>JAMZAV010001902.1:0-420076 GCA_024449915.1 Sweltsa coloradensis
TAAAAAAAAATTTTTTGGCATTTAAATTCAAAAAAGAAATTGAAAATTATTATAAATCAAACCATAATTTTTTAAGGAATAAAGGGTGATCAGGATAAAACCACTTTTTCAGTGTCTGATTTAAAAAATAAAATTATATAAAATTAAATAAAAAAAATAAAAAACCCAACTTTGGGTACAATATCAATTCAGATAAGTGTTTTAAATCATGCCGAATCAGCTCATTAAATTGCCATTTGATCCACTAGTATACAAATCATTAAAGGGAAGAAAGGGAAAAACCCAAGTAGTTTATACGTTTAGATAAAAACATTAAACAGTTTTTTAATTTCAGTGATACAAAGACCTAATTTAAACTTCAGAAAGAAAACAAAATAAAATATTTACATTACAAGCCCGAATATTTGCAGTCGGGAAATTTTTCGTAATGAAAGATTTAAAAGAAAAGGAATTGAAAAAAAACCCCCCCGGAAAGGATATTGGAAAGTGTTTTAATTTTTGCTGACTTTAAAATAACAAAAATTGTATTGCAAAAAATTAAATTTCAGCAGAAAGGAAACAAAGATTTCCGAATATTAACCCCAAAAAAAGGGGTAAATAAAAGTATAAATGTTGGGGAAAAAGGTAAGAAGAACGTTTAAAAAAAACCCCAAAAAAAGAAACCTTTAAGAAGGGAAGATGGACAAAGGAATTAAAAAAATTTAAAAAATTTAAGAAAAGAGCAAATAAAGAAAATCAAGATAAAAAGGTAATCGACAAAGGACAGCGAAGAAAGAATGATACAAATTTTGGGGGAAAGAATCATACCTCACACTTAATTCCAGTTTAAAATTTAGAAAAATCCGAAAAACCCTCAACAAGACCTACGAAGAACCATAAACAACATTCAAAATAAAAAAGACTCATCAACAAAAGTTAATATGAAACATAAAACCAAAAACTAAAATCCAGTTAGCATTTAAAGCATGTAGATTGGCACTAAAAAAAAGAATCACTAAACCGCTCAAGAAAGGACCTAAACAATGAAACAATTTTACAAAAAAACAACTATCATTTACTTCAGGAAAATTTTTAAACTGTGAGGAAGCAGTGATTAGATAATGGGCTTAACGGTAATCTGTACCTTTTTCAAAGAAAACAAAGAAGAATTGAAGGGAAAAAAAACAAATTTGGGAGAATTAAATAGGAAAAAAATCGGTAATTGGAAACAATTAATTTAATGACTAAAATTGTATCTACTCAAAATATATTTAAAAATCAAGTTACACAAAAATAAAAATAATCAAATTATTCAAAATTTTGGGATAATTAAACAAAAAGAAAGGGCTATTTAAAGATTAAAAAGATATAAAATGTACATAAAGAACAAAACCGATTTCAAAAAAAGAAAAAATTTTTCCCAAAAAACTATTAATACCAAAAAATAACAGAAAATGAAACCAATTTAAACGAGATAAAAAGTTTGGCCAGGAATGGGGTAACCCCCGAGACACCAACCGGATGAAAATTTGGATCAGACAAAAAGGTAATTCTTTAAATGAATAGATTCAAGGTAAACATGAAATTAAATTGAAAATACAGTAGTACAATACTGGAACACAGGTAAGATAAAAATCAAAATTTTTGATAAAAATTCAATACAACTCACAACAAAAAATTAGAACCTCAAAACGGTTTTAAATGGAGGTTTAAAGAAAAAACCCGAATCTTACGAAGGGGGGAAACCTTTCAAACCAAGATAATTGACAAGAACCCAAAAAATAGCCAATTAATGTTAATAATATAAATATTGACCAGAAAAAAATTTAAAAGTATAAGCATTGGAAAAATACAATAATCGGGAGGAACAAAAGGAGCGAAGAACCCCAAAAGGAATGTAAAGAAAACCTCATTACGACCTACTGATGAACCAGGAACATAAGACAAATTCCCCGAAACTCATTGACACAAAAAGCATGACCAAACCCAACAATCACAGATTTACCAAATATAAAAACCCAACCCAGAAGTCGTAAAACAGTAATGAAGAATAGAACAACCAAATAAATAAAAAACCCACAAAAGAACGACAATCCAATCCAAATTACAACGGGGCATTTCCAAGATCATTTAGCGCATGTTTTTGTCTGTCATAAACCCCACGGCCATATCTTAACGAATCAACTACGGATTTAATTAAGGACAAAATATGTATGAAAAACAATTCCCACCTATTCTTCATGGTTTACTTAAAGTTATATGCATAATTTTGTCAATAACGTCAGTACAAACAATTAGAATTAGTCAAAGGCTGCATGGAGTTTGGAAAAGAAAATGTAAACGACATACGAAAAGGTTAATTTACGAGCAAAAAGTTCCGCTAGAGATGGAAATAATTGGAGTTAATGGTGATAAACAGTTATTCAAATATTTAGGATTTCAAAAGTGCCAGAATTAACATAAAGTAATAAAGAAAAATTAGATTTAAAGAAAGCAAAACTTTAAAATCTACCCTCGACGCAAACTAAAGTAAAACAATAACAGCAATAAAATACAGATGTAATACCAACGACATGATTCATTGGAATCTTTTAAATGGAACAGAAGAACCCACGGTTGAAATATTACTCGTCTACACTCTAAAAAAACAGATGATACCCCTTAATGAATAGGGGAAATTAAACTTCCAAGAAAAGGAGAAATTTGATCTGAACATTAAAAATTATTAAAAATAGAACCTTTTTAAGAATATTTTTTACCAAAGGCAACCAACAACACGCATAAGGCTGTCAGCTAAAATTTTAAAAATCACCCCATTGCAAACCCGAAAATGTATTAAAAGGGAAACCTACTGCCCGCTTCAAAAGTTAGCTTAGAAACCTCAAAGAAGACATTTTGCTCTTTGTAAAAAAAAAATATTTTTTAAAAATTCAGTTGTAAATAAATTTGTTCAACACAAAAGGCCCAATTTGTCTCTTGAAGTGTCAACCCCTAATTGCTATTTAAGGATATGAATTTGAGAAAACTTAGACGAGTAATATTTCCACCGTGGATTTTCCGGTGTCATTAATGATTCAATGAATTGTCATAAAAAATGTCGCACAGTTTTTCCAATACTTAAAAAAATTAAGGACAAAATATGGAAAGTCACACAATTTCCACTATTCTCATGGATGACCTAAATTTGTATGCAAAAATTTTTGCTCACAACAGTCTAGTCAAAAACACATAGAATTTAGCAAAAATTTTCTCATGGATTTTGGAGTAACAATGTAAGACGTCATATCGAAAAGGGTAAGGTTTACGCAGGCAGAAGATTTCCAGCAGTAATGATGGAAATGGATTGGAAATGGAGATAACAAAGTATACAAATATTAGGATTCCAAAGCTGCCAGAATTGAACTTTAAAAATGAAAGAAAATTGATAATACATACAAGAACGACTAAATCTATCTCAAGACGCAACTAAACGGTAAAAAAAGATCACAGCAATAATACATATGCTATCCCGTATGAAAATTTTCATTCGGAATCATTAATGGACCAGACGACATCACGCGTGGAATATTAACTCGTACTACACTTCAAACACAGAATCACCCATCCAAATCAGAAATGGGAAAAGATTGACACTTCCAAGAGAAAAGGAGGACGGCCTAATTGATCTAAAAACTTATATTATAAACAAATAGACATTTTAAAAAAATATTTTTTTACAAAGAGCAACCAATCAACCTGCATAGGGCTGTGGGCTAGCTGACAAATCATTAACTCCACTCAATTAGCAAAACAAAATGTCAATCTAAAAGGGGAAAACTCATAACTGACGCTTCAAAGAGTTACGTCTCTCAGAAAAGACCTACACAAGAGACATTATGATGAACTACAAAAGGTCACGTAGATATTAAAGCATCAAATGGGTTGGTTAAACAACGGGAACTATTGGAGAAACAGAAGGTTTTATGTGGCTATTCAAGACAGAGTGATTGCACGAAAATTATAAAAAATACATTATAAAAAGATGCGACAGTAAACGATCAATTAGAAAATGTAGTGAAGGGTGAAACAATCGAACACATCATATCCGGTGCCAGCACATGTTAAACGATTACCTCTACAGACATAACCAATAGCTAACATTATTCACAAAAACTAGCAATCAAGTACAACCTATTTAACACAAAACACCTTACTACAAATACAAACCGGGGAAAGTACTAGATAGAAAGATTCAATTATATTACGACCGCACCAGTTATAACGACCAAACATACATCACAACAGACCCGATAATAATTTAAATTTTCAAGAAGAAACAAGAAACTACCCTTATTGACGTTGCTTCCCAATGTGCCATAACGTCGAGACCACTGGAAGAAAAAAATTGACAAGTATAGTGAACTTGCAATTGAGATCAAGAAGATGTGGAAACAGAAAAGGTAAATACAATCCCATTCTATATCGCCAAGGCATCATACCGAGAAGCTACATGAAAGCATTAAAAAACTAGATCTTCAAACCCCAAAGTACATCGAGACTCAAAAGGCAGTAATACTCAACACGTGTAGAAAAGTTCGTAAATTTCTAAACTAAGAATGATACTTCGAGATTTCCCAGACAGCTTCCATCCTGACATGGTTTTTGTGGTTTTCCCCCAGTCCGAAGAGCAAATGCTAGGATGGCGACGAAAATCGGGCCCCGACCCCCTACACAGCAGAAAGAAAACATCCCTCTACAAACTATAAAATTTTAAATGACTTATTTTAGTTAGAGTTAAGACAAAGTAATAATTGGGATGTAAATAGGTACACATGGAAGTACTTGACGTAAATCCGTACAAAATGTTAGCTCCGGGTTTTACCGAGTTTGTATGAAATACATCCAAAAAAATAATAAAAAAATAATAATAATCAAAAATAATAATAATAATAAATTACGATAATTAATAATAAATTTAATAAAATAATAAAATAATAAAAATAATATTAAAAATTACATTTAATAATATAATAAATTCGTGCGAAACATGCGAGGGTGTAATGCATGCCCCCTTAAGTGTTAAACTAAAGGAAATTGATTGTAAATGTAAGGGGTTTTCCGAGGTTTTTAATTTGGGAACCCTTCATCGATGAAAACTAAAAACTGGTAAAAAAAGTCAAATTCAGTCCGGCAATTGAACCTGGATCCCATCAGATCGTTCCGAAACCCAAAACTGCGTTTAATAGTTAAGGGATCATTGGCCTTACCCAATTTGAAACCTGGAAATTCTTTTAGCAATTGGGTCTAACGGGAAGTATTTGTGAATTATTTAAACGAAAACAATATACAAAAAAACCTTGTAAAATAACAGCCAACCACAAATTAAAAGCAATGATATATAAAAGAAATGCAAGTTATTTACCCTCGCCCAAATGCAAACTTAATACCCTAAATCCACTTTCCTGTGAACGTATCCTTGAAAACTGGAAATTTTATTTGGGCATTATTTTTAAATGAAAAGTTTGTGCAATTTATTTTGCCTCGAAATCACCCAACTCTGCTGCTTGTTTAAAGGTATGAGTGTGAGCCACCGCCTGGCTGCCGGCGCCCGGGCGCAACAAAGATGGTATATATGGGTTATGCAATATGGGTCTGAAATAAAATTTAAATATAATAGTTTTAAAAATTTAAATTTATTTCCTTTCCTCAAAGGAGACAGTCTGTTATTCCCCTTATGTAATCTATACACAAGTGCTATATACAATATGAATTTAAGCTGATATACCTTTATTTTCTGATGTATTGCAAGTTAGATTTCTTGAGACCGGTAGGTTAACAGGTTTCAATCTTGTAAAATTCGTAACCGATAATCTTGGGTCAAAACGGGTAATCGTTGACCAAAACACAAACGATCCATGGGAGTCCCCCATAGTCAACAAACAGCTTCGTGAGGTCTGTTTGCACGGCGCTCGCAGAGATCGCAATCAAACGGAGGAAAATATATGGATTAACAAGAGGTTTTAAGTAATAAACCAATATAGGGTTATTTACCACTGATTTTCAAGAAACCTATTGTAGAAATTAGTAAAATAATATAATTATTAAAAATGGTATTTCTACTCTCTCTAAATTAGACTTTGGGGATTCCTATTTGTTTAACTTCTAGTTCAATACTAAATAAATTATCTCTTTAAGTCGAAGTACCACCATATACTTGATTTACCTGTAAAAAACTGGGGAGAAATATTGGACGTTTTATTGCTTTCCAGGTATTGGAAATATTTATTGTATATTCTTCTGGACATAACTATAATTAGACTTTGTCATAGGAAAGCGAAATTTTTAGGTTGTATGCCATGTTAAAAGTAAGTAGAAAACCATGGAAATGACATAAAATAAAAGGAATCTTGGTAAACCTTTCCGCCATAAAAACAAGGCGAGGTTGATTAACAATAGCATGAAACAATGATGAAATTAGATGGGTCCTCAATCACATTATTTGGCCATACGGGAAACTACATTCAAAACACCAAATAATATATTGTAACAAACATATAATAAAAAAAAAAAAAAAAAAAAAAAAAAAAAAAAAAAAAAAAAAAAAAAAAAAAAAAAAAAAAAAAAAAAAAAAACCCCCCCCCCCCCCCCCCCCCCCCCCCCCCCCCCCCCATTGACCGTTCTATCTTGAACTCGCACTAAAAATACATATAGAATGTTAGTCAAATTTACAGAATAGGGAATCTTTCAAAAACCATAATTATATCAGCACTGGCATCTTTTTTAACCACTTTTAACTATCATAAAGTCATTAATGAACTAGAAAATCCTTACCCATGTTACGATCACGGACGTATATTTCCCTGTATTTTAATATTTCAGGTGAAATTTGCAATACTAAAAGAAATTTGTTTGATAAAACCATGGACGTGACATATTAATACAGTGGACCAGTGGGACTTTCTGATACTAAACAAGGCGAGGTTTGGATGGTGGATGACAATAGCAATGAAATCAATTGATGAATTATGATGGGGGATCCAATTCAATCCACATGTATTTGGTTCCATACGGGGAAGACTCACATGGTTGCATGGGAAACACAAATATTATGTATTGTAAACTAAAAGCATATAATAATAATATGACCATTATCTACTAACTGTTGTATTATTGGCTCGTGAGTTCTCAATCGTTTAATATATATTTTTTTGGATTTCATTTTTGTTTTTACAGTACTTTAAAATACGCAAAGTTTGATAAATAATGCTGACGATGTTAAAGTGTAAACATAGTTTTAGTTTCTCCTACCTTATTATATACTTTGATTCAGTTATAAAAACTGACTGGCAAAGAAGGACTTCCACAATTTGATATTGACCTTGTGGCAACAGGACATCAGAATTACTCAACCTTAAATATCGTATGCCAATATCATCGATATAACTGATACATATAACATTTTATAGGGACAAAATGCCTGCATATACTTTACTTATTTTTTTGCTAATTTTCGAAAGTGGGCATGTTTTAGAGAATATGTAGACATGTCATAAAATAGTAGATTTTGGCACTCCTTGGTTCTTCGCATGTGAACCATAGTTCAAAAAGTTATAGGCTTGTATAACATCGCACTAAACCTAAAGTATATGTAAATGTTATTCCGTCATACATATATTACACTGAAGCCTAGGGAACTATCGTACAAAACACTTTCATCATAATTATATCTAAGTCACTTGGGAACCCCTCATCTTACTTGTTTAAATTTCTACCACATTTCCTTACTTACTCATCATTAATAGTCTCCGACGACGTTCCGTAAATTAGATTTCCTACTAGAAAGTCGCTATGAACGCACTATGTTTACACTATCACACGGAGCTTGTAATAATTCCCTTGCTACTTTCTGAGGTAGCTATTTAACAAGGGTGGCACAATCATATGACAAAATACCTTTCAAATTGTTATTTATAACCTAAATTTGTTTTGATTACGCATGGTGAGTCAATTATTTTGAGTTGTTAGGGCCTAATTAACATTTCATTGTAAATAATAACAAAGTGTTAGTATTTATTGTGTTTTTAGTAGTCTCACAAACTTCTCGTGATGAAATACACTTTCCAGATTTATAAATCACAAGATGTGTTTTTGCATTTGCTAACGGTGTGACGCGTGTATCAAGGTTGTGTTGCCCTAGGGTGGCCCGGGGGGGGGGGGGGGGTAAGAGAAGATTAGTGCGGACTGCTGAGGTTCTTGTTATTCGGAGAGCAGTTTCTTGTACTGTGGGCAAACCGTTACTTGTATTACGGTAGAACACGAAGGCTTACAAACACCACGAGTTTAAGACACGTAGCAAGATGTTTTGCAACTTCTGTGATTGAGTACAGTTGCGGCGAGGATCGTATTTAAAGATGTATGCATTTCATTAATTAAACTTGCTCTATGCTGAATATCTTCTACCCAGGCGGTTAGCTAACCAAGCATAAATAGTTGGTTGTTTACTTCTTATAAAATATGTTGCATTCACTTAAGTTATGTGTATCGTCTTTAGACAATGCAAACAAATAAACATTAATATATTTCCACAAATAACAACACAAGCAACAGTACCGGTAACAAAAGACAGGAATTACATGATATCTATTTAGGTAATTTGATGGAACTCTAAAATTTTAAACACTAATAATAATTTATATCGTCGATTCAATACGTCTGTGAGTGTAAGGTTTTTATAAAGAAGACGAACAAAGCGCAATGAAAAGCGAAACACATCATTTCTCTATAATTTACTGTATGTAATAATGCTATGTTTAAAATGTTCTTAGACAACTTTCTAACAATCTCACATTATTATAGTTTTAAAATAATAGATCAAATATTTATAATTATGCAACTGCCAACATTACTGAGTTATTTTTTTATACAAAATTCCAATTCAAGGAAGAACAAATCATGGACTTAAAATAGGAACAAATGGTGTATACCAGACTTAACGACACACTTATTCTTCACTTCAAATCGCTTAAATATCACAAAATTAATATTTTTCTGGATTGATTTCCATACAAACATTTACCACTATTTGGGACAATATTCTCCTACGTAAAATTGTATTACGAGTTATTGGTGGAGGTGCCGGGTACGTAACGAAAGTTATGTGATCGAACCAAATATTTCCAACAGCTTGACACAATTTAAATCAACAATGTTTTTGCATTAGTTTTATATAGCATCTAAAGTAATACATTTTTAACGTATTTAAAGAAAGATAATGAATGGTTATAATGTTCATAACGTGTTAATTTTAGTGATATGCATTAAACAAAATAATGAGAATTCTGAAATTTCAATTCTAAACTAAACCGCTCAAGAAGTATGCTTGGCTAAGCAATTTATTGTTACGTTTCCTATATCTTTAGAATAATCTTGTAAACCATGTTAACGTCTTAACGACTAACAGCATTAGTGGAAATTGCTTTAGTTTGCAACTTGCCTTGTAAAACAATATAGACCTACTATACATAACTTTACCCACTAGATTTTCGCTCTTTTTATTATTAACTTGGTACACTGCTGTTCAAAGAAAATTATCTATGTCTCTAATTCAAAAAAAATAAGTAGATAACACTTTTATCCAACTTTTAAATAATTTATTGTTATCAATTATATTTTATGGAGTTATATTCTAATAAATAATTTGTTTTCAGAATGTTTTACTTTTCACTACATAGTTTTAGTTTCACTCATCTTCTCTCTCGAACACAAATATTGTTACACCACTGACCAACTGATACACGCTAAACTTATTTATAAACTTTTCAAACTCCGATTATCCCATTGCCCTTACGACCGACAGCGTTAGACCACGCGTAATGCGCGGTACTTGGGTTACAGAGGTCGCCGGTTCGATGCCCGTCACCTTGAATACTGACTAAAAGTATGGTTCAAGATTTCTTTAGTCGCTGTAGTGATAGAATCCTCTCAAAGACTTCACGTTTACAACCACCCTCACACCCCAATTACCTGGCTAACCACTCAAAGACAGTCACAGCTGTCAAACTGACATACAATGGTGTGTGTCCTATTGTTTACATTCCTACGAAGAGTATTTAAGTTTTAAGACTCATTGCCATTGGTGAATATCGAGTATAAGTTTATATTCTGTGATAAGAATGAGCCACAATTTTGTAGCTAGAATACATGCATAACCATCGTTTACGTTGTATTTTAATTTGTTTAATATTTTGTATAGTATATTCATTTAATATTTTACAATAGTTAAATATGGGCTTAGACTATTTAGAGTCCAGGAGAGGGTAACGAGGAACGTTTATGCTAGGGGACCTCGCCCTAATCTTGTTACCAGTAAAGTGTGTGGGCTTTTTAAAAATGTATATTTTGTGTTATTTAGAAAATACTACTTTTGAAGTGTTAACTTTTTTTCCTAATACTGTCACCTGATGCTCTGTGTTAATGTATTTATTTCAAATAGGTTTGTAATTGTTAACTTTTAACTTTTTACGCGTACCTACCACTTATTGTTGTGTTTCATTTAAACTGATTTAAATATTTCATTTTATTTTAATTGTAAACTTCTAATTTCGTAATACCACCTAATGTGGAATTGTTTACTTCTACCAACCTGATACTTTTTGTTAGTGTGTTTAATTTAACTGTTCGATAAAATAAAATAAATAGGAAGCTTCGCAAAACGCTTTTTCAGGCGCGTTGTTGGATGAGCGTAATTTTTTTAAAACTTTAAAAAAAACGTAAAATAAGAGATTTTCATAAGAAATAATTTTCGATTACGGTCAAACTTCACTCAAATAAAATTTTATTTGTAAAATTACGTTCTGTGAAAAACTCATTACAGTCGGATAAAGCATGTGGTTGTTTTAAAATCGAAGAAATTTAAAAAAATCGAAAAAAATCGTAAAATTGCGATAATCACGAGAAATTATTTTTTTATTGCAGTCAAATTTCACACGAATATATAAATTCATAAAATTAAGGTTCTGTGAAAAAATCATTACAATTAGATAAAGCATGTAGGTATTATACGCCCAAAAAATTTAAAAATCGAAAAAAAATCGTTAAAATTGCGATTTATGAGAAATACGTTTTCGATTACGCTCAAATTTCACACGAATATGTGAATTCATAAAATTAAGGTTCTGTGAAAAAATCATTACAATCGGACAAAGCATGTAGGTATTATAAGTCGAAGAAATTTTTTTTTAAAATCGAAAAAAAATCGTTTAAAATTGCGATTTTCATGAGAAATAATTTTTAGATTACGCGCAAAAACGTGGCAGTTCTAAGTTCAGAGATTTAAAAGGCCTCCATAAAATGCCATCGCAACCGGAGTATCGGTTTAGCCGGAATCGTGTTAAACAGACAGACAAAAACACAAAAAAAAAAAACATTCTGGATTTTTTCTCCAGTGTAGTGAAATGGAATCTTCGCTTCACTCATCCAATTACACATCAAAAATAAATAATATACATTTCTATCTGGATCGCTTCCTCCAACTTAATAATTACTGTAGTCTATCTCTTGGTTATCGTCCTGGGCACTCGGGGAGCTTAAGCGTAGGTGTTCTGGTGAAGTGGTTGTTTAAATATTTATCCCACGGATGTGATATTCGGTAAATGCTGGGTTTCTTGTAACTCGGTTACTTGGCTCACTCACACACACAACAACCGTTTCGTTTCTTTTAGACGTTCGATCTAAGATGGGGACAACATTGGCCGAGCTCCAAGATCCGGCTCGGGCCCCAGCTGAATGCTTCACTGGGTTACTTGGGTCTGGGTTAGGAATCGCGCTCGCCGCTCGACAATCTGTTAGTTTTTGCTTTTTGCTAGCTTTTCCATCGCATACCAATACTGGGAAATATTGTACTTTTTACTCATCCGAACCAATCGTAAATGAGTTGAATAAAGCCAGAGTTTATTTTCTATGTATATATTAACTGTAGTTGTGCCATCGACAATATGGCAGTTTTGTTAATTTTGCGAGTTTTTCGATAGCTCACCAATATTGGAAAAAGTTTGTATTTTTTACGTATACAAACGAACACGATATACATTTATTATAAACAATGTTACTGTGTATGTTATTCATTGAAACCCATTTTTGCCAACCTCTGGCATCGAAATATAAGTTTTTATCTGACAATAATCAACAAATATTACAATACAATACAGCTGCTATCTTTATTTTGATGTAAATAAACAAAATAAGGTATCAATGAAAGGTATCGATATATTTAATAACGTATAATTTTTTCACCTTAAAGCAATAATTTACTGTCATTTTATATTATTATTTAAAGGGTGAATTTGGAGCCGTTCTATACTTCTGTTACCAACTGTTTGTTTGTTACCTGGTTACCTTTTCTTTTTGAAGTTCAGTTGAAACTGAGGTAAAATATAAACACATGTTCATTAACGCAAGTCGGTGTTTTCTGCTTTTTATGGCCAGCCGCATGACCTAAAAGATACTTGAAATGCTTGTAGGATGATATATTTGGCACCTTATGGTACGTACGCGTACGTACGCGTTGTTACATTTATGTGACTTATATGGCTGCACGAACCAATTAGCGTTTCAATTAAATCATTGGCCACTTCCGCCATTTAAATGCACGACACTCGTCTACACACGAAGCCATTTGAAAAGGTCTAATGCATTCCCTTTCAAGTAACATTAAAGATTTAAAATGGGAAAGAGGTTAATAAAGGAGAAACGGTTGAGTTTAAAAGTGGCACTTTCAAAAATGCGAGAAATAAAAGCACGTTACTTATGCGCTTGGTAGCATTTTTCCAAGAACATGTAATTACTTATTCCCTTTACTGAGCTTTATGGTAATGAGTCCAGATTTGATAATGTACATTTGTTCTAATTTGTACCCTCATGCGCACATGAGATTATTCAAAATGTAATTAAGAACAAGCCTACAAATTACAGTTGTAGCTTTGCGAGTGTAATGGAACAGTTTGGGTAAGGTTAATCCCTTACAACACAACTGGACAATAATACACACATCTACCATTAGACTCCACCTAACTAACTTAGAACAGTCGAGGGTATTAAAGTATATCTTCACTTCGTTGCAAATGTGATAACATCGAAAAAGTAATTTAAAATAATTGCAGTAGTGGTTTTAAGAACAACGACTGTTGTTACGCTATCAAATTAAAATCAAATACATTTACCGCGAGGTTTGTTTTCTAGGTAGACTTAGTACGTGGAAGCAGTGTCTGTGTGGGTTGTTTATCAAGCTCCTGCCACGGTAGGATCCGTATAACTGCGATGAACGATACGGCATTCACTTGACCTCTTCATCCCTCTTTCCCACACTCTATTGCAGCCAGAGGAACGTTTTCGAAGAGGTACCACATCACTTTTACCAGGACGTGAGATCCACTTCCTGTGACAAACTTGGTTATTTGAATGTTATAAGTTGTGAAGAGACAATCACAACATTCGCTTTTCCAACTAGAAAAAAATTAAGTGAAAAGTTTCAGCTGGGTTTTCGGTTGTGGGAATCGAACACATGACCTCCAGAATCAGAGTCTCACACGTGAAGCATGGGCACATTTGGGGAATTTTTGGGGGCCTCTTTATTTGGAAATTAAATTTTTACCATATAAAAGCGTGCAATTAGAATTCTTGGCAGAGCTCAATAACCCAGCATGCAAAACCGTTATCCATTCAATGAAATGTGCTAACTTTTTATAGTTATTACTTATTTCAATCAATATTAAGAATTAAATTTAATTTGCAATACTTTCCCCTTACACGATTTAATTCACAACCATGACATGAGAAGAAAAATATACGATCTACATCAATACAAATAAAATAATCCAAATCCAAATCCATGGACCCAATTAAAATTTTCCTAAATATTAGTTTAACAAAACATCGGACATAGTTTATCAATTATAATCATCTGACATTGCCAAACTATTTTTGATTTATTTTTCGGTTGAGCGGTACGCCCAATATAGACGATTATAGTGAAATTTTTGACGTATACACGGCACAGCTTTCTGCTCATAATTTTTGTGTTAGAAGGCTCATTTTTGTTTCTATTTGTAACACATACTCCTGGCTATAAACTCTATATGTTGGAATTTGTTTCCCGTTAATATCTTGCACGGTACGATTTTTTACTTCCGCCGGTACAAACACTAACTTTGTACCGGCGGAAGAAAAAAATCGTACCGTGCAAGAATATTTAACGGGAAACAAATTTCAACATATAGAGTTTATAGCCAGGAGTATGTGTTACAAATAGAAACAAAAATGAGCCTTCTAGCATAAAAATCATGAGCAGAAAGCTGTGCCGTGTATTCGTAAAACATTTTTACTATAATCGTGTTATATTAAGCGTACCGATCAACCGAAAAATAAATCAAAAATAGTTTTAGCAATGTCAGATGATCATAATTGATAACTATGTCCGATGTTTCGTTAAACTAATATTTAGAAAAATTTTAATTGGGTCCATGGATCCCCCTTAAACTCCCGACTTCATTAATATTAAATTGTATAATATTAAGATAACTTATCTTAAAATAATTTATTTTTGCTAAAGCCTACAATAGTATTAATGAATATTTAATGGATAAGGTTATTACAAATAAATAAAATCAATTAATTAATCAAAATTATTTATTTGTACGTGTGAGTAGTGTGTTCATTTCATTCTGTTTTAGTTGCTTTGTATTGTTTTGTGGCTTATTAAATGTGTTTGCTAGGTTTGATTTTATAAATTGACTGATTATTCCATATGCCTTTAACTAGGCTTTAATTTAATTTTATATACGCTACATTTTGTAATTATTTGTGTGCATGTTTGGTTAAAGAATAAACAAATGAAATAAATTAATGAAATATATTGTGGCAGAAACGCAAAACCAAGATATTCGTATTATCTTGTACCGACATCGTTAGCTTACGCGTTATGCGCGAGACTCTGATTTTTGGGTTCCGGGTTCGATACTTCCTACTACTTCCTTCAGTCTTCAGGCGATTTGCTAGAAATTATTTGTATATATCAGCGGGCTTTACTAAAAAATAAAAAAAAGGTTGTAACCTCTTCTTTACTAATGAAGAGATGCTACGTATACGACTGTTTAGTTATTGCGATCAAAACATCTTTGGATCAGTCCTAGCCACATAGTGGAGCATCACACATACTTTTATCATCACATCCTACAATGGATTTGTAGACGATTTGTTTGGCAAAAAAATAATGTACTCATTTATTTTAATTTATATTGAAGATAAAAAATCTCCAAAATGAATACGCCAGTGTAAAATTGCAGCTGAAGCCGAATACCAAGACAAGATTTGGTTCAAGTTAGCTAAATTGTTTTCATTGGGGAAGACATATTATATGATTTGAATAACATGGTGTCTACTCGGCGTGTCTACCTACTGACTGAAAACAATGACTTGTTTATTTATTTGTTTATTAATTTAACGTGAATACTATTTATATTATATTCATCACAGGAGGACTTGAATTAAAGCGGTTCCGAAACATCATTGGCGACCCTGACGCCATCAATAAAAATTATGACAAACCAGCAAACGGTTGGTTGTATCTGACAGTGTACACCTTAAAATAAAAGTTTTGACTTGATGAAAAGAAAAATTATAAATCGCAGTGAAGTTAAAAAAAACAAGGCATTATAGGTTCAGTGTTTTCTTTTAGTTTCAAGTTTTAGGAATGTATGAATACATATTATTATTCGAGCAAACTTGAAGCATTTTGATCACGAAGTGAGATTGCAGTGCGGAGGAGTTCTTCTTCTGTTTTACATGCCCTCCCACCACTAGTCTCTTCCACACCACTGAATCGCCATCGGCAAGTTCACCTCGTCCTCAATGGTTCACTCGGATTACAGGACAATTCAATTTTGACTTTGTTCTGCACTAGATCCAGCGCGATAACGTAAATGTCTTTCCAGATCTTATGAAGAAGCTAATTACAACTGTAATGTGATTCAAGGCGAAGTTAGCGAAACAAATCCTTGTACACCAACCAATAAAATGCAGATTCATGATGTTCTAGTGGCCCGGAAACTTTGCGCCTAAAGTTAACATTTACATTTGCTGGGTGGAATGTATTCCAAAACGACAATTTGAATGTAAGTTGTGAAGAAAATGCTAGTAGACGCACAACAAAAATACATGGGTCTAAACTTTAATTAATGATTACTTTAAAAAAACTTCGGTTCATTTTAGAATAAAACATTAAAAACTATATGTTAGGTTGTGTCCCAATGAAATTTGAGCATTGTTTTTAAATGCCCTATTAATCTTAAATATAATGATGAAAACATTCCATTCTCCTTGCCACTCCGATTCCACTTTAGATTTTCACTTTTCTTTCCACTTTCCACTCTTCACAATCCACCATCTCAACTACGCTTTCTTTTTAGCAGAGAACTACTTTTAGGAATTACTTTAAACTGTTACACTTCGTCATCACAGTTGATAGCAACATAGCGAGTTCCATAACATAATGTCTACCCCCAAATTTTAAAAAGTTACTTCTTCTGTTTCATGTTTTCTCTTCTCATACGACTTTTGACTAATATTCTATATTGCAAGTAAGTTATCATTTTGTTTTCAGATCGAGATTAAAAAATTGAGCTTGTTACCGGCCGCCAGTTATTATATTATAAGTCCATGGTTTGAATAAAATGTTTTTTCTCCCCGAGTATTTTGATTTTTGTTTCACTTAAAGCTGAAACTGAAAACAATGTATAATTTACATGACCTTTAACTCTTCCAACCCTTGAAAACACATTGTCACTGGATCTAAGATTCGTCCCCTATAATCTACAACAGTATAACCGGTTTTCAATGAATGATATTAATATACATTAAATTATTTAATAAGTTTATCCACAGAACGTTTGAGAACGTCTGAATCGGACCAATAAAAACAAGGTGCAATTGATCGTTGGAGGAAAAAAGTATAGTTTAATTTCTCTGATTAGAGCAGGTTTCAATTTTGTTTCAGTGCATGCTTCAATCGCTTCGCACATTTCGATTTGAAAAATTATACTGTGAATTGTTCGCCAACAAAATCTATATTATTATTTATCAGAGCATAGGTTATTGATGAGTTCGGAAATACTACTATTGACTAAAGTGTTTTGCACTGCAAATATTTGATCTACTATCTCTTTGTCTTTGGTAGGGTACATATTCACATTTACAATGACACAGTTTTTCAATTTCGAAAATATCAAATATTTGTTATTAAACACAAGAACAGTTTCGATTACTTATAAGAGAATTGGAACGATTGGGGGCAATATTGTGTGTTTGAAGTCTTTGCTTTGTATTAGACCAATAAGATAAGGTTATTGCAATCCCACTGCGGAGCCACTGAAGTAAACAAGGGAGGAAGATAAATGCCCTAGACGCTTACCCACATCTGCAGATAAAGCTTTACTCTGAGAACTGAAACTAGAACGCTAGCGTCCTATCTGAAGATAAGCCTAGTCCGTGGAAGAGATATTAAGGGACAAAATGAACCTTATCTTCGAATGCGACCCTTTATTATCTCTAAGCTGCCCAAAGAAACGTACAAATCGAATAAACGTAATAACGATCTTTCTGGGCACTGCTAACAAGCATTCTAAATAATAATTTTACTATTACAACGAAATAAATCAACATTATAGTAATCATTTCCTGTAACATTTATAATATTTGTAAAAAAATGTTTTATTTTATTTGTTTCTTTTGCCGTGTCGGTGTAGGCCTATTAGTTTGGTAAGCCATATTTTTTCCAATGACCTGATGTCTGTCACGCCACTGCTCAACTGTTAACTGTGTCATGTCATGTGAATGTGATCACAATATTTGCAATACAATGATGCTAATAATTTATGTATTGTAAGTTAAAATATGTGAACCTTACCAATAAGAATGTCGGGTAAGCATCGCTATTCTTCCGGAGTCCTTTAGAAAGTTCCAGATCTTGGTACATTGCTACAGTTGTTTGATGTATAATAATGTTTAGCCATACCACATTAAATTAAATTAAACTTGTATCTAAATTATGTTTATAAACATTAGTTTATGCTAAAATGAGTATTTTGCTAAATACACACAACACGTGTCAATTTAAGAAAGCTTAAAAATGTCTCATTTAAGGTCAGAATTCAGGACCTCATAAAATAAATACTTATTTTCGTAGACTGTTGCACTGATGCAGTATAATTATAAACAGTCTTATATGTTGTTGATTTCAATTTAATAATAACACAGATGCGCACAGAGATAAAAATGACATTAGTTAATTAATCATCTCGCCACGTCTTCCAGGCAGCAATAAGTAAAAACCTGTGTTCCTAACATTTGCGTTGTCAGATCCTTTAGCCCAATTTTCATTAATTAATAAACGAAAAATCGACAACTCAACTGAATAGATTAATCTGAAATCAGGTCATCGTTTCTTACACACATCAATCTCGTATCAACACGTGCATATGTCACGTGCATGCACGTTTAGCGTCAACACTTCTGTCACGCCCATTAACGGATCATTCATCAAACTGACGAGCATTCTCATATCGCGACACTCAGCCCCGATGGTTACATGGTTATCCCTTTCATATTAGTTGCCCATCGATGCCCCATGATTCCGAACTGGTTTTAGTTGGCCAGGTGGGCGGTTGCACGTATTGCAGAACGAACGTTAGGCGGTGTCAGACGTGTTCATTAACCCTTTCAGTACTTTATTTTTTCCGTACTAATTAGATAATTTTAAGCTAATAATTCACATTCAGCATTTTTTCTCAGATTTTTAAGGAATTTTGGGAATTTTTGGATTTTGAATTGAAGCTAAATTTTAAGTTAAGATGTTAAATATAAGTGCATTCCTAAAACTAGATTTGTTTCTGATTTTTTTTGCATATTTTGGATTTTGTGTACCTTAAATACCTGCAATACTAGAGATATATTAAATTTCCGGGACAAACCAAAATTTTCTCTTTTCAGATGTTTTTTGCAGATGTGTATTTTCAATCTTCTTTTAAAAAAGGTCATGTTTGTACTTTTGGCCAGGGGTAAAAAATAACTAACTATTTATTAACCCGCAAAAAATCAATAAAATCGGGGTATAATAGAAAAAAAAAACATTGTTTACCAGCAATAAAATTACAAAGTTGATGTACTGAAAGGGTTAAACTTGTTGTGAACCGGTTTTAGTTGGTCAGGTGGGCGGTCTCAAATATTGAAGAACCAACGTCCAGCGGTGTCAGACTTGTTTATCAGTTTAACAACACCCATTACATTACATTGATTCCATCCCCCGGGACGTTTTATGTTTCATGACATTGATCCACTCGATGGCGAGCAACTATTACTGGCTCTCCAGCGTCAGCCGAAACACAGATTGGCAACGAGATCGAACTGCTGTGCACTTTTCATTATAGCTACTCGGTCTTTGCTGAAGGCTCTTCAGAGACGAGAAGAGAGCGGAGAACGGGGGAGAATCGAACGATAGAAATGACTTGGTATTAGTTTTATACGCGTGAAGTCAATGAAGACAATATCGGTTTATAACAGAACCAGGCGCCCATTGCGACGGTGGGAAAATTCATTATCTTTGCCAACACAACAGTCGAGGGGAGATTTTCATTTGTTTGGTTGGCAAAAGTGTTCACGTTAACAAGTCTCCCTGTTAACGTGACCTAGAAAGACAGGAAACGATCATTTAAAACGATTGGGAATAAAGTATTTTACTCTTACGCCAATTTGTATAGGTAAATCCACGACAAATTTAAACTAATTATTTTATGGATTTTGATGAGTTATGGCATGAATAAATATTATTACATAGCAATTTTAAACATTTTTATTCTCCTTTTATTTATTGGAAGAGCGAAGCGAAGACTTCAATTTCACCGACCCCTAAAAAAATTTAGCAACAATGTTTTTTTGTTTTTTTGTTTGTTTCTTTTTTGTTTTTCTCTCTGTTTGTTTGCTCTCTACGGGCAAACAACATGCAATCTTGATAAAAATTAGAGGAGACCTTCGAAATCTCTGAACTTAGACCCTGCCACGTTTTTGGGTACAATCGAAGGAATATTTCTTCTACAAACAAAATGTTAGGATGCACAGAAAAGATTTCAAAACGGCTTTCGGCTTACGTGTTCACTGTTAATTCTGGACTTTTGGAATCCACGTCGATTGTCATTAGAAACCTGACCGATATTTCAAGTATATTCTGATGAACAATGATTGCCTTCAACTAAAACTTTGATCGGATAATCCATGAACTTTTAAGAACAAAAACCGAGCTTTAATAATGCGTGCCTGAGTGATTAGTTATACCGTCGTATGAGGGATGGTTTTCGACTTTCAAATTTAGTGTGCACAATATTTTCGTTTTATGCATCTGATATACATAATATACAAAATAATATGATAAGACATAAATGAAGAATTTGCCTTTCCCTAAGTTTAGTATTTGGGCATTCACAATGCCGTCATGGTATAACACGTCACAGCATCAACCTAATGTTCTCTTCCTGTGGAACTCAACTAGTGAAACTTTCCGACAAAGACTATTACTCCATCATCTGGTCATTACACTCCCTTGAACGGACTAAATACAGCGCGTCCTAAGCTAGACCGAAACTCTACCGTGTAATCTAGTTCTGTCCTAGTAATCACAATCATCACCGCTTCGAACTTGTCTCCCTGTTCGACAATACCCGTCACACTTCGGTAACTGTCGCACAGAGTCTATCCGAGCGAGGCCACATTGTCAACCAAATCCTCTCGATTACGCGTGCAATTACACACACTGAATGGCGTTATCATTTCATAGATAATAATAGAAGCCATTCAATTAATCGAAATCTGTTTAACGAAGCATGTGAACATTTCAAAACCGGCATTCAGAGTAAATGTTCTGAATTTAGTTAAATAACTTTGTACGGAGAGAATTTCAGGGAAGTAATAGCAGCAGTAATATTCAAAATTAGTTCACAAGAAGTTTTGTGTTATCCTAAAAATATCGATGGGTTAATTGATATGTTAAAATTGATAGTTTCATCACTTTTTTTTGTCGATTCTTCTTAAAACTACTTGCTAAATAATTGCTATATGAAATATTTTTATAATATCTAACGCTTCTTATATTTACAATAGCAGTAGTTAAACTGTATTACATTTTACTATAAAGTCCTACCTTTTTCAGCAATATTGCACTTCAGAAATATAATTCCGATATTTGTTTACTATATAAATACAAACAATTAATAGTTCGGCATAAATTGTTTTAAAGTGAAAATATAGGCAAAAGTAATGATATGTGAGAGTCTGTGCAATGGTTTTTAGACGCTTACTAATTGGGAAAGGCGCGTATTAAAATTAATTGAAACGGTAGAATTCCAAATCATAGGTTTCATAATATAGTTCACTACACAAATTCATGTTTATATATTATTTTGTTTAATTTTATAGTTTTAATTTACGTGATAATGATACGTATTCCAGTCAATCGATGTCTCTGCAACCACGACGACACCCCTGGAAATAACATAATATGTGGCAAACAGAGTTTTGTATGCAATCACAGTGAAATCTTTTACTCGTACTACTTGTATTTGCGTGTACACTTGAAACATTACGAAAACATGTCACGTCTCAACACACGACTCTAAAGAATATCTACAATTTAATTTATTTCGATCTTTGCAATGGAAATGGGTTAATATTATCCCCTCTGGCATTACTTTAAGTTCATATGACAAAATTCCATTTAATAATTAACTTCTTCAGAAGGATAGTAAGAAAGAAGGAGCTGGAATTGTACATTACCCTCAATTTTCTTAATTGCCATGCTGAAGCGCAATCAATTTTAACGTTATCAATTTGAAGAATAATGCCATTACCGGTTATTTATTACCATAAATGACACAAAATGTTGTGCAAGTAAACAAGGCAATAACTCTTAAAATTGTCAAAGTGGTACCTTAAAATTTTATTATGTCTGCTAACACACTAAAAATATCTTTATTTAGTGCAGAATTGTTCAAGAAATTACTTTTCTTGTTTGCAATGTGTTATTGTGTCTGTAGGTTTAGTGCCAACAATGTACTACGCATATTGTAAAAGTGAGGTAACATATTTAATGAAATAATTAGATTCAATCAGCTTGTGGTTAAAAATTAATGCACAACGTATTTTACACGAATGCAATAAAATTAAACAAACACAAACAACACAACCACAGTTAACGTGCAAAACCTTAAATATGTACACAAAAATCCATTTTAAATTTAAATTTCTCGTGGGAAACCTGCAAGAGCTTAACGCTCGAGCCAACACTATCGGTACGTGATAATTATTTACACACTTCCTATTTATGTACCATACATATTTCTTGGAGATGAAGAACCAGTACAGAAACTGGGCGTCCACTAACATTTCGTCCTAACCACTTCAGATATCTTCAGTTTGGTTATGACTTTTTAATGAAGAATGAAGTCTCTGAGATTGGCATTCTAACAACCGCTTCTTTAGACCTGATGTAAGAAGAGAGGTGGCGAGATCGTATTGAAGAGGAACTTCTTCATAAGAGACCTCGCCACCCCGCACCTTCCATCGAGTGCATGACTTTGTGTTGGTAGATACACATATTCTAAACTGGTTCATCATGTCTACGCGGTTCACAACCTAATAACCTCGTATAGTTCCAATAACGGACCGTCAAAACCTACCAGAATTCACATTTTGTGTGTTTTTTTCTCTCTAAAGTATGACATCATTTCTCTCATTTTGATAGTCAGTTTATTAAAGTATTTTCGTGGAAAACCTGATGCAATACACGCCCCCCTTCAGGTGTCGTAACAAGGTAAATAAGAGATGTCACAATTGTGAAGGAATGTCCGAGTGCTGTTCAAGAAGACTCCAGCCCTTAGATTCGCATAAACACGAAAACATTGGAAAATCCTTCAATCAGGAATATTGTTCTCGACAGTATTCGAATCTGGGACCTCCCGAATCAGAGGGTTTTACACTTGAGCCACCACTACCGGTATTATATTCTTTAATGCATGAACACAATTTTGACTTTTATCAATTTGCTTAGTACAAAAGTTCAATAATAAATATCGCAGCTAATGAACATAAAAGTTTTAAAATTAAACTGAATTCGTGATTAAATTCACTGTAATACGTTGATTTCGGAACAAAACTAAACGAAGTAGACAAACATCTCCACAGAGAAGTTATACGGTTGTCAACTCGTTCCGCTTAGCAATTCTTCTGGCGTTGTGACTTCACCGTGATTCTCACAAGGTAAGAAAACAAATCAAGAAAAGGATTGAATGCTGCACTACTTTCAACATGTCAGCGGTTGTAATCTCGATCACTGACAGTTTTAGGTCACGTGGACTTTTTAGCGAGACCATTTGTTACAATGACGTGTTTCCCATTCGTTCCTTGCGAAAACATGGAGACGTTTACTTGAGTGGATTTGTTTCAACTAAGTCTAGGTTAATGCCAATTGTCAGCTGGTTGTTGAATCTAAATGATAGAGAACAATCGTGGGATTCTCGAAGGAAATACTTGAATAGTTTATGCTGTGGGGAATGTGGCGTGATGTTCAAACAAGGTTTCTGCTATGAGTATAAATGGGTATTGGGGCGACGGCCAAACTATGGGAGTGCCTACGTCATCAATGTTATTTTGTGCCGCGTAGTGACATCGGGACTATTTACTAGGGTGGGTCGAAAAAAATGTTTTGTTTTTTTCGGAACGCTTTAGTGCGGAAAAGTTGCCTATTGTAATTCGAAGAAAAACGGCATTAAAAAAATGAAAATCGGTTAACATCTTCCGTTCGCGCATCGGACCTAAAGTTAATGAAAAATTTCAAAAACCGCGACTTTTTTGTACTTTTTTTTTGAAAACTAAATATTTTTTTTTTCGGAACGCCTTAGTGCGGAAAAGTTTCCTATTGTAATAAGAAGAAAAACGGCATAAAAGAATCTAAAATCGGTTAGCATCTTCCATTCGCGCATCGTACTTTAAGTTAGTGAAAAATTGCAAAAATCGCGACTTTTTTGTAGATTTTTTAAGTATGGTAGGTAAAACTTTTAAAATAAACACGCTTTAGTTTTTTGTGCTTGTTTCATGGTTAAAATAACCTAAATAAATTAAATTCTGATCAATAATCTAATTTTTTCCGTTCGCGCAACGTCATAAAAAAAAAACAGAAAAATACAAATTTGTCGCAATTTTCACTGTGCAACACTTAGCTCGTTTTGCTAGAACAAAACGACCCAGAACTCACCACGTGGAGTTGGTTGCACGTCGAGTTCCACCCACACCCTACCCAACCAACCATCCAATTGTTGGGTGTGAAATTTACATTATATTTACAACTATTTACAACGATTTTCCATAGAGTAGGTAGGATCTTTGGCTTACTGTGTATTAATTTCCTTTTTTATATTTCTACACATGTGAAGTCTGATTTTTGGAGAAATGAGGCATGTCCGATCTCGACTTCAGTGTTGCTCGGATATAGCCATCTCTGGCTTCATGACCACATACTTTACTCGAGGCCCCTGTCACAAGTTGACAACCCTCTCCACAGCCTGGGTGTGACAGGGAAACTTGTGTATATCTCTGATGGACTTAGTGTCAGAATTGATGAGTGATTAAATATCATCTTCACTGAGGTCCCGCAGCATTGGGGGAGAATTAACACACAAGAATTACAATTAATTATTTCATTGTAATCGAAAAGCTTGAAAGTTATCTTCGGTGGTACGAAATTTCTACAATCTTCTTCTTCGGGACGGTTTGTCTTGCTTTTAAAATCCTTCTGTAATCAAGCTCCCGAATATGTTCTCTATCATCGACAAGCAAACTGCAGGGCCTAAATCTTTGGTGGGCCAATCGGGCAGCAGCTCACTTGCTGTGAAAATCTTCTTGTGGTCGACTATGAACCCATAGATTGTTTCGATTCCTGATATAGACAGGAATTTGTTGAGCAAAGACCAACAGTATTTGTTGGACATTTCAAGTGCAATCAATCACCTTGGGACATTGTCCAGAAGACTTGGCAAATCAGGACCCTGGTCCTATGTCCCATTCCAGATGGCTAACTGCGGCCAACCGAGTCCTGAGGTTGTATATAAGTTCATCAGATCCATCCAGAAACTTAAAAGAAATAGTTGGCTTCATCTTAAAATCTTACATGCCTGTGTGGTTTGCCATAAATAAATAGCAAATATTTTACTGACAGACCAAAACATGTCTTTCAAGCAATCCAAACATCACGGTATTTATCCGACGAATTACTTCAAGTTGTCGATCCAGTAATAGAACGAAATGCGATCATTGCGCACCCAGAGAATCTTCTGTTGGCAATGCTTGTCGATGATAGAGAAAAATTTCGTACCACCGAAGATAAACTTTTAAGCTTTCGATTACACTGAAATAATTAATTGGAATTCTTGTGTGTTAAATTCTCCCCCAATGCTGCGGGACCTCAGTGAAGATGATATTAAATCCCTCATCAATTCTGACACTAAGTCCATCAGAGATATACACAAGTTTCCCTGTCACACCCAGGCTGTGGAGAGGTGTGTCAAACTTGTGACAGGGGCCTCGAGTAAAGTATGTGGTCATGAAGCCAGAGATGGCTATATCCGAGCAACACTGAAGTCGAGATCGGACATGCCTCAATTCTCCACAAAATCAGACTTCAAATGTGTAGAAAATATAAAAAAGGAAATTAAATACACAGTAAGCCAAAGATCCTACCTACTCTATGGAAAATCGTTGTAAATAGTTGTAAATATAATGTAAATTTCACACCCAACAATTGGATGGTTGGTTGGGTAGGGTGTGGGTGGAACTCGACGTGCAACCACCTCCACGTGGTGAGTTCTGGGTCGTTTTGTTCTAGCAAAACGAGCACAGTGAAAATTGCGACAAATATCTATTTTTCTGTTTTATTTTTAAGACGTTGCGCGAACGCAAAGAATTAGATTATTGATCAGAATTTAATTTATTTAGGTTATTTAAACCACAAAACAAGCATAAAAAACTAAAGCGTGTTTATTTTAAAAGTTTTACCATACTTAAAAAATCTGCAAAAAAGTCGCGATTTTTGCAATTTTCATTAACTTAGGTCCGATTGCGCGAACGGAAGATGTTAACCGATTTTATTTTTTTTGATGCCGTTTTTCTTCTAATTACAATAGGCAAACTTTTCCGCACAAAAGCGTTTCGAAAAAAAACAAAACATTTTTTCGACCCACCCTACTATTTACGCAGATACATGCGCGCAAAATAAAAATGGCGCACGACGAAAATACTACTCCTGCTGGTCGTAACGCTGCCTTCTTGACACCAAAAAGTTCTCATATCAAAACATTCAACAAGCTGTGGTACGCCGCCAAGCGCGGGGATTTGAAAATGTGACAGGAGGACTGATAACTGGACGTTTGACCCTGCAATTAAAAGCCAACTTTGTGAATTGTGTTTTTAGATTTTATGATCTTATTGTTGTATAATTAAATCGGACCTTGCAAAGGAGAGCAATAGAATAAATAAATACAAATAAATTCGTATTGACCTAGGCCCGGTTATTTCTCTATGCTAGGCCTACTCAGTCACATAACTTTCTACCTTCTATTACGAACCCTAGCCAGATGGGCAGGTTTAATAACTGATAACTGCTAGTATAATCGATTAGTAGGCGTTAACGCAATAGGCCTACTTCACAATATTCTGTGCACAAGTTTCTTCTATATCCACATTAAATGCAATTTTTTAAGCTATAGGACCAAGCCCAGAATTAACTCTTGTTTTATCCAATTGAATAATCCACAATAATGCAAATAGTGGTATATTCACCCCCTTTGTTCTAATACATAGGCCTAAGTCCAAAACAATGTTAGGTTATAGGGATAAATAGGCCTAGGCACATTAAACATAAGACCAGGCATAGGCTACTTTAGCCTTGCCTAAAGTAGAATAGAATGTTGCTTTATTTCCATGTGAATCCATGTGTCAATGAACCACCTAGAGGGTTGTGCCTTGTCTAGTTCCAACAGTTCAAAAAGTAGGCTAGCCGATACTCTTGTAGGTTAAAGCCTACAGCAAGACAAGCCTTGGTTGCATGGAGCAGTCTTGGAAAGACCTCGTACTGTGCAGGGCTTGCTCAGCCCATGCAAACATACCTAGGCCAGTGGCCTTAGGCCACTGGCCTATCATAGGAGATTTTGCCTTGCAAAATGCACTCCTACAGTTCAAAATGTATGTTAGGTCCAGTTTATTTGTCAGTGTGTAGGTAGGCCTACGCTCTTACGATGAGCACAGGAGATGTGACTAACCGTTAGGGTACGGTATCATTCAAAGCGCACCATCAATAAAATGAAGTGTGTTCCAATGTTGATGATTCATTTATTCAGAGTTAAATAAAATGTAGGCCTATCAGTTGTGGAAAAATGAGCCCAAATTTTACAAGAAAAAGTCTTAAGCTGGATTCGGAACAAAACATTCCCGTCACATAAAGTGTGTACGGGGGTGCGTTGACGTTGAGCACAGGAGATGTGACTTACGTTAGGGTATGGTATCATTCTAAGCGCACCATCAATAAAATGTAGTGTGTCCCAATGTGATGGTTCATTTATTCAGAGTTAAATAAATGTAGGCCTATCAGTTGTGGAAAAATGAGCCCAAATTTTACAAGAAAAGTCTTAAGCTGGATTCGGAACAAAACATTCCCGTCACATAAAGTGTGTACGGTGGGTGCGTTGTTTTTCCGCTAGTTGTGAACTACCAGCAGAATCACGCGTCTTGCAACGTCATGAATCCAGCTTAAAAACAGCAATTGCGTTGCGGCCTACCATTATCTGTACGAGTAGGCCTACTGTAGGATGCAACTATGATTATTGATTACGATCCAAATTACAACAAATATCAAATGCATGCATCAAATATTCTTTTAGGTACCTACATTATGAAATGAAGTTGGCTCGTCCAACGAGGACATAGGCCTAATATTGTTAATGTAGGCTTAGGCTCCACTAAGGTAGACTAAAGACTAGGGGACCAGATAAAGAGATTTGAAATGTTGAGTGGGGATGGGACAAGGTAACTTTACAATATCTATATTCTATAAAATTATCTACTACTTTTGCAACGTAATATTTAGAGTTTCTAACCCGCGCCGAATGCTAGTAATATCAACAAGGTCTAAAGGCCTACAGATAGAATAGGTAATGCTGTAAGTAGTAACATGCACAATCAAACAGAGGCATAATATTTTATAGTTGGAAAATTATTTGAAAAATGCATAGGCCTAGATGCTGGATAAAAAACATGAAAAATAAGATAGGCCTAGGCCTACAGTTAAAATTTGAAGCTGTGTGACAAATCCATAGGCTATTGCAGATGATTTCATTGGCACTTCAAATTAGAGAAATGCATTATTTAGCCCATCTTTATTAAGCTTGTGATTATATGGACTGTTTTAGAAATTGTAGGAGCCCCGTTATGGCTGTAGGCCTACGTAGAACTTACAGTACATTAAAAGGCATGGAAACTTATCTACTACGGGTAGGCATTATTAGGCAAGGTATAGGTACTGTAAAGAACAATTTTTTTTAAATCACTTTCTCATATTACAAAATTTTACAATTTCAGTACAAAACAAATTTCACTTTTTAAATGAGATAGATCGGCTTCCCCATGGACTTTGTCATGGCCTACTGGATCTATCATGGCCCGGCAGAGCTGCCGGTTGGTGGCTGGAGAAATTCTGTGATGCCGTAACTAATTCTCCAGGCAGATCATACCACAGGGATTAGGGAACATTGGTAACCTCCTCAAGCTTGATGACATTACATGGGCAAAGTACCACTGGAGAACAAGTGCCCTTGAACAAATTTTAACATGTTAACAGTAAATATTATGTACTAAATTACAAATGAAAGAACCTCCTAGCAACTTGCAAACTGGTAAATGCTAGAAAAGTAAAAGTTGGTTAGGTATAATTTGATAAAAATTATAGCCAATAAATTTAATAAATATATGCTGAGATCGCTCGTTGTGGATTGACGTTCCGAGTGATCATGTTTAAACTAGACCTATCATTTTATACTTCTTATGCATGTCGGAAGCGAAGTTTAACAATTGAAGGATTTCGATCGAAGCTTATGAAGTATTGGTTACATGATCATATAATAGCTTTCGATTGTTTAGACTAGAGCATTGATCGATATTTGGCAAAGTTAAACTTGATCTGTGATCACATTGCACATCTACTTCTAGGCTTTAGGCCTATAAGCCTAGTGGCCTGGGACTACCGGGTCAGTATATTTGCGGTGCCGTAGCCTTATTACGGTAGAATTAACTAGAACAAGGCTATGACTTTTGAGGCCTACGGAGGAAGTTAGTGTGGCATTTTTCAATAGGTATAAAACAAGCAAAATATATCAATTAAGTTAGGCCTAATAGATGTTTGCTATTTAAAAAAAATGTTATTCAAGACATTTAGAATAGGAAGAGAAGACTTTGGGCTAGAAAACTCTGTCAGCTCGCTTCGAAAATGTTATAGGCTATTAAGCCTACACGGTACGACGAGTTTACAACTAGGTCTAGTACCTAGCTGAGACCTACCCTTAGCCAGTGCATCTTACCCCTGGCCCTACCTTGCATTGACAAAGTGTCAAAGAGTGGGGTAAAAATTAAAGAATAAAAAGTATAGACATAGTCCGTTATAAACCAAAGGTATCGCTCAAGGCGGGTAATGTGCACATTGAATTTTTCGAGACCCAGCGTACGAATATACTCCCGAGTAATTAATATGCTAGATCTAAAACTATCGTTAGCACTCTAGGTGATAGGCCTACGCAACTGACTGAGTTTGTGGTGTTTTCACCCTAAATATAAGTTTATTATTGACGCGGTGCGGCAACCTACGATTCCTACAAAACATTGTAAAAAAGCTTTTGGACACCCTCACCGAACAAATTCAAATAAAAGAACATAGGGTCTACACAATGCAGCCTAGGTATTGGCTAGCTTAGCAGACTAATCTTAATTAAGCCAGCTATGCCTCTAGCCTAGGACTAGTGGTTAGGCCCCACAATAGGTCCTTGGAGGATTAGTAGGGGAGGAGGGGCCACAATGAGACATGGTCCACAATGAGACATCACCCAAATTTGTTTGAATTAGGCGCTCAAATTTGCCGCCACTTTGTATGTTACACCTCGCTACAGTACTTACAACAGTCAGGCGGTGACTCCAGTGATAGAGCGCATCTTGACTTTTTAAATATTGAAACCTTGTTTTGATGTATGTAAATTAAAATATTACATTTTACTTATCAATTATGCCAAATTTATTATATTTACAATAGACAATTGCAGTTTGTGTGTTATGAAAGTTACTATATGCATGCACAAATATTAAAGGTAGACTTTGAAAAATTTTGAGGTTAGGGTAGTTACTTTAGTCATCGAACATAATTGGTAGTGTGGGCCACTATGAGACAGCTCTTCTTGGGGCACAATGAGACAGGCATATTCAGTGAACATTAAGGACAAACAGATGATTTTACCCAATCCCTATTACTTTGGGCATACTAAACGGCAACATGCCTGCCTATTTATAGTTTATAGTTAATTTTTGAAACATGGATATCTGCCAAATCCATTAAAATTTTCTCTTTTTCCTGATTTCTATTTGGTTAATTTAAATTAATTTCATTTCTAATGTAATAATATTCTATTTTTTAAAGTAATTAAATCTTTTTATTATTATATCAAAATAATCTTGACCTCAGTGTACTGGCTTTTGTTTACATAAAAATTTTCCAATAATAAACCATGTTTTAGGCTAAAAAAGTGGAGTGTTTCATTGTACCCCATGCTTTATCTCATAGTGCCCCACCTGTGGGGTACAATGAGACAAATGCATTGTTGTTCGCAACAATTAGCTGCAATAAGAATATTCAAGATTATGCATTCTAATGACTAACATAGTCAAGCTGAAGGATAACATCATAGAATAAGATAGTTATAGCCACTGACAATACTGAAATACAAGAATTTGAGCCGACATAGTTTTTTTTGTCTCATTGTGGCCCCCTCTCCCCTAGAATAGTCTAGGGCCTAGGCCCCAACACATTAATTTATTCATCCGTTGAAGATAATCCACAAAGGCCTTCATAGGCCCTACAACAAGCAGCCTAGGCCTAAACTGTATAAGTCATAGGCTAGGCCTAAGGCCTACACTATGTCATTAATACTGGCTAGGCCTAGGCCTACTAGGCCTAGTGCCTAGCCCTAGCTATTGCCTGGGCATGAACTCTATAAGTCTACATGGCTACGCCTAGCCCTAGGCCTTGTGCTTCCAAATCTATTACCGAAATGCAGGTTATAGGCCTAGCCTAGGGCCTTTGTGTTGGCCTAGGCCAGGTCTATTTAATAAACCTTTGCATGGCCTAGGCTAGGCTTAGGCCTAAGCCTGAGTAAAGCCTGTGATTTGGTAGGGGCCTATCTGTCAGATCTCATTTCTGTTGTTTACTAAATACTACTACGGATTTAAACGATATTTTAACGCATACCCACATGGAAACAGAAGTAATAAATAAAAATTGGTCGAAATTGAACAATTGTGCATGAATAAGTACTCACCTGTTGCAGAAGCGAAATTTCCAAAGTATTCACGTTTTATTCATTTGAACAGAAAACAGCCATTTTTATTTCTGTGTGCACCCACGGACGGCAACTTGACGTTCGTGACTGAGCACGAACTATTTTCATGTTGCAAAATTTAATTAAGTCGTTGTTAAAAACAACTCTCTACTATTACGTACGTATTTAATAATTATAATTGATCGTATAAAAACGGCATCAATAATATCATTCCAAACATTCAGAAACTGCATATATATGAAGTGCCCGGGGCGGCTCGAATCTGGTTTGAGACTACGACAGACTAACCAACCGACCATACCTTGGAGCAGCAAGGAACGGGCTCGAAAACGGGCCATAGTCAACTTTTAGGTTGGTTATACTGCGAATGTACGTCATAACTTATAATTTATTCGTGACGTAGGCACTCCCATAGTTTGGCCGAGGCCCCTATAACTGCGACGGTATGTGTTTAAGTGCATTTGTATAAGTTTGATGTTATATTTGAATATCCAATTCAATTCACATCTATTTTTTAAATAAAAATAAGGAAATAACAGTGAAAAGTCTAATGATTTGTATGTGTAACGTTACTACCTGTTATATAGTTTCAAATTTTACAATCACATCTATCCATTGTAAAATATGTTTAATTTGATCTACCTAAAATGTTTTCATTTCTGGTATACGATCACAATACAATCCGGCGCAGTGCGGAAAGAAAAATAATAAACATGGGAGAGATTCGCTTTATAAATATTCAAATTTTTTATATTATATAACGTACGTAATTACGTTCAATTGTGTTTCAGTGTTGGCTCTAGTGGTTAAGCGCACAACTCTGATTCGGAAGGTTTCGGGTTCAAATCCTGTCGAGAACGGCATTCCTGAATGAAGTTTTTTTCGGAGGTTTTACTCAGTCGTTAATGCGAATGCAAAGGATTCCGCGGACATCCCTTCACAATTTATCCTATCCGCTTTATACCTGTAGTTAGACACCTGACACCATGATTGCACCCTGGGCATGCTTCCCACGTTAAATTATTATTATTTGTCCGTCTCAGTTTTCATATCCGAATGGGATTGAAAATAAATAAATTCAAAACGTACTGTTATTTATTCAGTGATATTTAAACAAATCTAGGCTCAACGCTAACACACATAACTAAATAAATAAATCCGTATTTAGAGTCTACCAACTCAGTCACATAACTGATTTTCAGTGGGGGACAGTAACCCAAGGGCCAAAGCGACCAAGCCAACCCTGTAGGCCCCGACGCAATCGACGAGTGAGCGATAACCAACCAAAGATCGATATTTTGCAATAGGAAATATAGCAATCAGTGGTATGGACAGTGCAAACACCCGCGGATCAACGCCAGAATCAACAAGGTCAATTCAGAACAACTTTAAATTTATTATGTGCTTCGTTGCTTGCCCCTTTAACATAAACCAGAATTATTAAGCGAGCGAAGCGAGCGTTTCCATTTGACTCTGCCGGAAAAATTAGTCACTGGTTTTGTTTTGTTTTGTTTTGTTTTTTTGTTTGTTTGTTTGTTTGTTTGTTTGTATGTCTCGCCATAACGTTCGAACGGAGGCTCGGATCGAGTTGAAATTTTGACCATCCGCAAGCTTCGTTCTCGATTGAATGCCATTAGTTTTGTGGCAAAATCGTTCAAAAAGTTAAAAAGTTACATTAAAGTTAATCGAAAGTTTTTTTTTAAACTAAACGGCGACAAAATCTGAGATAGCCAAATCATTTAGAATGTCCGTCCGGTCACGAATATGTTAATTTTATTTTGATCTGATAAGTAGTGTTAATGGAAATTACATTATAACAAAAGTAACGTTGCCATGGCAACGAAAAGACGCGCGAAGTTTCTAATGCACTGCCACCTAGAAGTAATCAAAATACTTTCGAGGAAGCAGTCTATTAGTTTAAATAGTTTTCCCAAGGAGTCAAGGTCCTCTAGATGGCGGTGGATTTTATTCACAAAGTAAAGGTTTACACACGGGTTTACCCAAATACCTTGGCAATAATAAAAAATATTGGAAACATGGCCCTGTGGACAGCGAACGTCGCAAATTTTAAATTTAAAAAAAATGTGCAATGTGGTCCTAGCTATAGCACGTGCTCGCTTATCAACGCGTCCAACTGAGCGTTTCCTAGTATTCATTATCTAAAGTGTTAGTTGTTCTAACACCTCCAAGTTCATAAAATTTCAAGTAAATACGTTACCGTGCAGTCCGTATTGTGGCTCGTCGTACGTCCGTAGCACAATTACTTCAACGGGTCTGGTTTCGAATCCCGCGTAATAAGTTAGGGATTTTTTATTCATATCATTAATTTTCGTCTGTCACTCTCCATAGACTTGAATTACACAAGTTTATTCATAAAATATGTTACTTCGTATTACTTTTATGCAGTCCGTGGTGGCACATACGATAAGAGCGCATGGTACGAAGCGTAAGGCTCTACGAGGCCGTGGGCTCAAATCCCGAATAAATCATGTGTTTTGCAATTGTTCTTCACCCTCATACATCACCATGAAGTCATCGTTTCGAGTAACCTTAGTGGTAGTACATTTCAATGAGACGTTAAGCAAGAAAATCGTCATAATTATCACTATTATTACGACATATTGATGTGAATTTCTCTTTCTATCTGTAACTTTGTATGAGCGTTAATAAAAATGTAAAAAATACATCATCACTAAAAGTGATAGTTTATCCTCCTATGAAACACTTGTATAAAACCGTGTACTAATTGAATCGCTAGATTCAGAAACCCCACAAGTCCTTGATACATAGTTCTGAGATAATCACAAAAAACTACCCATTACAAACGGTTTTATATTTTATGACTTCCAACAAGCAGTTATCTTAAGAAGACCTATTTTGCAATAATTTTTTGACATATAGACATTTAAAAAAAATTTAATTGTTGAGCAATTAATCATTGTATGTGACGGACTTATGGCGTTTCTGAATCTAAGCCCTTTTTATTGTATATTTTTTTAAGAAAATAGAAGAAAATTGTATTTAAACATAGTCTTTTAATGTAAGTTAAATTCAAAGAACAACAACAACACATGCCAGTTGGCATGTTCTAACATGTCAACTTTAGTAGGCTAAGATTGTTTATAGTGGTATGTAGAGCTTAATGGCTAGTCTTCTTCATCCAAATTCTCTACAGAATCTTTGTCTAGCGTAGACCAAGTAAACAAATCATTGTAGAAGTACATATACTCCTCAGGTATGTATTGCGTAAGTTTTTTTATGTCCTGTTTTTTTTTAACATTGATTGGCACCTGCCCTTCTACATAAGCCTCTTTATCGGGCAATGCTTACTCCGCAAAGTTAGTGTTTTTCAGCAGGAATGTATTTGGTATCATTCCATCAAAGGTTGCATGTGCACAATACACCAGGTTTTTTATAATCATACACAAATTGCATATAATTTGAAATTTGGAGGTATACTATATATATACTATATATATATATATATATATATATATATATATATATATATATATATATATATATATATATATATATATATATACACACTATATACTAGCAGATGAACTAGTAATAACACCTCTTTTTCGCTTCACTTTAATAACATCTTGCTGTAAATCTGCCATTATGTCAAGTGTGTAAACAACAGCTGTGACTGACTCCACAGCCTTCTTGAGATTCCACAGGCTTCTGACAGAAACCCCACAAGTCCAGGACTTGTGTGGTTTCTGCATATAAGTCAACAATCCAACCCATACATAATACCCTTGGAGCATATGGACTTGTGGTGTTTCTACGTGAAAAGGTAGAGGGACCCTAAAAGAACAAATTTTTGGACCAAAGTCGATATGCCCCAATTAGTGACTTGTGGGGTTTCTGCATCTAGTGATTCAATTGTAAAAATTACCATGTTGCATTTTATAGTTCTATTTACTTATAAAATTATTTAAAAAAGTATATTGCTATATAATATGCAGTGTACATGCATAAGTTGAGTGATTCTTTCATACAACAGCTGTAAAAACTAATTCACCTTAAACCTATTTCCATTTACCGTGCATCTGTTAAAAATAAGAGTTTTATTTATATAAATTAAAATAAATGTTTAAATAATTGCTTTCTCTTCTAGCTACAATGGTAGAAGGTAAATATACTAGCTCAAGGATTATGGAAAGGGAGTTTTATTATGTAAAATGTTCAACTTCAGAAACGAAATAAAACGTTTCATTGGAAGAAACAACGATCTAGATACAAGTACAAAAATAATATAATAACATGCGCAGAGAACGATACAAAAAAAGAAGAAGAAAAAAATGAAATGAAAATGAAGAAGTCAAAATGATTATTTTAAACTATGCAAAGCTATAAGGTATTCGAAAAAGTTGAAAACTGCTTCCTTAAAAACTAAGCTTTGATTATCACAAATGATTTATCTATTTTCTGAATTCGTTTGTTTCAATATAGATATTGTAGGAATAAAGGAAGTCTTTAAAAACCTTTTGCAAAATGATTTTAAAATATTAGAATATATTAATTAGAGTTTAGAATGATAGTATAAAACTACAGCAATCCGAATTCATTGTTAATAATTTAGATTAAGTTCCTGGCTGTAGTTTGATATTTGCATTATAATAAATAATGGTAATAGATAATGAATTATTGTGATTTATTGTCATCCTAGTTATGGCAAATCAAACGAATTATTACACACATACTGGGTAACAATAATGGAAAATTAAATATTAATTTTAAAAAATGGCGTTGGCACTTTTACAGATAAGAATCGCATTGTTCTAGAGTGAAACGTTAATTATTTAGGTTTTCATGTTTCGTTCACACACACACTGTTTTTCTAGATCATTGTCATATTTTATTACTCAAAATATTCCTAGAACATTCACTGATTCCAGAAACTAGGAACCGTTTCTCTAACATTTTTCTTATTTTAGCACACGTTATTTAGAACTTTTGTGGCAATTTATTAGCGAATATTATTCGCGGCCCGTTTAAAATACGAGAATTGAACAAAACACAAATGGTCATTATCATGTCTGACATATTATTATGTAAAGCAATCACGGCGGTGACGCATAGAGCACAAATGGCTCGAATTGCAATAATGCAATAAAAGAGACGTTAAGCAACACAAAACTTTTTGTTAGTGGAATACGCCTAATGGCGTAAAAACATATACTGTGTTCTGATGGAAAAAAGAGTAGAAAATATGAAAAAGTAAAACATATTGATGATTGTAGATACAGTGCGTGTGGAAATAGTAACAATGTTTGCATTTAAAGCCCAATTTGTTGTCTCCGGTCACCTTAAGATGTTATTGAAGGGTGTTAAAATGCTCTTTACTAAGATGATGAAAATTACCTTGAAAGATGAAATAATGTTGTTAACTCGTTAATTTATTTAAACAGTTTGCGATAGCTTGAATACAAAATTAAAAATAGTACGGCACAGCATCATGTTGAATTAATACGGTTTTAAATAATAGTAAACTGAAGAAAAAAATTACTTCATTTAAAAAGTAATAAATTACTCTTCAGTCTTGTTCAGGGTTGCGTAACCGAGGGTCACAATCGTTTTTTTTTAATTGTTGGATCAAACTTTTGGTTTTTTCGCTATTGTTTTTCACCGAGCAAGGCTGTTTATTCTATCAACGTTTCAATGGCAAACAAGTTAATAATACATATTTTTAGAGCATTAAATCACGTCTGAAATGAATAATTCCCAGTTGGGTTACCGCGAGTTTTACGGCCATAGGGGGTTAGTTGTTTTGTTCGTTGTTCCGAGAATTGCGAAAATACATTTCCCTTAATTTACGTTTTCCATGCGAATAACCTTTGAAAACCGGGATGGAGGCAGAGCGTGGGCGTATTAGTTGTTGATTTTACGATTTCAATAGGCAATTCAATTTGTATTGTTCTAAAAATTTCCAGTGCTTCATATTATTTAACATTTTATTAGGGTTGCTCTTGCTACACACGCAATCAAAAAACTTCCCTCAAATAATCAACAATTTATTTCTTGTTTCATATAAAATTAACTTTGTACGTGTTTTAAATAAATGCCAAAGTTTAGTGTCTTGTTTAGTTTTATCGCCTCCGTATTATACAGCTCGTATTTGTATGGCTTTTTTTATAGTTAATCAGTGAATTAGTAAATTTTGTTAAATGAAATGTGAAAAAATAGTTAAAACCAAAAAAATATTTACTTGTGTTATGATGAATTAACTATTCTATGCCGACAATATCTTTCATTTATAGCTCGGCAGTCAGTGAAAATAAGGGCTTATGAAAGAGATTGAAGCAGGGAGTAAAGAAAAACTAGCATCGGTTCTCGTAGTGCTGATTACATCGCATAACTGTATCTGGATCTATTTTGATCATATTCTCTGGTTGCCTTTTGTGATGTTAAAATATGTGTGGCTCGTTGGTCTTGTAACTATAAACCTTCCAATGTATAGAATGTCCAGAATTCGATTCTCGCCTTAGGCAGGAGTTTTTAACTTCTGATTTGTAAACAGTGACCTTCAAGGCGTCCTAAGTAACAAGGCACGTAATAAATTCTAAGGTTTTTCCGAATGTCTTGTTGATTCTGGTGCTGTCATCGAGTGTAATCGTGTCCAGCTCGATTGATCGGTGTTTCCAACTTAAATATGCCGGTCTCTAATTGGTCATTGTTCGCTCAACGATGTTGTCGGTGCCTACAAGGTTGGCTAGGTCGGCTTCTAATTTAATGTTCCCACTGAAAATCAGTTATGTGACTGAGTGAGTTAACTCTAAATACAAAAAAAATATATATTATGGTAATTCAAACGTCTGAAGAATATAACAAATAAATCTTAAATTAAAGCAACAAAGAATTATTTGATTTTGTGTTCTTAAAAAAAATGTGTTCATTATTAAATAATAATCAAGATAATTTAAGGTTATTATTTAATACTTTGTGCGTTTTCAGTTTTAAATAAAGCAACAAAAAAGGAAACACTATTTTTTATGTACCATAGAAAAACGCGATTTAGTTTGCTTTAAATTGAAGTCCCTTATATAAAACCAGTTAAGACTGATTGGGTAGACTTTGAATTCGAATTAATTCTCGTAATTTATTTATAACTATAAAGTAGCTCATGTCTTAAAATGTTATTTCTATTATAATTATATGCAAATATTGCATTGTTATTCATTATCATTTCCTGTTTGTTTTTTTAATTCTCTCGTTTTCCATCAGGCTTGAGTAAATTGTGGTGTGGTATCGCATGCTCGTATTTGCTAGGAATGCGAAGAATTCTGTAGGCTTTCCCTATCTTTCTTCAAACATTCCATCCTGTCGATACAAATTCCATTAGTTAAGTTTCCCATCCATCAAATTGATTTCTTGTCACTTTTGTTTGAAAACGGAACTCTTTCTATCCCCGACACGTCTGATATAAACTGATCATCTTTCATAGAGTTTAATCGTGCACTCTTGATTCAATCGTTTACATATTTATTTTTTTACGAATATTATCAATTGCCTTAATTTATTGAAGGTTTTCCATCTTATACTTGACATATACGTTTTTAACTTTTTTACGTAATCAACCTAAATGGATCTTTTGGGCAAGAAAAAGTAACCTGTCCATTTTAAACAACATATTATCGTTATTAATAAATCATTAATTATACAAATAGCATTTGAGTTAAAAATGGCCGTATATTGCAAAAATTATGATGTTAATCATTAAGACATAATCATTATTAGCAACCATCTTAATTATTAATTACTGAATGGTGATTCATTCATAGAATTAAGAGAAATATATAAAATAAAGTTACTTATTACACACTTTAGACAATATAATGTCCTAATAGTATATTATGCTGAATGGTCGTACCCTGCGATTGCATATATAAGGTCAATCGGATCTCACGATGCAACTTGAGTTCCAGTCTTGCCAACTTTTAGAAGTAAATCTGAGGTCTAGACACTTTGAATGACGCTACTTCCGTACTCTTATTGCGCTCGTGGATAGAGAATACACCATTTAGCCACTTGGTATAATAGCGTGTCATCCTTCATGTATTGTATCCCTTGCTAGTGACCTCTAGACATGCACAGTGATACAACATAAGGACATGTGTACCCTGGATCTACACTTAAGTGTTCTTATCCTGACTAGTCATAACATCGAGTAGGATTAAAATGAACTACACCGTTTCAATTTTTAGCAAGACAATTTTGATTTTCGTAGAGATACTTTCAATTAAGCTTTCATAACGCCACCAACGGTTTAAAAGTTATTGAAAGTAACTCTCGAGCATTGTAAGTGAAATAAAATATATTTTTGAATGCATTTTCATTTATTAGAAATTTATTGCCCATTGGAATTATTATATCACTTCTTTGTAATTGATGACTCTTGGTCAACCTTACCAGTGCTATAGTTGCAGCCATTTAATTCTCTATTTCTACGCATACTTGTTAACCAAGCGTTTTTAATTTTTAAATGTTTTTTTTTCCATTCTGTCAGACATATATATTTTTTTACTCAATACATTGTCCCTGAAAAAAGGTCCAATAGGAATAAAAACGATTAAAAAAACAATTGTTTAAAACCTGCTCTGGGACAGTAATTGCATGTACCTCTTTAACTATCTTACCAAGTTTGTTGGAGAAAGGGTATTTGCAAATAATTGTTTTTATTATTATATCCGCAATCTTTTGAACAACTCCTAAGCTTTCGCTTTTTAATTCTATCCTTTCTCTTCATGGTGAGTTGTTAACTTTAAATTATTGTCCAGTGGAGTGAAGCCGTATTTTACAGTGAACACCTCTTACTGAGTAGGCCCGACACTAGTTTTGGTATGTCAAAAGGGTATGCAATCCTATGCATACTTTAACATGGAGGGTAGTGTGTATATCGATAATACTTTTTCAATTTTTCTCTAAGTCTTGGTAGGTATCTCTGTTCAGTGTTCAGTCTTGTTATACGCCAGTCTTTAGAAAGTAACTGTCGGTTGCATTTTCATGGTAGTTTAGAGGTCTTGAGATTAAGATTAGTTTAAAATGTGTCGCTAAAAAAGTCAACAAATTTGATTTAATAATCTTTATTATTGATGAGAGTCGAGGGGGGAACAATTCACAGTCGCAGAGGAGGTGCCAGATGCCTATTGGCTGACCACAGTGCCGTCGGCTTTGATTCCCAGTTGCTGAAGTTTGGCTTTTAGTAATCCATGCACAGGTAAACTCCAAAGTCTGTTTAAGAGTTTTCAATTTATCTCATTTGCATCAACGACTGCAGAATATCTTCCCCGAAAACCTTTCGGTCAGGATCGCCGTTGACGGGTATCGATTAAGGGACCTCCCGAATCAGAGGCTCACGCGTTAATTGGAGACATTTGCCGATGAAAAATACCTCAATTATATTGATGTTTTGTATCTTCGTATTTGCAGCTGTATTGTACACATTTATTCGGGAACAGGTTTCTAAAAGCCCCATTTGTTACGCTCTTGCTTCAATAAAATTTAATGTGGCATACAAAATAAAATATTCACGCTTAAGAGGAGTCGCTGAGGCTGACGTGGAGACGAGATTAGGCACACAGCTTTCTGTTGTTTCTTTCTTTTTAATGTAAACAGTTATTAACATCGGTATTATATTTCTTACGAACGTTTTTAAAGAATCAATCTTTTATATCTAGTAGTCATACGCGTATTCCTAAATTATACATTGATTTAGAATAAAAAATCATAAAAACTCCGTAATATACTCCATTTTGGTACATTTCGGGAATTTATTTCAAGTGTACAGATTTTTTTAACATACCTTTTCATATTGGATGTCAACGTTTAAATCAATGTGAATTCGCAGGCTAATTTGGTAAATCGTAAGATAGGCGGTTTGATGGGAATTTCCTGAATTGAAATCCATTTTATGGATTTCCCATTTTTTCACGTTTTAGACTTATGTCTCGCAATTGATATTTAAGGCGCATTTGAGTGGGGCCGAGCTCAGCGCCCCCCTTAACGAGACATTTTTGTACTTAAATTGAACAAAGTAACACTTTATCTTTCATCCAACGAGTGTACACGTCTAAATGCTCAGTGACCTTTGAGTCAGGTGCCTGTTCCTAACCACGGTGTGGAAGGAGGCTTTGCAAGGTAGCCGAGCCAATACAGGGCGGCCAACGCCGACAACACTGCACTCACCCGCGTGTGAAGGAGAGAACCCACGCTTGGATTCACACTAAAGCAAACCAAGATATCAAGACACACCGGATAAAAGAAGGGATTTCTTATCGGATACAAACTCAATAACAAAAATCAATTTCCTGCGAGAAGAAAACTTTTATTTTATGGAACCTTATTTGTGTTTTGGAGATAACAGCGCCGATGAAAGGATGATTAATTATTTTTTAACGAAGAAGAGATAAAGTTATAGAAGCAAGTTGTAATTAGTCGCCCGGCTTTTGTCTACCACTAAACGTGACTGAACATGTTTGTACGTCCGCAATCCATAACCAGGAATTATAAAATATTCCAAATTATATGGAAAAAAATGTCTAACGTTTATAAAACATTCAAAATTATAATTTAAACTCCGAATTTGTGTAAATTACAGACGGTTGTAGCAATGATTACTGATATACGAAAACATATATGCCTACTAATATATATTTACTTAACTGTTAGTTCATTGCTGTATCTGTATCTGTGTAAGTAGATTTAATAAGAATTGTCCTCCTTTGTAAATCAGATTTTTAACTGAATAGGATAGACGATAAATAAATAAATAAAATAAACAAATAAAATAAAATATGAGACAAATGTCCAATACAATAATTGATTATTCTTAGTCTTACGTATGATGTTTTCTTCATATTATAAAGAAAGTTATCTACGAACATGTAGTCGATTGACGATTGATTATCATAAATCTACATTATATAGACGGATCAGAGTACTGGGATACTGGCGACCAGGCGAACGGCGATGATAGTTAAAATAATTATAATTGTGCAGTTGCACTGTCTACTTACTCGTGAAATTAAATTTCAAGCTTCAAACATTATTTTTATATTTACTAACAATAATATTCTATCCTTATCCCGTCACTGCAAGTGACACCTCAGATAATTTTAAACAATTTAAACCATTTTTAATAATTATGTATCTGATATAATTATTTATTAGAGTCAAGATCTTTTGTACTAAATTGTTATCAAGATTTCCACACTAGAATGAAGATTAAACACAAGAATGAAGATTCGCGTTCGGTGGTTTCTTCCGCGAAAGTTTGGTTACTCCCTGATTTGCTGTTCCTGATTTTTGGCAAACCTCATATTCGTTTGAGTGGGATCGTCTAATAAATCAGTTTTTTCTTTTCGTTTTTCTTTTTTAATTTTTAATTTTTTTTTCTTTCTTTCTTTTTCTTTTTTCCTTTCGTTTTTTTTTCTTTTCTTTTTTCCTTTACTTTCGTTTTTTCTTTTTTTTTCCACTACTTTTTTATATTTGATTTATAGATTAATTAATTTTATATCCTTTTTATTTGTTACCAAAATTGTTTAGTATTACTGCATTGTTGTTGTAATATTACTATTTCATATATTTAATTAAATGTAGTTCATTGTTGTGTCTGCATCTATTAGTCTTATTTAGTTGTCCTCCTTTTTAAATAAGTTTTTATAAATAAATAATAATATTAAAAATAAAAAGTAATCCCACCTAAACTGTTTTACAACGTTATATTTTCTGTTACTAAGCACTCCTGAGAAACCTTCGGATGGAGATGAAGTTGGGCGGAAGTTATTTTAGCTAATGCCGGTGGTCTAGTCACCTATAGTGGTTAAGACGTCAGCCCAGCAAGCTTGAGACCCGTTCATGGCTGGATATGTTACTGGTGGATCGTATTTCACGAGATCAAAATTAATATTATTCATATTAAATAAACTAGTAGAACAGGTAAAAATAAGTTAAATATATTTTTTAGACATTCCACTGCTCTTATACAATATTAATCTTAATTCCTGTACGTATTCATACACTCTAATTGTATTTAATATCCATAAAAGATCTATTCATAAATTACAACTTTATCTCAAGTAAATAGAGTCAATAATATTATGCTAAGTAGCCATTGCTTAGGCTGTTTAAATTCGATGAATGTGTCTTCGAAATGATTCTGAACAGTCTCACCGCGTTAGTAATTGAATGAGGTTATTAGCGTAATTTCCTAGTTCTTGTCTCGTTTTACCTCTCCTCGCGACGATCAAGATAACGAATGCGCCGAGTACGTGTTCGCGTTTCCACCCTTGAATAAGATGCTCCCATATCTCTCGTATTCATCGGCTACATTTCTGCATTCAATTAAATTCAACATTAACATTTTCTCACTGAATAAATTCGAAAATGTAGAACATTCTTCATTTAAGCGTTTCTTCCTACAAAAGTCGGTCACGTTTATAAAAAAAGGCTTTAATTAGTTTATATTCCCAACAATTCTTTGATCTATTCTCCTTTGAAGAATTTGATCTGAATCTTTCTAAGATCAAAGAAATAAACTACAAAGGAATTAACCGAAAAGACGTCACACAAATCAACTCGATAAAGAAAGCTTTTTGGAGAGTTTTTCGTTTCCGTAGGATTTTATAAGCGTGTCCCCGGAGGAAAACTTTGGTGTTCAAACTTTTCAAGAAAAATCAGATCAAATCGGAGATATTCTGTGTGCCAGCTGAACTTGAATCTTTTATTTGAACTTTAGTTTTTAAGCATGGATGTGACCATCATTAATGAGCATTCCACGTCCCGGGATTGTGAGAGTTTCAACAGTTATCCAGGTATGTGACCATAAGTCTGAAGTGATTCGTAAGTCTGTTTCGATTTCGATGGATCGGCTTTTGAAAACCCAATATCATTACCAGTAGCATAACTAAGAGTAGGCGGGCCCAGTTGCTATCTAAAGATCGGGCCTCTAAGTCCCCCTCAGCCATTTGCATGGCTTTTTTAAATAATGAATTATAATATTTTCATTTTTTAATTTATTCCAAGTTTATGAAACAAACATATTGGATCGAAGCAGTTGCGTATCCAGGAATTGGCAATGGTGAAGTGTTAGAGGCGAGAGGTTTTTATATTTTTTTGGATTAAGGACGCGTCAACCGTTAGGTCATAATGCACCACTCTAACCTAGGGGATATGTGGAGGAGGAGCCCATGCTGGTCAGAACCAGCCACGGGTAAGTGGAAGAAAGGGGGTTCTCACGTCGCGGTCGTCATTGTCTTTGTCATAGTTCGTGGTGTCATTGTCGTCATCGTCGTCGAGGGGTCGTCAAGGGAGAGGGGCAAGACGATTGCCAGAGCTCGCCTCTATTTTCGGGGAGTAAAATACTACCCTTCATACTAGCTGATGTTTGCGAGGTGGACTTTTTCTCTTGAATCGCCTTTTATGATTAGCAGAGCCATGCTCTGGGCCAAATTCTACCCCGCGGGCCCAGACAGGGGTAGAGGCTAGAGGTCCTTGTAAAACTCTAGTCTAACCATACGCGGGTAAAGCTTAAGGTGGCAGGGCCCCTTATCGCCAAAGGCGAACATTTTTGCAAATTTGTAGCTTTGTAAAGCCTAAACACGTTTAAAAATCTAAAGTAATGATAAATAAGTGATTATTGGCTTTTAAATGAAAATCATATAGCCGTAGGGTCATTGTGGGGTGGTCCCCCTCTCTGTATCCGCTTCTGGGCCCAGGCCCCCCTTGGGGCCGTGAGCAGCTTCACCCTCTGCACACATGGTAGTAACCCCACTGATCATTACTAGGTAAAGTTCAAGCTCGAGTACAAAAATATTCTTCAGATATAGCGTAGTACAGAACATAAGATGGTTTTATTTCTCAGAAAACCCCGCCTGCTACTTGAGAGCTATCTGAAAACAAAGTACCCACGGGAATATGAGTAGGGGAAGTGAACTATTGGTTTCGAGTACCTGAGCTTTCGAGCGAGTGATGAGAGCAACAGAACTTTTCGTTTCCAAGAAGTGAAAGCTCGATCGACTGGGGAATTCGGATAAATTAGGAGATCCTTGATAAAAATAGCTTGAGACGATATAAACAATATCCTATTTATTTTTTTGAAAGTAGTCCTACGTTATGAAAAGTTAGATATTTAAGTCATACTATGTTTCTCCCAACATATATTTTTGGCCCACTTCTTGGTCTTTTAATCTCTTCATGAACAAATAAATATATCTATCACATTGATTTTAAAATTAATACAACATATATTTTTTATGACAATTTTAGACACATACTCTACCTATATATTATTTACCTCTAATTGATGACACATTGTGTTCAATCTCCTCCAAGTAAGATGTTACAAACATATTGAAAATAATATATTATTTTGTATGTTAGCTTTGAACATTAAGTTTTCAGTGAAAGTAGTGATTCACCTTTGCGCAGCTATTTTTCACTATCCACATTAAAATGGACTACAAAGGTCATATAGCGATATCGCTGATATCGTAAATAAGACTCCTGTTTGGTTCAATCAGCCTACATGCATTTTGTTATAATCTCATAATAATATGACCACTTTCAAGATGATTTCTGTAGTGCCCTGTATTGGATATTGTCTAACAGGATTAAACCTCATCTTCATAAGACGGATGACCTTTCCTTATGTGTGTGGCGTCTTTAATCTTCTTTGCGAAACTTGCAGACCATACAACGCACGCAAGACGTAACTCTCAGGTATGCTTCATCATGTGGCTGGCGAGTGTTTTCTTCAGTGCGAACGTGCAGGGGCAGTTAGCGCACGCAAAACGTCTCCCTATCCAGTATGTGTCAACTCATGTCTAGTGAGAAGAGCCAGATTTGGAGAACCGTTTCCGACAGTCACGCTCGTTACACAAAAAGGGTTCCTCTCGGGTATGTATGAATGTGTGTTTGGTGAGAGTGGACATATCTGCGAACCAAGAGGCGCAGACAGAGCATTTAAAAGGCCTCTCTCCGGTATGCTTCCTCTTGTGTATTGTGAGGTTCCTCTTATGTGCAAACCTTGTGGAACAGTTAGCGCACTCATAAGGTCTCTCTCCGGTATGCTTTGCCATGTGCTTGGTGAGAGTGGACTTATGTACTCTAAAAACTGTTTGGTTGTGCGGAACACACTTTTTTAGTTATCTGAACCAAATAATTTAGTGGAAAATTAGCCAGCATAATAATGTGTTATGTAAAGCAATTTAATGAATCAACTAAACAAGTCAAGTTGTTCGTGTAAACATATTATTTTAGCATGCATAACTATTATTTGGTTGGAATAACAATTTACTGTAGTTGTTTTGACTTTAAAACTTGGTTACAAATTTTATACTTTCTAACTTTTAACCCAAAAGTAGGTTGATATAACCAAAAAAATAGTTGTCGGAAATGGCCTCCTCATCTCCCCCCACCACACCGATTTTAATACGATTTAATACGAATGACTTGTACCATTCATTAGCCAGCATCTGGAATAGCAATGTACATTTGGAATCGAGTTGTTAAAATCCTGCGCCGACCGAGCCTCGAACCTGGGACAGAGAGAACACAAGTTAGTAAGCCATGACCTTATCCACTACGCTACGAGGAGCGCTGGGTAAAGAATGCAATTTGACAGTATTGAGCCCTGTTTTGTGGTCACCGAACTAAAAGAGAGTTAATTTAACAATTATTTTGGTTGTTCCAACCATACATTTTTAAACAAAAGAATAGAGTTATCCCAACATCTCTTTCATCACCTATTTTGTGGTCACCAACTAAAATAAAGTTAATCCAACACTTATAAGTTAACCAAATGCTTCAACCCATATTATTTTGGTTGTTCCAACTATACAGTTTTTTGAGTGTGTGCGAACCTTGCGGCGCAGACAGAGCATTTAAAAGGCCTCTCTCCGGTATGCTTCCTCATGTGTATTGTGAGGTTCCTCTTATGTGCAAACCTTGTGGAACAGCTAGCGCACTCATAAGGTCTCTCTCCGGTATGCTTCATCATGTGCCTGGTGAGAGTGGACATATCTGCGAACCAAGAGGCGCAGACAGAGCACTTAAAAGGTCTCTCTCCGATATGCTTCCTCATGTGTCGGGTGAGGTTCCTCTTATGCGCAAAACTTGTGGAACAGCTAGCGCACTCATAAGGCCTCTCTCCGGTATGCTTCATCATGTGCCTGGTAAGGTTGGACTTATCTGCGAACCTTGAGGCGCAGACAGAGCACGAAAAAGGTCTATCTCCGGTATGCTTCATTGAATGCGCGACGAGGTTGCTCTTCTTCGTGAACCTCGCGTCGCAGATATCGCACTTGAAGGGACTTTTGTTGTTAAAAAGCAACATGTTGTTAACAATGTTCATATTGTTGCTCGTCAGGCCGCCATCAACGTCCGGGTGATCCGACATGTGTTCTTGGAGGCGAAGATAATGCTAAGATATTTACTACATACCTTGCCTGGTACTTAACATTCTACTGTCTTCTTCTCCTTCACAACAACACCCACGCCTCCCCCTGACACTGCAGCCTTCTCAGTAGATCCTGTGTGTGCTGTTTCCGGCGGTGACACGTATGGACTGGTTGCGGTTCTCTTTGCTTCTCTGTTATGGCGCTCCCCCAAAGAAAGACAAAATAGCTCATGACGCTCCAGATAGATCAAACTGCTAAACTCCTTGGAGCAGCCGGTGCACGGAAACACAGCACCTGAAAAACAAAACATGAAGAATATTATTTCAGTGGTGTTGTGAGCTTACGATGATGCATCAATGATATTTAGAGGTGTTCATTTTCCTTTAAAAATGTTTACATCTCTGATGACCTGTTGATCTTGTCCGTACTTTACTAAACGGTAAAGTATAGCTTATTAATTGTTGTTGACCAAGCTACAGTAGTCCTTATAATTGTCTGTCTAGTGTCTACGTGTCTGCATGAGGAGACCTGTTTCTGGTGATGACATTGAAATAAGTCCCATGGTTCTCGTCCAAACTGGCAGAGGCATCTAGCACAGACCTAAATTTTACACCGTTTTAAACATCCGGGAGAACTTGAATCGCTGCAGTCTACACTGGTTTTCATGATACTTCCAAACCCTCACCATCTTGACCAGCATATGGGCATAAATTGACGAGCTCCCCGAAACAAGAATGAACACGACATGGTGTAAAATAATTTGATCAACGAAAACGTTCTTTGATCCATCAGTTTACATAGGTCTAGTGATGCTATCTGCGTGCAAATCAGTGAACTTTGTAGTATTTATTACAATGTTAAGTTTTAGGGTCGAATATCCAATCAAAATTTAGTCTGTGGTTAATTAATTTTCGGCTTCTCATGGACATTTTCCATTTTTTATTCATCCTTGTTCCTTGGAGCTCTTCAAATGGCACATGTCGATTTCCAAAGTCTCTTTAATCATTCGGATATTCAGGTGGACTTTATTGGAATGCCGAGCTGCAATTGACGTTATTTCTACGCGGCTAACGGCTAACTTAAATTCTAGCCTACTCAGTACTCTCACACATTTTTGCAGATCATTACACGGGTTTCGTATAGGTAGTACGTTTCGGCCTTACAAATTGACCTGTCTGGCCAAATAATGTTTTGTCGGGGAGAAAAAAAAATATTATATTGAGTTCCCCACAGATAAACATCTGCAATGCGATTTGTTGTTGCAGTGACCAAAACGTATCCTTCGTTAAGAATAAGAACGATTATCTCAACAGACAGTACAGTAGCAAACACTGGCAGAAAAGACAGTCCATTTGTAAGGCTGAGACCTATACGAGATCTCTTGTGGTGATTGTTGTAAAACAGACGGGCAGACAGGCAGAAATATCTATGTGCGTATAGACAATAACACAAATTAGGCTGTCAAACGCCGAAATGACCAAAGCTATATGGCTAAGCAAAACAACAAAAACAAGCCTGAAATAGATTTCAGCAACATGAGGGCTGTAGCAAAAGCGACCACCCCACTGATACTTAGTTTTTGTAACTGCCTTCATGTAATTTAATCTCCGTAACTTTCCCGACTCTCATATAATGCAAGTGCAACACAAAATATATATGATTTGACATCACTTATGAGCTAAAAAACTTTTTAAAAGATATTTGTTCCTTTTATTGTTAACTCGAACTTTTTATGGTAACAGTGGAGTAAAATGAATTTTTAAGGTTTTAATACTAGCTACCCTACCTATTTAGGCAGATAATTTACATTTTTTAATAATTCTGTTTTGAAAGGAACTTGCTTAATTCAACTAACAAGGCAGCTGGTAATCATCTGCTGGTAAATTGCAGTCTGGGAAATCTTCAGGCAGTGAGAATATTTCAATGGAATCCTCTTTGATCAGCCACTCGCACTCATCTTTCATCTTATCCGGTAGAGACGCTTTTTCCTTTGGGTTTTCCTCAACGTTTCTGCACTCTCTTTCCTCTTTGATAGCACCAACTATTATTGGAGCGATAGTTTCGTAGTACGTAGGAACTAACGTATCGCACATGTGTGATGAAGACGCTACGTCTAAGGGTTCTTTATCACCATGTTTTGAGTTTGATGTCTTGGTAAACAAGGAATCGTACAATCTATACAAAGTATAGTCAAGCTCGAAGATTTTAAAGATCCAATGCTGGAGCATTAATAGTCTTTTTATAGACCGACTTGACACGATAGCGCTTGTGAGCAATGTGTTTTAGGCAAACGTCAAACCCAACTCTAAACGCTACAAAATGAAGGCCTACGTCGTAGGTCCTAGGCCTACACGAAGCAATGTATTTGAAATATATTTGAAAAAGATAATATCTCGGTCCACGCGGCTTAGGCCTAGCTACATGACGCAATAAATTATTTGAAATACATTGTAATTTCTCGGTCCACGGGCTCCGAAGCCCCTAAGCAAGGTTTTTGAATTCGAGGCTAGATAGCTAGGAAGAGCCAAGCCTAGGCCTACCCTGCCATAAGTTTTGCATCCTACTAGGTTAACCTAGGTTTATTACTTTAATACTTACTATATAAAGCCTACCTTATGGTATTGACATTCCCACTGAAATCCTCAAGAAGGGTGTATAGATACCATTTGTTTATATTTTAAATTTTAAACTTGTTATGCGAGTGTGAAATGCAGACAAAAATCGACGCCATGTATAAAGCTACGCAAAGCCATAGAGAACGCAAAGCATTTCAACAAAGATATGCCTATTTTTAGTCAGGGTCTACTAGATACATAATTGAGCTGCAGTAATCTGCTCAAGGTCCCCTAGATCTCCGCTAGGCTTCGCTGCCAAGTACTTTGCGAGTTCGCAAAACCTCCGCTAGGAGTAGATCTAGGGGACCTTGTAATCTGCTCTTAGGTATCTAGTGGACCCTGGTTTTTAGCTACGCTGCTTTTGGATTGTTGACTTTTTTACACTGTCTCCTAGATATTTAAATAGCTTTTAAAAGCTTGTATAATGCTGTGGCCTGAATTTATTATTTCCATGCTGTAATAATAATTTAAAGCTAACGGATGTTTTGTTGTATAATGATATTTTAATTCAACACCACAGAGAATTGTAATAATGATAATAGTGGAGGGATACGCATCTTAGCATCTTATCTACTGGTTTCTTTCAAAACAAACCATTATTGAATGAAGTTGGGCTGAACCATCGCTATCCCTCGAGCCCGTATCTTATTCCTGGAGCCTGCGTGATTTGTCTGGAGCCTATTATCTGCGTGATATTTCTGGAACCCGCGTGATATTTCTGGAGCCCGTGTGTCAGACTTGTTGGCCATTGTTGATCGTTGATGACATTTGCGCCGACAGGGTTGGCTTGGTCTGCTTTAAGTACCTCACTGGAAACTAGTTTTACAAAGTGTAAAACGTAAAGGGGTATTCACCCGCTATACTCAAAAAATATATTTCATTCCGGCTAACTAGTTATAAATTTAGAAATATGCAGAAAAATTATACCCCCCCCAAAAATGGTCAAACTTGATATTTTTCAAGCTAGGTCCCATCGGCAGAAATCTCTCATAAGAAAAAACATGAGGACCATCTTTGTGTCCAGTGGCCTTGGAGGATTTTGATCCATAAAAATATTGGCCATTATTTCCATACTCGGTAGCTTTTTTTATAAATCCTCTATATTTTGTTTTGTAATTTGGGTAGATGGTTCGGTCGAAATTTGCTTATAACCAAGAAAGGGTGTAATTTAGGAGAAAATATTTTTGCATGTTTGGGTGTATATTTGCGCAAAGTTTCAAGACACGATGTTATAAAGGTCCATTTTAGATTGGTACAAAGCTCTAGTATCTATGTGCAACAAAATAGAAGCGGGTTAAAGCCGATTTAAGAAATTTTCCAAAACGCCAATTTTCACAAATTTCTTGATCAGAAAAATTGAGGAATTCGTGTAAAATCACAGTGACAAGATATAATTTTTTAAACGGTCATTTTAGTGTAGTATTATGCTCTAGATTATGTGACAAAAAATATTTTTTGGGATAAAAGCCCTAAAATAGTTTATATAATACCTAGTTTTAAAGTCGTTGGAGATCAATGAAAGTCGAAATTCGTCTTTGTTGTACAATTTGGAAAACCTTCTTCTGTATACAAATTTATGTTGTAAAGTATTGCCATCGATTAACCAAAAGTAGGTTTACTCTTTACAATATATATATATTAATATTAATACATTCAAAATTCACAATTCTAAAAGGCCAAAATGTTAAAATCAATAATATATAATTAATAGAGGTACGTGAAAATAGCATTTTCAAGTGTAATTTTATAGCGTTTTGTAGCATCTATTCTTTTGGCCACCTCCAAAAACTTGTGTATGAAGATTTTTCGTATTATTATTTTGAAATTATTTCATCAAGGTTGAATCTATATCAATGCATACAAATGTGTATAAACAAATTATCCCTACTATGGAAAATAAAATAAAATAGGACTGGAAAACCTTGGTTTTAAGTGAAAAAATAGCGCTTTGTAGCATCTATTTACAAATCGCTATTTTCACGTACCTCTAATAATTAAATATTTTGTGTGAACTAATTTTAATTGTGTTGTCTTAAGTCATCCTTGATAAAATATTATATAACTTTGTTTCAAAAGTAAAACTAAAGTTATACTTGTACTACATGAACAAGCCAAACCAAGAACAAATGTAAGCACCTCATATGAACCTTGAAATATGAGAAAAATCACTCGACACACGTAACTGTGAGTTATTTCTATTGTTAGACAGAGACAGATCACGCGAAACAACATTGATTCCCCAGAGCAGCTGTTCAAACTATCAGTGACGCAACTTGGAGAGTGGCTGAAACCACACTAAATCTCCTACTGAGTTATTGAGACAACTTGCAACTTAAAATGGAGATAACTTTGCTTTTTGAGCGTGAAATATGAAGGTGTGTTATCTCAGGGGATCTGCAGGCCTCGAGTTGTGCAACAAAGGTTAAAGCAAGGTTAAGTGGGTGGTAATTCTTCATGCTCAAACCCCCAAGTAATCTATAGTCTAACCGCGAGTCGGCTGCTGCGTCATGTCGGCTTACAAGGAATCCACTACCAACTAGAGTACTTGGAACTGTTATGTTTGCAGTCGGCTTCTAATACCTTTGGAGATCATACGTGATTGTGTAATAAATCATATGTACGTGCTCTATTTTACAAAAGCAAAGGCGTTTTTAAAATAGCGTAGCAATATATTTTCCGTTCTTATTTGTTAAGAGAACTGCTAGAGTAAAAAACTCACTGTACATTTTCAGTTGCTGACTATAGTAAGAATTAAATTAAACCGTTTAATTAAGTGCAAGTAAAAACTAAAAAAAAAAAAAACTGTCTTTTCATTTTCAGTTCTCGAATAGGAAAAATTGATTTGAACAGTTTAATTAACTGAATAGGATAAATAATCAAACAAATTAACTTTAATACGATAGTTAAATCACCCACTTTAGATTTTCTGTTGTTGTTAATTACAAAATATATATAATTCAGTGTTATTAACTGTATGTCATGATAGCAATCAACCAAAAAATAAACGACCAAATGCGTGCAATAATGCTCAACTAAACATAAAGTTATATAAATTGATTACCATAAAATTGTCTGCTAGAAAAACGAAACGGAGTTGCAGTTTGCGTCATCATTTCAGGGTTCGATCCCCAATCGGGGTAAATAAATTTTAATTTGTTATAAATTTAGATAATTATTCATACATCAGCACTTTTTAATCATTATTTACATGTTTTACCATAGTAAAATGTACCAGTGCAGAAGCAAAATTTGATTGGAATGAAATAAAATATAATGACAAATTGCAATCCAAAAATCTAAAAGTTTAATCGCCATTATAGTCTTATGAAATTCCGCCGTATAAACATGATACCTTAAAGACAAGTAGTACTAAGAGTAACTGAGTATTGTTTGATTTTTTTATTCCAGATTATATGTTTTTATCTAATTTTAAGTCAACGAAAGTTCCCTCATTGTCTTTGTGACACAGTTAAGCAAACTATTGTAGTACAACTTTTTCTCCCACAACACCAAATCTAATTGGGTTAATGTTGTATTTTGTTTCGAGATAAAACTTTGATTACAGACGAGATTTTTCTGATAAATGTAAACAATTACCCTAATTACAATCAGCAATCCTGTACGTGTGCAGTACAGTCATATTATCCTTGAGTACCTAGCTTTGAGTGGTCTGGCAATCAGGGACTTGGGGTTTGAATCTCAGTGGAGTAGGATTCAATGTGCGCAAATACAATAGATGTGGATTGTCCCTCGTGACTTGACTACTGCTCAAAACATCTCAACAATAATTAAACTGTCTGTAAATGCTGCTCAGCAGGATTACATATTAATCATTATTTATATCCCCTAGGGGTTTGTAAAAGTTATATTGATGAATACATCAAGTAAATTGTAAAATTAGTAGTTTCAACGGCAATTGGACGGTAGACTAAGATCAAATCAAATATATAATTGACCATTCAAGTTTATCAACACGAAGTACAAAAGTATGTATGTTGGAAAAAATATTTTTAAAACAAAATAATGTTATTTAAACTTTTCTTTGATCTTGCTCGTTTTTACTGATGACAGTCAGAATGTGATGTCGTCAAAGAAGTAAATTGTTTGTAGCAAATCAGATACTTGTATAATTTCAACAGTGTTTACTGGAGGTTACTACAGAGGAAAGAAGTTATTCAAAATAATTCAATACTTACCTCACATTGTAATTTTTTAATACGTTACGCACGAATTACTTTTAAAATGCATTCATAGCTTTCATATACGTACAACTTAAAATTAATTAAATACAAAATGTATTAATTATAGTCGTAAGTACTTCTACAGTAGTAATTTTTTAATTATATAGTCTTCCTAGCTACAGGCTTTCAAATGTGTATGCGTAATTATTATGTACATTTACATTATTTGTAAATTGTTTAAAACATATAATATTAAATAGAATTTCTTAGATTTTGCATGTTTTATGGATGATGAGAAAATTACAGTAAGTGAAATTTTCTGTTGAGACATTAAAATATGTACATAATATTATGTTCGTTATCCAATGAAACTTGAAAGTATTATTGACGAAAGTGTTCTGTAATCCGTGTAATTCGGTGTTTGGAAAAGCTTCCCGTTTGGTGGAACAGAGGAACGAATGCCCGTGAGCTTGGATGCCGTCCAATATGTGGAGTTTCCCTGAGAGCTTCAAGTGGATCAGGTTAGTGTTATTGACTCGTCGCTCTCGAGTCTCGATAATCCTCTCTGAACATCGGTTGGTAGAAAGTCAATCTTATGATAACGTTCCCGTTTCGTCTTCGTCATTGTCTTCGTGGCTTTATTCGGTGATAAGAAATACACATTTCTGCACTTTTATGTTCGTCCGTCTGTGCTTGTGTGACGTCTCTCAATTAAAACCGAACATGACCACCGATTGACATTATATTTAATGACACCCCCTTCAGCAAGTATGGTACGTACGGAGCCGTCTTACACTGCCGCTTCCCGTAAGGCTATCAACCATTTTTTCCCTTAATGCCATCATTACTACATGTTGATAAAGACCATGCTACACTCCTTAGGGGAATTTATTTATTCCCCTAAGACCAACAAACCTTGTTTGTATTTTCAATAATGAAATGCAGGGTATTGGCCTAAGGGAAATAAGTAAATTCCTCTTAAGCCAACAAACCTTGTTTGTATATATTCAATTAAACAATGCAGGGTGTTGCTTTAGGGGAATAAGTGAATTCCCCTTAAGCCAACCACTATTCCTGTAACATACTCTTTATTGAAAGGTAGAAATGATGGCATTGGGGGGGGGGAAGGGGCAATTGAAATCCTTACTGGAAGCGGCGCTGTGGGAAGACACCGATGGTACGGAATGTGTTAGATACCCATGTGCTAGGAGATGGGGCTGCTATCGACAGAAAAGGGACGTTTCTCTTTACCCTGTACCTCAACCAAGCATATAATTATCGCTATAGTTCAAACATGTTACATAAACCTTCGGTTAATGTTTTGCGAATTCCCGTGAACGTGCATGTTTCCTTGTTAATCACCGATCTGTTTAAACAATATGTATTTAAATTTATAACGCATAATGTGTATGTCTGTGAATATTCTTTACTTTTATATATATGTTTTTGTTTGAATTACATTGCAGTTTCATTCATGTCATTAGCCTATTTCTCTTACATATATTGTTTATGTTCAGAATGAGGGAGCCAAAAAGGCATTTTACCAAAAGATATACATTCTGGCATCATGCAGTAAAAATATGGAGATAACACAAAGTTTATGAAAACATAAATGGAGCGTTGAAATTTATCGATGCTAAACATGGACACTATAGAAAACTGCAGAGAAAAAGCTATAAAGATGTTTTATTCTTGTCATATAGTTTTATGCTTAGATTTTGTAAGGTGATAGCAACAAACTAGGGTGAGCATGATGTCTATTAAAATATGTAAATCATATATTATTAATGATTTATAAAATGAAGAGCGTATTGCTGAATATTGCGAAAGTTTCAAATCTTAAATGGTTGTGATATTAAAAAGTATGATTATACACATGCATTACGTCCACCATATCGTAACGTTTTCAATTAAATACAATATTATAGTGTTCAGTCCCAAGATATACTAAAAAGTATTGTTTTTGTTTAATTTCTAGTGCAGTTAATAAACGAATACACTTTTATTTATTATGGTGAATCTATATTGGAATGTTGGGTTGAACAGTGTATAGTTCTACCCACATTTTTCCAACTTAGCGAAAATGGTTTGTTCACTTTTTGTAAGGTACATCTAAATAACCTGACTCGTGAGACTTTAGAAAACATTGTTATTACGCGCATACTTAAAAGAACCCGCCAACCCGCCCAAGCCATATCCATTCATAGCACCATTAAACGGTCTCAGATTGAACTTTTGGCACAGAAACCCATGACTTAAGTAGCATAATATCTCGTATGAAAGAAAATTGCTTCAAAGCTTAGCTCGAGTGTTCGTAGTTTTCCAATGTTTTTGTTTGGCCTTCTTGAAAGGCATGGAAATGTGAAATGTCTTTGACTAAGCCACCTCTTATGGCGCCGTCCTTGTGTGATGATGCGCCCCACAATCAGGAAACGAGACCGCCAATCTCAAAGAAAACTTTCCGGGCAGCCGACCAACGCTGTGCTAGTGCATCTACTTCGGGCACTGCTATTTGCGAACGATGCCGCTGCTTAAATTTGAGTAATTTACATTCCAAACCCGACGTTTCCCGACCTACTTAAATACGTCGGGGTAGTACAGTAATGCGCAAGAGAAAATTGCTAGGTGATCGAATTCGCAAAGAAAAGAGAGCGAGAGAGAGAGGGCGAAAGAGATTCTTGCTGATGGTGAGAGACGAGAGTTCACTGCCTCTAGCTCTCTCAGAACGGAACTGAAATGCACTTTGTAATATTGCGCTCTCGTCTCCAGCAATTGAATAAATTGGAACAAAGAGATCTAATTTAACGTATTAGATAGAGCGCCCTAAAAACCTGGGGACAATTGGTAAGAGGCATAAACTTTAAGCAATATAATTAACGGTTTACACGTCTACAAAAATACATCGCATTTAACAATGAAAATGTTGCAAATATATTATGTGTTTGGGAAAAAAATACAATACACATAACGATGGTGAAGAACCAATAGCTTCTTTCTGCAAAAATGAGATTTTTGTGTCTATGGATACACAAAATTATTTCGAATTTTTTATGTTAATAGCTCCTATCTAACAATGCTTAAACATCTCCAAAAGAGACATATAGTACTACCTTACATCAATATCTCCTATCTGCCACCGCCAACTAGTTACTTTTTTTAAATCAGTTTTAATGCTCTCCTGAACAATTTGCTTTTTGGCAGATAGAAGGTATTGGTTCTTCACCATCGATAATTCAATCATAACCAAGTGCTTTTTTTGTATGTTGGCTCTAGATAGTATACACTTTAATCATTTTTTGACTATTAAAACAATTATTCTGCACCGTTAGCATACGGAAATTACGCAAAGTAACATATATTGGAAGTAATACCGATACATTATGTAAATATCAATACTAAGGGCTAAGCAAATGTTTAATACTGTACGTGAAAAGTGCCGTGTTTGTAAGCAAATTCCATAATATGAAAGTTTTTTTTGAAATTTGCACGAATATCTAAAAGAGTACGAACCAATTCAAATTCAAATTTAGTGCATTATTTACTAACCAAATGAACTGACGAGTTATAACTGTATTTGCAAACTATTTCCAAGCGCGTGCTTTTAACTCAGCAGAAGAGTTACCCCAAGCAGACACACCTTATTTTAGTAATCCAAGTATTGTAGCTAACGAGTAACTTAACTTAATATAGTTGTACTCAGAAATGATAAATAGTGGTAGCGGTACGCAAAATAATACTGCACTTTTTGAACACGGTTTGCCCCTTTGCACAGTTTTAGGTGGGACCAAAAGTAATATTTAAGGATGTGGAGGCACTCGAAATTTCCCTTAGAATTCAAAATGGCGGCCATTTTTCAAAACGATGTTTTAGATGCAAAAATTCTTTTGTTCTGTCTAATAAACTATGTTTGGTATCGTTTTCGTATATTTCCGAATCGAATAACACGAAAATAATGTCAAAATAAACATCCGGGTGAAATTCTATAAGTTTCACTTGTATTTGTAGTGTTTTCAAGCAAATCTTCTTAGATTGGGTCCGACGTAGAAACCCCCATTACCCTACCCCTTTAATGATTCAAGAATTAAATTATTATGATTATAATGTTTAATTTAAAATCAAAAGTCATTTTTTTTACTAATTAGGCAGTCATTGCTGTGGTAACCAGAGGTGTTCAACAGGTGGTTAATGATTATTGTGCTGATTATTATGCTGCGCTTTTTAAACACAGTTTGGCACTTGGCTCAGTTGTAGCTGGTACCCATAGATTTTTTTAAGATGTGGAGGCAATGAAAATTCTCTTGGAATCCAAGATGGCGGCAATTTTTGGAAATGACCTTTGGACACAAAATTATGCTCAAAACTACTTATAATATCATGTTTGGTGTCAAGTCCATATGAATTTAAGCCAGAGAACACAAATTTGAGCTCAAAATATTAATGATACGTACAATTTACAAATTCGCTACGGCTATTATCACAAATCGACTAATTGATATAATTTTTAGTAGCCTAAAGAAAAGGTATTTAAGATTTTCTGATTATACAGCAATTTATTACTTTTACGCCGCGTTCTACACTTACTTCACACATTACTCTCTTGGGTGGAATTCTGATATTCGCTTTTGCAGTTGGTACACATCAGCGAGATGCACTGGACACTTGAGGAAGCACATACGCACCTAGCTGTGCAGCCTTGTTTACAACTGCATTTCAGTAGTTCTCTGCCACTCTGCTGGTAGTGTGGTCCACTGGGGAGTCTACATTCTTTCTTGCTGCATGCGCCCAAACCCAATCAGCTGGAGATGGTAGAGCAGTAATGATAGTCTGCCTGACCCCATATGTGTCTTCCCTTGTATGTGGCACGAAGACCGTGGAGGTGAGGGTGTCAACTTTAGGAGGAAGTTTACGCAATGGCTTACTCTTGGCAGCAGCAGAAATTTTCATGCTTTGTTTGCACTACTCATTTCACTCCATGCCCCATAGAGAATAGCGACAAAATGTTCAAGGTGTTGTATGACGTCAAACTGTAGTGAGAGATGGCAGTTAACGCACTGGTAACTTCGTCATAAGCTTTCCACTTCGTCCAGGCAGAGCACTTGCCTTTGGAATTAAAAGCAGACACTGTGTCACAACCAGTGAATGCGTGAAAACCTCTGAGTGCTAATGGTCAGTTCGCTTTTGTTCCATTTGCTGAAATCGAATGTGGACAAGCCTGATTTTCGTGCGAAAAAATGTCATCTAAATCCATTTCCCTGTGCTGCCTTGAAATGAATATTTAAGAGAAAAGCTGCTCATCACACTTCTTATTCTTGTTGCCTGCAGACGTTTTTAAGTTTAGCCGTGAAGATCTTTTTGTTCACTCTCTTTGAGTGTTGAAAAAAAGTTATTTAGTTATCAACTAGTATCTCCTTTACAACCTTATACAGGTTGATGCCATCATCTTCAAGAGAGTTTAATGTGTCAACATCTTCCCGGCTCACTAATACCCGGCAGTACTATAAGATCTTCGCTAATTTCCAAGAACGGATTACCAAATTCTAGAAAAATGTCTTTGAGAGCGCAAGTGTCTTCCCTTATCATAGTCTGGTATGCTGAGTATTGCTCATGGTGTCGGAGAACACTTAGAGTTTCATCTTGTGCGGGAATGAAGCTCTGACTAACCTGCAGACTTCAGGACCTGCAACTGACCGCCTCCAAAGAGGCCCTGGATCTTCTGTTAGGGCATTATTTTGTTCGTGTGCTTGATCTACGGCAAGGGCAGAGAATGGTCGGGGAGCCTTGCGGATTATATAGTTTTTCCACAACAGAACTCACGATGAACGCTGTGAGCTGTTTTTGAGTAATGTGTGTGGTCAAAAACAAGAAACCAAGGAACTATGCGTTTAAGATTCTTTGAACAGGTTATAGTTACCATTTTTAAGTGGCTATTGGATTAAAATTTGCTGAGCTTGCAATTACAATAAAAAAGGCGCAACTGGAATAAAACAACCCGAGCTTGCATGGCCCAACTCAAATGCGCGCACTCAGGTATTGATGATTTCTGCTAAACGTTCAGTAATAAATTACCAAATTTTTCATGCATGTAAATGAAGTACTTTTATATTGAAATCCACACTTGGTTGCAAAGAATGAGCCAAAAAGGTCCATTGCGAGACATAAGGCCAAAACGCAAAAAAATGGGAAATCCAAACATGGATTTCAATTCTAAAAATTCCCAGCAAACTGTTTATCTTACGATAAAACCAAATTAACCTGCGCGTTCACATTGATTCAGACGTTGATATCCAGTATTCAAATAGGCGTTAAAATAATCTGCACACTTGGAATAAATTCCAGGAGTTCACCAAAATAGAGTAAATTTGGGAGATTCCAGGATTTTTTTATTCAAAATCAATGAATTAATTTAGGAATACGCGTACTGTATCTCATAGATTGATTCTTTATTAAAGTTCGTGTACTGATGTTATTAAACGTTCACCCGAATAAAGAAAAAAACAGAAAACTGAGTTCTGAAACTCGTCTCCGAGCCAGCCTCAGCGACTCCTCTTAACAACGTCACAAAGTAAACACAGGCCAAGTTAACTCCAGTATTGAGTTTAATTCTACAAAATTCTAAGTTTCTTAATATTTGTTATTTTACTTTCATATTGAAGTAATATTTGTATTCTGAGAGTCACTTACATACGAAAATGACTCTAAACACAGATGAATTTGAAAAACTGCAATATTTTTTCTCCAAAGATCAACATTCCAAAAATCGCCGCCATCTTGGATTCCAAGGGAATTTTCATTGCCTCCACATCTTAAAAAAATCTATTGGGTACCAGCTACAACTGAGCCAAGTGCCAAACTGTGTTTAAAAAGCGCAGCATAATAATCAGCACAATAATCATTAACCACCTGTTGAACACCTCTGGTTGCCGCAGCAATGACTGTCCAATTAGTAAAAAAAAATGACTTTCGATTTTAAATTAAACATTATAATCATAATAATTTAATGCTTGAAGCATTTACAGGGGTAGGGTAAGGGGGGTTTCTACGTCGGACCCAATCTAAGAAGATTTGCTTGAAAACACTACAAATACAAGTGAAACTTCTAGAATTTCACCCGGATGTTTATTTTGACATTATTTTCGTGTTATTCGATTCGGAAATATACGACAACGATACCAAACATAGATTATTAGACAGAACAAAAGAATTTTTGCATCTTAAAACATCGTTTTGAAAAATGGCCGCCATTTTGAATTCTAAGGGAAATTTCGAGTGCCTCCACATCCTTAAATATTACTTTTGGTCCCACCTACAACTATGCAAAGCGGCAAACCGTGTTCAAAAAGTGCAGTATTCTCGTTTTTCATGTCGTGTACCGCTACCACTAAAAAGTTTATGTAGGTCGTGTAAGTGAACCAAATGTGCAATACTTTTTTTAAATGAGATTCATTTTGAACCAAGTAAGATCATTTTTACTGGATCTTGTTGGAAATCTAATATTATTTTACAATGCAAATTCATAACTTATTCGATATTATCAACAAGCAGAGTACGGAAAAGTATTCAAATAATTAGGGAACGAACTCTAAAGAGTTCATAACTCTTTTGGTGGAGGCGCCGGGTCCGTTAAATTTCAACACTTTGAGACGACTACTTCCGCCCCCTGACAACCAAAGTATTTTTTTTATCATCCTTGTTGTTATTATTGCTTTTCTGTGTTTTATCTTTATATTGCATTCTTCTCTGAATGTATGTCCTTTGGCTTTGTTAAAATCCAGATTATATTTGATTTCTATCTAGAGGCATGACACGCTCAAATTGATGGGCGACCAAAAAATGATACATAATATGTAGGTGATCTTTACTATATTCTAATAATGTTCGAGATAAGTCGATAAATTAGGCATTTAAACAAATCAGAAACACCCGAGTGGTCATTTGGAATAGATAACATTCTTATAAATAAATCATTATTCCCACTTGAGTCTAATGAACTTTCACCCATAAATCCACGCAAATTAGATGTATTATTAGTTTGGCTATGTTTCACTTTTTTGTATGAGCGTAGCGAGCGTAGCGAGCGAAGCGAAGATTCCATTTCACTACACTGGAGAAAAAAATCCGGAATGTTTTTTTTTTTTTTTTTTTTCTTTCTTTCTTTCTGTATTTTTGTGTGTTTGTTAACACGATTCCGGCTTAACCGATACTCCGATTGCAATGAAATTTTATGGAGACCTTCGAAATCTCTGAACTTAGAACTGCCACGTTTTTGAGCGCAATCGGGAAATTTTTTCACATAAAAAAACGCAATTTTACGATTTTTTCGATTTTTAAAAAACTTCTTCGACTTTTAACACCTACATGATTTATCCGAGTGTAATGATTATTTCACAGAACCTTAATTTTATGATATTAAATATTCGTGTGAAATTTGATCGTAATCGAAAAATTATTTCTCATGAAAATCTAATTTTTTTTTTTTTTCTTTTTAAAAAACAATTCTTTAACGTATAACACTTACATGCTTTATCCTATTGTAATGATTTTTTTACAGAACCTTAATTTCATGAATAAATATATTCGTGTTAAATTTGAGCGCAATCGAATAATTATTTCTTATGCAAATTGCAATTTTTCGATTTTTTTTCTTTTTAAAAAATTACGTTTTATTAAAACAATTAAGTTAATTTTTTATTTTATTTAATTTAATTATAAAAATTAAGTTAATTTTTTTTATAATTTAATTTAATTAAAAAAAATCTTCGACTTAGTAATGATTTTTTCACAGAACAACAGAAAATCCGCGTAACACATGGCATCTCAATGCACCATATACGCTCATCCAACAACGCGGCGGGACTTAAGCGTTTTCCTAGTTATATATAACATCAAATTAAATCTTGTTCATTATTCGTTTCGTTAGTTCACTCAACAATCAACGCGCTCCAAATTTCCAATACTTTGGGCTTCATGTTCTAATTACTGCTGGACGAAGCATCAGCCACATTACATACACACAGGTCCACATTACATACACACAGGTATTGTGCTGTCAACCGCGAACTACGCGTGCATTCACACATGCAATAAACAATACTACGTAGCAAATAAATAAAATAGTCCGACCGGAAAGCAAACATTAAAACAACAACAGTGCTTTGCTTTGGGGATCACAAATGATACCTGCAATATTTGTTTGGTGCTTACGAAAGAATCCATGTAGCGAATAACATACCCGGTTGAAATGATTGGTTATCGAAATCGATGATTACATGACTTGTTGTTGTTGTGTTTGGAAAAAGTGTATGCATTTAAAGAGGCCACTTCCCGGCTAGAATTTGGGCACAAAACATTGCTCACGGAAAAAGGCCTGAATGGTAAACTAATAGCGCCAGAAGACTCAATAAACACTGGATTGTAAAGGAAAGCTACATCTATGCTAGTAAGCTATTCAGTTTCAGTACTTTCGAATGCGTTTAATGTGGATTTTAACAAAATGATAGTTTTGACAATACTTCGCGTATTAATGTATTTTTTAGAAAACAAATGGTTTATAAATCAACTTTGAAGGGGCATACTAGCATGGATATAAGGTGTGTAACGTATAACGCAATATCTGTAATCGTTCATCAGTCAGATCTATTTTGCGAGAGTATGTTTTAAAACACATAACATGGACAAGATAGGGCTAACAAGCAGCGAGAAGTGACCATGATTAGTAATGGGAAAATTTGCTTCTTGCGTTTTTTGCATTATGGTTGCTAAAAAAACAAGTTCACAGTTTTTTTAAAGATATTCAATGCTGGAAATTGGTATTAGAATGTACCCACCCACTCAATCACATAACTGATTTTAAGTGGGGTATATTACATTTTTAAAGCAGACAAGCAAACTCTGTCAACGCCAAAACCATCGGCGAGCGAACAATGACCAACTAGAGACTGGCATGTTAGTTAATAAACATCGATCAATCAGGCTGGACACGATTTCACCCGCAAGCCGAATCAAAATCAACCAGGCTAATTCGGAATAACAATTTATTACGTAGGCCTACCTCGTTGTTTGGGAGAACTGATAAACTTAAGCCCACATCAGAAGTTAATCATCTTCTGCCTATAAAAATTTTGAACCCTGGAACTAGTGCATTGGAAACAGGGACTGTCACTCTAACCACAAGACCAACGAGCAAAGACCTTACTTTTGAATTTTTAAAACGCTCAAAAATATGTTGATTTTATTATCGAAGAACTAAAACGTTAGTTAATAAACTCCCTTCAACCATCTCCACAAACACAAAACACAACATATACAATATAAATATGTATGGTCGGCCGCGGCGATGTGTTTAACCATATTTCGTACATGTACGATGTATCATTGTCTTAACTTAGAGTTTCATATCCTCGGAAGCAGGGGCGATCATACATAATGTCTTTTAGCTCAGGTAGGAAGCAAGGTCAGTGAAGGTGTTACTGTTAGTGACAGGTCTTTGAGGAGAGGGGGGAAGGGGGTGTTAACCCTGGAGAGATTGATGTCAAGGGTTGGATAGGGAGAAAATTCATATTGACGCGCTATGTGCAACATAATAATATGTTTTAGAACATAACAAACCACAACACATGATTGATATTTCGGTTGATTTGGCATAATTTTTTTAATATTTTTATTTTTTATTATAATTCATTCAATGATTCACGTTATCACAACGAACGCAGTCCTTTGAAACACAAAATTGTGCGTGATTCCTAAAATGTCATAAAATATTATGTATAAAGTAGGTAATTATAAAATTAACAATGTATAGTGAACCTTTTATTTAATTATAAAGTACAATTACAAAAATCACTATAAAACATCAACAGTAAAACACAATAAGGCACACATTAAACAGTACAAATTAAAGAAGATATCAAATTCCAAACAAATAAACATGGTTTTATCTTAAATCTTAAAACATAACCTACAAAGAAAATTATGTAGTCTACTTTAAAAATAAATAAAGATTCAATGCATACAGTACGAAGAATAGAAGAGTTGATAAGTCAAATAACACTAAAAAATGAAATAGACTTCATCAAGATAGTGCGGTGAAATTTAGACTAGTAACCTAGATATTTGAAGCCCAAGGCAGGTTCGAGTGCATTGATGTTACGGCACTTCACATCATGAGGAAGTTCCCTCCACGGTCGGGTTGAACGAGGATAAAATGACAGCCTGTTGCAAACGAAGCATCAATATAACCACCATCTCACCTCGAAGTCTGGTACTTTTGAGAATATGCTTAGTGTCAAGATCAGCATTGCCCACTAAGCACTTTCTTAGAGACAGTACTTCCAATTCTTCTAAGTGATCATCAATAGATGATTACCCCCAAGACGATCTTCTACTTACAAAATCAAATTTATTAAAGTTGAAGTAAGTATCTTCTGCTCGACTTTTACTTTAAGGTAAACCGTATTCTCGGGACATTAAAGCCGTCGCACAAGAGCTCGTTAATCATGACAGATTTTGAAAAAGCACATTTCGAACTCATCATCTGACGAAAATGATGTCGCCGTAGCCTCTCTTATCTAGTTCGCCTCGTAGAGATAAGTCTGATGTGATTGATCAGAATTCGCACGCACCGTGCCTGGGTGTGAGCGTTCAGCGAATTTTAAAATAAAAACAATTGTATTTAGAGTATCCATTGCATTCAAGTCATATAACTGATTTTCAGTAGGGAACTTTAATTTAATAGCGGACCAAGCTAACCCTGTCGACGCCGGCGCCATCGACGAACGATCAACAGTCAAACAGAACCCAGTATTTTTTATAGTAGACACCGATCCAACTCGTTGGACACGACTCAATCGCGGGCAACGCCAGAATCAGCTTCGTCGATGCTAGCATGGCTCCAAATTCACCGTTTGTGTAATAATATGTACAATCAGAAGCCTTCTGCCAAGGTTAATTCGGTTTAACAAAGTTTTACAATTGCTTGACTGAAAATAAAATTGTGATTTAAATAGCAGGTGTTCTGACACCAATGAACATGACTGCAGTTCTCCTTCTAGTTGCCATGCATACAGTGTACTAGCTTATTAAATTCCAGTGCATATTTTATTTATTATTTATTTTTATATTATTATTATTATAATTATTATTATTATTATTATTATTTTTTTGATTTTATACAAACTCGGTCAAAACCGAGCTAACATGTTGTACGGACTTACGTCAAGTACTTCCATGTGTATCTATATTACATACCTACATTATTACTTTGTCTTAACTCTAACTAAAATAAGTCATTTATAATATAGTTTGTAGATGATGTTTTCTTTCTGCTGTGTACGGTCGTGGCCGATTTCTCGTCGCCATCATCGCCATCCTAGCCGTAATATTATTATTACGATATTATTATATTATTATATTATTTCGTAACATTTTTATTATTATTATTATTATTATTATTATTATTATTATTATTATTATTATTATTTTTTATTATTATTATTATTATTATTAATTATTATTATTATTATTATTATATTATATTTTTTTATTTTTTATTATTATTTTTTTATTGTATTTTTTAATATTATTATTATTATTATTATTATTATTGAACGAGTGAGCGTAGCGAACGTAGTGATTTCCATTCGACTTAAACGGCCCTAATTGTTTTTCTGCGTGCGTGCGTGCGTGTGTGTGTGTGTGTACGTTGGAAATCAGCCGAATCGCTGAACAGATTGCGCTGAAATTTTAAACAGACATCCGGTACGAGTTTATTGAGAACTGCTAACAAAATCAGCAAGATTCATTGCGATTTAAACCGACAAGAAATGATAAACTGAAAAATAGACTTCCAATGTTTAGAAATTATTTTAACGACAATGTTTTAGATTTTGAAAATATATTTTTTGTTTGTTTTTCGCCTGGCCGTGTAATGCCGTGCCCATGCAAGGTCTGTCGAATGTTGGACGTCAAGGTACCCCCAAATTCCGCTCGTAGATTGAGTATACCTTGCAATATTTTCACGTATTTCGTACTGGCTATGTTTACCATAGTAGGCCCTATTGCCAGAGATGATGGACTACACTGCGTTATATGCATTTCAAAACATGTTTAATTATTTTTTAAATACAATCTAGAAATTACAAAATCTTTCCCGACCAGGGGATTGAACCCACGTCTATCACATTTCGGCTACAAGGGCGCTTAAGCCAACTAGACTAGGGAAACGCCAAAGTCGTAGTTAGACGAGTGAGCGAGTCGTGTGGTGAGTACCCGCCGACCCGGGAACATTTGCATTTAAGTTTGATAATTATATTCGTATAAATAATAGGGTATTGGTGGAAATCACTATGCCGGAGGTTGCTGTTGTTGGCAGTCTTCAACTGAATATTCCGTGTGACTGCCGGGTCTTGCTTAATGGTAGATTGTTGGTCCGGGAGTTGTGTAAAAGTTTAGGCCATAGTTTATAGGATGCTCCACTGTAGCCTATGATAGGCTATAGGGAGGCCTAAGGTAAGGGGAAGAAAAGAAATGTTACCGGGTACTCAACACATGGCTCACTCACTCGTCCAACAACGACTTTGGCGTTTCCCTAGTTATTGAACGAGTGAGCGTAGCGAACGTAGTGATTTCCATTCGACTTAAACGGCCCTTATTGTTTTTCTGCGTGCGTGCGTGCGTGCGTGTGTGTGTGTACGTTAAAAATCAGCCGAATCGCTGAACAGATTGCGCTGAAATTTTAAACGGACATCCGGTACGAGTTTATTGAGAACTGCTAACAAAATCAGCAAGATTCATTGCGATTTAAACATACAAGAAATAATAAACTGAAAAATAGACTTCCAATGTTATGAAATTATTTTAACGACAATGTTTTAGATTTTGAAAAGATATTTTTTGTTTTTTATTTACCTGGCAGTGAAATGCCGTGTCCATTCAAGGTCTGTCGAATGTTTTAAGTCAAAGTACCCCCAAATTCCGCTCGTAGATTGAGTAAACCTTGCAATGTTTTCACGTATTTCGTACTGGCTATGTTTACCATAGTAGGCCCTATTGCCACAGATGATGGACTTCACTGCGTTATATGCATTTCAAAACATGTTTAATAATTTTTTAAATACAATCTCGAAATTACAAAATCTTTCCCGACCAGGGATTGAACCCACGTCTCCCATATTTCGGCTATAAGGGCGCTTTAGCCAACTAGACCAGGAAACGCCAAAGTCGTAGTTAGACGAGTGAGAGAGTCATGTGGTGAGTACCCGGGAACATATGCATTTAAGTTTGATAATTATATTCGTATAAATAATAGTTTTTTAAAGTTTAGTTGGCATACGGGGACGGGCGCGTCAACTGTAAGGTCATAATGCGCCTCTCTAGCCTATGATAGGCTAGGTAGGCCTAAGGTAGGGGGAAGAAAAGTAATGTAATCGGGTACAATGTTTTAGATTTTGAAAATATATTTTTTGTTAGTATTCGCCTGGCCGTGAAATGCCGTGCCCATGCAAGGTCTGTCGAATGTTGCACGTCAAGGTACCCACAAAATTCGCTCGTAGATTTGAGTAAACCTTGCAATATTTTCACGTATTTCGTACTGCGGCTATGTTTACCATAGTAGGCCCTATTGCCACAGATGATGGACAACACTGCGTTATATTATGCATTTCAAATCATGTTCAATTATTTTTGAAATACAATCTAGAAATTACAAAATCTTTCCCGACCAGGGAATTGAACTCACTTCTTTCACATTTCGGCTACAAGGGCGCCTTAGCCAACTAGACTATAGGGAAACGCCAAAGTCGTAGTGAGACGAGTGAGCGAGTCATGTGGTGAGTACCCGGGAACATTTGCATTTAAGTTTGATAATTATATTCGTATAAATAATAGTTTTTAAAGTTTAGTTGGTATACGGGGACGGGCGCGTCAACTGTAAGGTCATAATGCGCCTCTCTAGCCTATGATAGGCTAGGTAGGCCCAAGGTAGGGGAAGAAAAGTAATGTAATCGGGTACTTAACACATGGCTCACTCACTCGTTTAACAACGACTTTGGCGTTTCCCTAGTTATTATAATAATAATAATAATAATAATATTATTATTATTATTATAAATTGAACGAGTGAACGTAGTGATTTCCACGGCCCTTATGGTTTTTCTGCGTGTGTGTGTGTGTAAGTTGAAAATCAGCCGAATCGCTGAACAGATTGCGCTGAAATTTTAATCGGACATCCGGTACGAGTTTATTGAGAACTGCTAACAAAATCAGCAAGATTCATCGCGATTTAAACCTACAAGAAATAATAAACTGAAAAATAGACTTCCAATGTTATGAAATTATTTTAACGACAATGTTTTAGATTTTGAAAGATATTTTTTGTTTGTTATTCGCCTGCCGTGAAATGCCGTGCCCATGCAAGGTATGTCGAATGTTGCACGTCAAGGTACCCCCAAATTCCGCTCGTAAATTGAGTAAACCTTGCAATATTTTCACGTATTTCGTACTGGCTATGTTTACCATAGTAGGCCCTATTGCCACAGATGATGGACTACACTGCGTTATTTGCATTTCAAAACAGGTTTAATTATGTTTTAACTACAATCTAGAAATTACAAAAATCTTTCCCGACCAGGGCATTGAACCCACTTCTTTCACATTTCGGCTACAAGGGCGCCTTAGCCAACTAGACTAGGGAAACGCCAAAGTCGTAGTTAGACGAGTGGCGAGTCATGTGGTGAGTACCCGGGAACATTTGCATTTAAGTTTGATAATTATATTCGTATAAATAATAGTTTTTTAAAGTTTAGTTGACATACGGGGACGAGCGCGTCAACTGTAAGGTCATAATGCGCCTCTCTAGCCTATGATAGGCTAGGTAGGCCTAAGGTAGGGGGAAGAAAAGTAATGTTACTGGGTACTCAACACATGGCTTACATACTCTTTTTAACAACGACTTTGGCGTTTCCCTAGTATTAATTTTCCACTAATAAGCTTAGTAGGAAGGTTGGCAGAAAAGGGTAGTATGCCCCAAGCACAAAGTGTCTGCCAGCCTCTACACAAAAAATAGTGATAATAAACAAGCACTTATAAAAACATAGAACATAAGAAACATAAAAGAGACAAACATAGAAGAGACAAATTAACATAACAATAACCATTCAATGAATTCATAATATCAAAAAAGCAATAATAATATGGAAGACTTGAAAGCAGACATGGCAAGACCTTGTATTTCTTCGGATAAGAGTAGCTCCAAATTTGGCAGTTCTTACTAATTAGTATTCCTATGTTATTTCTATTCCTATTTAGTAGCAGTATTCCTATTTAGAATCTACATAATGAGAGACATAAATGATTTTCAGTTATTTAATAATTATGGTTACAACTGTATTTGTGTGGGTTAGTAACGGTCATTGGGCGTATAGGTATAGGTATAGGTACGTATATATACATACTCGCAAAGGTTTAATTTTTCATTTTTGTCGCTATTCCTAACTTTAGCCAATGTGAATACCATCAATAATAGTTACATTGCTCCGATCCATAGTTTAGTAGTTCGTGTCGTTGATATCCAGGATCCTGTGGTATTTTATGCTGTTCCTGGTTAAGCCGGCTGGATGTGTGGGATAAACGGAGAATATTCTTCCATGCATTGGAACATAAATTCTGAACTCGTGGACAGTACTAAACGCTGAAAACGTGCCTTAAAGTAAACTGCACTTGCGCCCTGGAGGGTTGACTCATAATAAATTGCGTTGCTCGACTTTTCTTGCGGAGGAGACTTTCAATTTCACATTGTTGATGGTGTTCGGGCTTCACGACTCCTGGCTTCACGACAGCGGTAGGTTATTGGAAGATGAAAAACGCTACAATGTCATCAAAGTTTGAGCAACGATTTGCTCACGACGCAAACAATATAGTTTATGACGAGAGCATTAAATCGACCTCGACCACTATGCCGACTTCTTACACAATGAACACGGAGGACTAATTATTAACATGTATGTGCTGACATAAAAACAACATATTCAAATAACATTAATATATATTTTAAACATTTATTCTGGTGTTTGATCATTCTGTTGGTATTTGTGATATTTTTCTATAAGATAAGAGAAAATGTCAAGAGTCAAACTTTGATTACAATTGCATAGATAATTCCAAATTTTGTTATGTAAAATTGAATTAATGAGACTCAATATCTATATAATTTTAATTTTTATATGGAGTTACCCGAGGATCCTTTGTTATATCGCTACAACGACTGAGGAAACCTTTGGACAAACCCTGAGTCGGGAATTTCCTGTCTCGACGGGATTTGAACCCGGGATCTCTTGAATCAGTCTAGCGCAAGACTATTGTTCCCACCCTAGGGTCAAAAACTTAAAAGGTCATGAAAGTTGGCTGAATGAAATAGTACCTTCAATAAAACAGCAAAAAAAATATATTTGGCAGTACAGTGTAGCCTCCACATAGTCTAGGCCTAGTGCAAAATTAAATGTTGAGAATTGGTTTTCTGGATATAGTTTCTAAACACCTTTAGCTTCTACCGAAGTATTTAGAAAACGTATTTCTATAATAACAATTGGTGCAAGATTATTTTTTGTCAAAAGGTATTATCACGATTTTTTTTTCGAGTTTTGTACCGTCTTATCAAATAAATTCGTACACCATTGTTATTTCAGAAATATATTTTTTCTTATACTTAATTGGAAGCTAAAGGTGTTTAGAAACATCCAACAACACAAAAAACACCAACCAGAAAACAACCAGAAAACCAATTCTCAATATTTAATTTTGCACTAGATGTGGAGGCTATACACTATTGTCAAAAAACGACATATAATTCTCGATTGTGAGGTTATGTCCCACCAAAAAATGTTGCTGTTTCATTAAAGGTACTCTGTCATTCAGCCAACTTTCATGGACTTTCAAGGTTTTGACCCTATTGTGATTACAATAGCCATAACGCTTGATCCACCATCTTCGGTAATAATAACTATTACATTTTCTTGATTGAATATTAGTTACTGTAGTATGTGAGACGCGATTGAATGTAAAAGAATTGTATCGCTCTGTTTCCCCAGTGGTCGTGTAGGCTAGGTACTTGTAACCCACAGCACGTGATAGTAGGGTGTCTAGCTCCCCTCCCGGGCTCTAAGAACACCATACAAAGCAATATACGAGATGGTGGCATCAAACATTAATATATGCTAGGACAAGGATGATGCATCATTTTCATTGGATAGTTTTTCACGTCTGGCTGATATCCAACATCCTTATCGTGGAAACTGTCGGGGTTTCAGGTGTTGACACTATACCGTGTTTACTTTGTAATATAAACTAGGGAAACGCCACCAAAGTCGTTGTTAAACGAGTGAGTGAGCCATGTGTATAGTACCCGGTATCATTCCCCATACTGGACTAGATCCAGCCTGGATTTTCCCGGGTACTCAACACTTGGCTAACTCACTCCTTTAACAACGACTTTGGCGTTTCCCGAGTTATTTAAATTGAACATTCAAAATGTGAATTGTGTTCGAAACGTATTAGCGTGAAACATTAACAAATTTCCGAGATAAAACAAAATCACCTAATTTTTATTTCTCATTTAACACCCCTCAAAAATAATATTTGAGTGTAAAAATATAAAAAAGTTCTAACTAACGGGCATCGAACCCCAACCCTCCGTGCGGTAGGCTAAATGCTTACCCGTAGGCCATGCCAGCCACGTAGATTTCATCCCGCTAGCTGCTACTAAACAAATGCTATTGATATTAAAAATCAAATTTTTATTTATTGTAGGCTTAAATCGCAATGGATCTAGTTGATTTTGTTAACAGTTCTCAGCAGAGTCGATAAAGAAGTTTCCCCGTTGGGGAGGTCCCCTTACTCCCAAGTCAAAACGGAATCTAACGTCCTGCGCGCTGAGAGCGGCTCAAATGTGAAACTAATAAAAGCACTGCACGCTAAATACGGTCAGTAGATTATTGATATGCAGTGACAATGCAATTAACAAAACAACAGACGAAACGTCAAACTTTAATTTTATTTCAATCATATTCGCCCAGAGCCCTATCCTTTTAAAACGATTTACTTTTGATTAATTATTGTACTATAAAGTGTTGCGCAGGCGTCACTGACATTTTCGTGCGAAATTAATTGAGATATTGGTTGTTTAAGCCTTACGGACGTAAGTGTAACCAAGCCCAAGGCCACAATACAGTTTTCAGACGTAAGTACGAAATAGGCACTCAAATCGAAATATTGAACAATACATATTGTCGGCCTAGGTCCTAAGCTTAGGTCAACTCCATCAGAAATATCCTCATGCCAAAACATTCGCCAACATTCGATCGTATTTTATATTTTGACGTTTACGCGGATTACGCCATTCGTCGTCAACGACTGTTAATTACAAGTAGAAAAGTGACGTAGTTTTTTTGAAGTAGTTCCATCAATCGTCACACAGAGTCGCGCGGAACGTTAGATTCCAAACGCCAAAAACCGACTTTTTATTTAACCCAGGGCGGTATAGGGAGTTGGGGGACCTCCCCAAAGGGGAAACTTCTTTATCGACTCTGGTTCTCAGTAAACTCGTACCGGATGTCCGTTTAAAATTTCAGCGCAATCTGTTCAGCGATTCGGCTGATTTTCGACGTACAGACAGACAGACACACAGAATAGAATGAGAGCCGTTTAAGTTGAATGGAGACACTCAGTCGCTCCGCTCCCTCGTTTAATTACTTTCAGGCGATAATGTTATAGACATATTATATTGAAAAATAAAAGGTTTATTTTAGGTAGCGAAGCTTCCTCTGCTAGCATCACTTTTCTGTCCGTCCGTCCGTGGGTGTGTCATGTCTCACGATAAAAATCGAACACGACGTCCGATTAGCATGCGCATGTTTTTCTTGGTATTAATGTTTTTGGTGACCATAGATAAAATAGGGGGTGGATGATCTCTCCCCCCTCATATAGTTTGAACATTCAAGTATCCGCAACCTTTAAAAGTTATTTTGAAGATAGCGACTGAGTAGTATTTAACATAAAAAATCTCAGAATCCGAGCCAGCAGACACAAACCTTCGCTCAAGTCTCACCGCATGACTCGTACGCGAATATACTTAATAATCGTCCAGTATTTCAACCGGTACCCCAACCACCGCAGGCCTATCCTCCGACCCCGAGGAACACAACACCACATTGCCCTTACGAGCAATCTACCTCACCTCAAGTATGGTCCATAATATCATCCTTTGCTGCTAGCCTTACTTCCTTATCCACAGATCCAATTATAGCCACACTGGCAGTTTTTCTCCAAGCCATGTGTTCTGTCAATATCCGCCCATAAACCATTACGAACACTCGCCTGGAACGCAAACAGGAGAATAAGAAACAAAACACCAGAACTACTAGTCTACTTCACCTAATCAAATCACAATCTATTGACTTTACCCTATTGAATGAAACGCACCTCCTTCCATCACACCGCTGGCATGTCCCAGGGGGCACTGCAATTATCATATACCATCTACCTCTTGATACTCACAAGACTTCTTGCCACCGCTCACTGCGATTGCAGCAACCTCCATCTCAACTGCCTCTGCTACAGGTGTCCTCCGTGTCGTTGCTGCCTACTCCCCGCCAAGGAAAACTTTCGACCCCCAAGACCAGAACATTATATTTTCTAACAATATACCAACAGTCATTGTACATGGCATTGTACTTACATCAGGACAGAATGTCTGTCAACTCTACATTCTTAATGCCCCACAACCCACTCTGTCAACATGATGGCAAAATGCGTTTTTCTCCCCTGGGGCCGGATCCACAGAAGGGGAGAATCAGATTTTGGTGGTTTCTCAATTCTCCCGCACGTCATGATGTAAACTGTGGATTCCACCAATCACAGACAATAGCTCCGCTGCACTACTACATAAAAGGATCCATTATCGGAGATTTATCGACTTGTGTGGGATTTATTTCTCCTAAAATTCTCCCAACAAAACACCTACTATCATACTTGGGGTTTTGGTTGGGGAAATGCATTTTTAAGAAAATGGCGGCAACAAATCCATCTCATGATTTAATTAGCCTTTTGTTATTGAAATATATTGTTTACATGATGGTCATCATAAACACATGAAAAGTGCTTGTAGTAGCTATAGTTTATGTATTCTAATCAATAACATAGAGATAGGGCCCAGCCTAGGGTCGACATAATGATATGTGCTAGCCTAGGACTAGCCTAGGCTAGCACGTTTACGCCTACCTCTATCCACCTCGATGAAGGACTTGTCCGTAGCAAGTCACTAGGGCATGACTAGGGTAAGTCTAGTCCCTGGTATCCAAGGAGTTCAGTAGTCATTATTAAATATGTACATATATGCACATTTAACCACTGCCAAACAAAATACGAAACAATCAAGCATCAATCACAAACAAAAACAAAACACTGACATTGTTAGGTCACAGCCTTCTAAATTCGGACTCTTTGTTGTCGTTCAGCGGTGCTAGCGTCTGTGATTGGTTGAATCCGGTGTTTACATCATGACGTGTGGGAGAATTGAGAAACCACCAAAATCTGAATCTCCCCTTTTGTGGATCCGGGCCCAGCTGGTAATACAATTATCCTACATTTGAGGGTTTCAGACCCGGTATTGTATATGTAAGCAAGAACGTATGTTAGTTCATTGCATAATTCTAAGCTTAGCTAAGCTAAGTTATTAAAATTGCGTTTTAAATTATGATGTTATTACAAGAGTAAAACAACGGATATGTTTCTAAAGCGTAAGTCTCAGTTCCCTTACCGACGTAAGGAATTGAAGTAGCCATAAGGGGATAGGATTATGTGTTAAATTTTTCTTGAAATATTCGTAAGAAATTGTCATAAGACTGACAAAAACAAAATCCTCACGACGGACCAATTAGACATTCTTACTTCACTTGTGACAAACCAACTTAATATTACTAACTAATCAAATCTTGGATTCCTTAATGCAACTAGAATTCATTACGACGACGTGGAAACTGGATGGGCTAACGGTATAACTTCGTATTCATACAATCCAAAAACTGAAATCCGAGCTTCACACTTCCAGGAATACGTACAAATTGAAACGACTTGCATATAATAAACTTGTGCGTACAGTTATTAAATTAACAACACATCTATATAAGGAAATATAATTATTCATTTATTAAAGAAACAGAGCTCTTTTAAATATATTGAATTTTTTTGTATTTTACATTAGTAACATTTTGAAATGCAATGCAGTAGATTACATAAAATGTGGCTTTTTTAACATTGTAACAAAATATACATCTTTTCTATGACGAAAGCATGCCTTGAACATGCCAACTCTTAAACATTATTTGCATTCTCAGTTTATATGAAACTTAGCTGAATAATGCGTTGTCTTATTACACCAAACAAAATAAACTTGAATACAAACTTTTGTTTACTTTTTAAAAAGACTAGCAATACAAAATATATGGAACTGGCTTTATAATGCTTTTCTTTGTGGCCTTTTATTACTCATAGTCATGGATCCAATAACTGAAAGAAAGTTATAGAGTGTACTTCTATAAATCCGAAACGACGTCGTAGAAATATAAAACGAAACTGCATCGAGAATAAAACGACAATTCCCGGTTCTAGTTTGCAAATTCTAAAGGCTAGTCTAGTGAGTGCCCTACTCTGGCTCGGCACACAGCCGTCTCCAGAACTATAGAAGAGCCACTTACAACGCCCGGAAACACATTCAGGGTATTATTACCGTCGTTTCCTAGTCGTCTGAATGCATTGTGAACTTGCTGGTCGGGTCATATAGGAAGGTTTTAAATATGCAGACGGTTTTTCCTTAAGTCGTTACTATACTAAAACTATTCTCGTTAACGACCATGGGGTATAGGCGCATGTTTACGCTGAAATTTGGTATAAAGTTTTCTCTGAAGTTTTTGCTTTGATCTTAGATAAGTTTTTCTAAGAAACCATGGAAATTGTTCATAATTGTCTTGGCTAATTAGTTGTAGCAAGAATACCGTGTAACATGGCTTCGGCTCCGATTCTAGCTTAACTTGGATGATACATCACCACGTTATTTCGTCACGCGTGCGTTGTTGTTTGTACAATATTCCAGTAAGACTTGAATGACTACCATTGATAAAAAATGCACACTTAATATGTTAACCTGTAATTTTATCATGGATTGAAATATCCCTAATTATTTTGAGTAAAATGGAAAGAAACATAACGTAATAACGAAGCTATTATTCACGCGTGTTTGAGTATATTCGAGAAAAAACGTCCACGAATTATAAATTTCCGTTTGCATCTTACTATTAGAAACCAATCAACTCAGAGTGGCAAAACATATTTTCTAAGTTGAGTGCAAAATGTTGTAGTAAAACCTTGCTTAAATTTTTCTCAAAAAAAAAGTTGCTGCCATTCACCCTTCATTTTAGTAGGTAATAACTATAGCAACACATCTTTATTATTATTATTATTATTTTATTTTAGAAATTGTACAGATAATCGAATATTAAGATGTACAACCTCATAGAAAGTTAGAAAAGGGCCATGAGGCCCCAGTCACAAAGTGTCTAACTTACTATGCTTAGTTATACGTCTTAAAACCACACTATAAAATACAATAGAAATAAATTAACAAATAATACAAAATTAGATGGTAAAAGGTGAACAAATGACAGTAAACAATAGCTAGTAAAGGGTGAACAATGATGGTATGTTACAAAATATATAAAATTAGATATTGAAAAGGGTGAATAAATGATGGTGAACAATTGACAGTCAAGGGTGTACAAATAATGGTAAACAATAATTTGATTACTTCCAGCATGTCATTACTTGATTGATGCGTTCTCATTAAGAAATTTTGAAATGGTTCCTAATATCAATATTGAAATGTCTGGAAGTCTTCACGTCAGCCGGTAGAGTGTTCCATAACGATGCAGAACGATAGTAGAATCCCTTTTGATATGATGAAGTTCGTGCACGAGGAGGGATGATCAAAGTTCCTGGGTTATGTCTACGAGGTTTATTGTCTAGAGTGATACGATGAAATGGATTCAGATCTGCAGAACCAGTGATTTGTTGTCGAAGGAACTTCACATCAGCTTCTTTGCAGAAATTTTCAATGGAAGGAAGGTCGCAAGCATGTAGCCTCTGCGTCGCACTGTCTGAATAAAAACTTGATTTGTGTAAAATAGCCTTCGTGGCACGGTTTTGAATTGCCTCAAGCTTTGTAAAGTTAGCTCTAGTAGTCGGATTCCAAGCAGGGATACCATAAGTGATGATAGGCCGAATCAGAGTTAGATATGCAGTCCGAATTGTACGAGGCTTCGAGCCGTTTAAGTTTCTTGTTACAAATCCAAGTAATTTTGAGGCACGATTTCTTACTAATTCAGTGTGCAAATTCCACTTTAGATCATTTGTTAATGTAATTCCAAGCAATTTAATTGAATCACATTTTGGGATAATTTTGCCTTGAAGTGAGTAGACATTTTTGAAATAAATTTTTGATCTAGTTAATGTAAAGTATTGAGATTTCAGAGAGTTTAAGGACATTTTGTTTATTGTGGACCAGGTATGTATGCTGTTGAGATCGTTTTGCAAAATTTCAAAATCAAGAATTGATCTAATGGGAGCATAAACGGTTGAATCATCAGCAAACTGTAGTAAGGTTGAAGAAACACATTCAGGTAGATCAACCATGTAAATATCAAAAAGCAGGGGGCCAATTACTGAACCTTGGGGAACTCCAGATGTCACTTTAACGGAAGGAGAAGAAGAACCACTAAATATGACACACTGAGTCCGATCAGTCAGGAAAGATTTAATCCACTGGTAGAGATTACCTCTAATTTTGTAGCCATGCAATTTTAAGAGAAGTCTTTCGTGAGGAACCTGATCAAATGCCTTTTGCCAGTCAAGTGCTATACAATCAACTTGTTTTACATCTTTGTCCTCAAGTGCGTGAAGCCAGTCGTCATTAGCTCGAGTCAGCATTGTAACGCATGATCGCCGAGGTAGAAAGCCATGTTGATTATCGTTTATTAGATCATTGTTTTGCAGATGTTCTAGAATGCGGCGTGACACGAGCTTCTCCATTAATTTGGACGCTATCGAGGTGAGCGATATTGGGCGGTAATTACCAACGTCTCTTGGGTCACCCTTTTAAAAAACTGGAACGACGTTTGCTTTTTCCAGTCATCGGAAACAGCGCCAGTGGATATCGATAAGTTGACAATTGAACATAATGACGGTGAAATAGCTAACGCACACTCTTTTAGAATTCTTCCGGGAAGATCGTCAGGACCTGTGGCAGTACTAGGTCGCATATGGCTGAGGAGAGTCAAAACTTCGTTTACAGAAAAAAACAGATTTGAGAGCGGAAACGGAATGTCTGCAATATTGGGATGGAAAGGGTTGCTGGAACTGTCAGCTTTTGTGAAATTCTTTGAGAAAGATTGATTGAATGCGCAAGCAATGTCCTTAGAATCTTTAAGTTCCTGTCCATTTGCTGAGAAATTCTTTGGAGCCGTACTGCCCTTACGGCTGTGAATTACTTTATGTACAGATGATATGCTAACTATTTTATAAGGATGCCTAGTAAACATTGTCTACCCATTGCAGCACGTATTCCGTTATTTCTTACGGTTAACTATGAAACATGTTTATTAATAATTAAAATTATTCTTTTCTAAAACTGGGAACAGTTGAATAAATTCCTAAATCCAAAGACAAACAAAATGTTGTATGATGTGTTGAAAATTGAAATTTTGTAAGATTTATTTATATATTTGCTATTATTATTATTATTATAGATTTTAAAGAAAATCCTAAAATTCGTCATTGTCAGACGAAAAAGTGAAAAGTATTGCCAATGGTGGGGGTCAATCCGACGACCCCACGAGCCTAGAAATTGCCTGAAGTGGAGCGACATGTTATGGACAAACATATTATGTTCAAAGTGAGGTGGTTCGCTTGTGATGCGATGTTTGACAAGACCACGGGATGATTAATGTATAAATCTCATTGAATAAGACTCGAGAATGAAAGACGAGTAGATTCTCATATCTATTGAACCGGATTAACGCTGCATAATGAGGACAGCCCACTTGTGTCATACCTACCGATATATTTCATGTTGTTTGAATAACCAGAAAATCAAATACGTTTTTACATTTTACAACACGTATCATATTATTATGTACTATGTCAAGCACGGTTTCTGGACTACTCGTATACATCCAAACGGCTGTGTTGCCAAGGATATAATAATCATTGTCACACGATGAATAGCAATAAATATTATAATAATAGATTAAACTGCAAATATCATAATACTTACATGTATATATAGACAAAATAAAAGCTTATACACTGATTCTGGCGGTTGCCCGTAGATGAATCTTGTCCAACCATTACTATGCTTCTCTGGATGGCAAGTTCGGCGTTGGTGTATGTGTCGACAGAGTTGGTTCTGTGTGCTTTAAATTGAGGGCTCTCCTACTGAAAATCAGTTGTGTGGTTATTAATATTTTAAGGTAAGCTCATCGGTTTGGTATAACACACACTTGTATTTCATGGTGTCACCATGTAGTTTGAGACAGTTCTATTATAATGCCATGCTGTCACACAACAACAAAAAATAATGAAACAGCGCCGACACAAAGTGTGCACAGGCAGTGGGTGCGTTGTTTCTCCGCAAGGTCGTGAACTACCTGCAGAACAACGCAGTAGCTCGCAAAATCGCAACGCATCGCAATGTCATGAATCCAACTTTAGGCTAAACATTAAAAGTAATAAATAAATAAATAAATAAATTCGCATTTAGAGTCTACCCACTCAGTCATATAACTGCATTTTCAGTGGGGGGACATTAAACCAAAGCGACCAACCCAACCCTGTAGACTCCGACGTAATCAACGAGTGAGCGATAACCAACCATAGATCGATATTTTTAATGAGAAGTATATCAATCAGTGGTATGACCATGCAGTGCGAACACCCGTGGATCAACGCCAAAATTAACAAGGCCGATTCAGAACAACTTTGAATTTATTATGTGCCTCGTTGCTAGGACGGCTCCAAAGTCACCGTTTACTATTCCTAAGAGAAGACAAGAACTGATGGACTAAAGTCCAAATCAGAAGTTTAAAAACTTAAGAGCGGATATCGAACCGTGAAATTTCGGCATTGGAAGCAGACACGCTAGCCACGACCAACGAACCACCCGAAGACCAACAAGCGACACATATAATAAAGTCCGTAAGGGCTAATCATGATGTAATATTTCCGCCGAAGGCCTGTCGATAGTAAAATTTAAAGGGTAGATTGCTACCATCGTCACCCAGTGTAACCTGGAGAGGGTCACTACGATTTAAATAGCGTGTACCCTACAGCGGGCATCCTTATACGAAAACGTTTTTCTACCCACAATGTTTAATAACTGATTTTCTGTGGGACAGTGCGATAATTTTTTCGGTACTTGTTCATTATAGGGACCCCGAAAAAAGGAAAGTAGGTTTAGTGGGGTTGGGTACCAATTCCCCCCACTAACCTACTTTTCACTTTTGGGGGTCCCGATAATGAACAAGTACCCTTTTTTCTTTATCTTTTCCACAATAATTATAACATTATAATTAATATTAATGAAATCGGTAAAGCATTGTACAAATTCTATTAGGGAATTCGCCATTTTGTACATTTTACTGTAAAATTTTATTCACGCATTCACCTTCTGCCTGACACCGATAACATGTGAATCGTCATACCCTCGTATTCTCGTATTTTACGTGAGCGATCTGCAACAGGCTATGAAGTAAGATTAATATTGTACGATGTCGATTGTCAATACGGCTGGCGATAGCGTGTCAGGAGACGGAAGTGGTGGGACCGCCGTAAGCTATGGACTCCCGCGTTCATTTCTACCATCCATCATAGCATCTGCCGCAGTCGCAGTCGAATCTACACAACTACGAGGCCCCGAGTGAGATTAATATTACATCAAGGGTCAATATGAGTCCGTGAAAGCCAACACTTTCCTCTCACAAATAAAAATAAATTCAAAGGTTCTTTCAAACTTCAGGGGCAACCCGACCCTCACATGATAAACACGTCACAAGCTTTCCAGAGATACGGTAACGACCGCGTTTAGACACACATTCATCTCCATGCGAAAGGGAAATGTTTGGTTGGGACTCTTATCGCCTAAATTTGTATTTTCAAGCTATTTATACTAGGTTCCTCTTTCTCCCACATATGCCCAATGTCAAACACAAAACACCGCATTTGCCTAGTTCCAGTGTAAAATAAATGTATTTATAATAGTCTTTTTTTCTACTGCATATGCCCAATGACAACACAAACACTGCATTTGCCTACTTCCAGTGTAAAATTTAATTTTTAATTTTTAATTTTAATTTATTTATTTAACGTCTCTCCTATTCAGTTATAAAACTGATTTACAAAGGGAGGACAACTAAATAAATCCAATTACATTAGATGCAGACAGAACAATAAACTACATTTAAGTAGATATTTGAAAAAGTAATATTACAACAACAATGCATTAAAACTCAACAATTTTGGTACAAATAAAAAGGATATATTTTAATGAAATTAATGAATTAATCAAATATAGAAAAAGGGTGGGGAATGAAAAGAAAAGAAAAAAGAAAAGATTTCTTTTTCGACTAACATAGATACGATTTGTCGGAACCACTGTACCACGGAGCAATCATATTTATGTAGGTGCACTAGAACATTTTTCATTTAAATTCAATACGATTTGTTTATTTATTTTACGATTTTTTACGATTTACGATCATTAATTTGTTTAAAGAACTGTATTACCATCCCCAGTAGATCTGGATTCTTTACCTTCTGGATTGTATCAATCCGAAATACGGAAATGTCTCTTGATTTATTAAATCGCTAAATGTTATTGTCATTTAAACTGATTTTTTAAATTCAGAATTGAGTTTCATAATCGAATTAAATGGTAACAACAAATACACAATACGCACAATGCAAAAGTATTCCGCGCTTCCAAAACTCTTGCTTGCTAGAAAAGGGATGAGGATGACCCACAGCAATATATTCATTTATTACTAGGCCGCTTCGCGAACGTTTTTTCCAGTCGCGTTGATGGATGAACTATTTTGAATATTTATGTCCAATGATTACGTTTTTAAGTGAAATCTCATTACTTTTTCTCGTTATACTTGATATTACTTGTTAATTATACACCTGTAAAAGGCTTATATTAAAACCTAAAATCTCTATGAATTTTGACCAACTTTTTCAACTTTTTCTTTCAAGAGGCACTACATCACCAAAATCTTTATGTCAATGTAAAATATGAACTTAGTTGCGTTACCCGTTTGTTCAGAATCGGCCCAAATATCACGAAAATATCGTATTAAAAACCGGGGGATATCGTAAAAGTACGATTTCTATAAGAAATATTTTTCAAATGTCTCTAAAATTATAACATATATGATTTTTTTTTAAACGATCCCATAAAGTTTCATCAATATCGGAGTAGTCGTTTGCCAAATATCACGAAAATATCTCAATTAAAAATCGGAAAAAAAACTTCTAAGGTCAGAGATTTTGAAGGTCCCCTCCAATTTTCATCAAGATCGCAAATGCCAATTGCCCGGGGAAAGAGCGAAAAAACAGACAAAAAACTAACAAAAACAAAACACCCGAGCTATTTTTCTTGGAGTAACGTAAGTGGAAAAAAAACTAAAGAGAAATTGAAGTCTTCGCTTCGCTCATCCAATAAAGGTTTAATTGATTTCGTTGATTTGATTTTGATTATTGAAATTTGTTGTAAAACCAACAATAAATATATATTCGTATTTTTAAGCTACCCACATAGTAACAGAACGGTATTTAATATGTAAAGGGTTGTAAATCTAGCAACTCTTGAGTAAAAACCAAATACAAATGTATTTATTTAACTAGGAAAACGCCAAAGTCGTTGTTAGAAGAGTGAGTGAGCCATGTGTTGAGTACCCGGTAATATTTCCTTTCTTCCCCCACCTAAGGCCTAAGGCCTAAGGCCTAAGGCTAGAGCTGCTCATTATGGCCTTACAGTTGACGCGCCCTTATACCAACTAAACTCAAAAACCCTATTATTTATACCAATATAATTATCAAACTTAGATGCAAATGTTCCCGGGTACTCAACACATGACTCGCTCACTCGTCTAACAACGACTTTGGCGTTTTCCTAGTCTAGTTGGCTAAGGCGCTCTTATACCCGAAATGTGGAAGACCTGGGTTCAATCCCCTGGTCGGGAAATATTTTGTAATTTCTGGATTGTATTTAAAAATATTAAACATGTTTTGAAATACATAACACACTGTATACTATCATCTGTGACAATATACTATGGGAAACATAGCCAGTACAAAATACTTGCAGAAATTACAAGGTTCTTGAGCGTGTAAGATTCGATACACCTTGGGCACTGCATTTTCACGGCTGGGCAAATAACAAACAAAAAATATTTTTTTCAAAACCAAAACCATTGTCGTTAAAATATTTCTTATACATTAGCAGCCTATTTGTCATTTTATCTCTTGTAGGTTAAATTTGGAATGGATCTAACTGATTTTGTATGCAGTTCTCAGTAAACTCGTACCGGATGTCTGTTTAAAATTTCAGCGCAATCTGTTCAGCGATTCGGCTGATTTTCGATGTACACACAGACATACAGATAGATAGACAGACAGACCCACAGAATCACGAAAAAGCCGAAAAAGTGGCGTTGTATCACTTCGTTCGCTGCGCTCACTTGTATAATTATTTATATATTAATAAATTTCCAATTTACCACTTATATGAACACGTGGCAGGCTCATTGAATGTTTCCTACCGCATTTCGTGTTTACCATTTACTAATCTGTACAAAGTATACTTTTTGCATCTCCATCGTTTTGCGTATTTAATGTAGTAACTTATTATTAATGTATATTTGTCTAACTAACCACATCAACCCATTCTCTTTAAACCCGGTTGTGTGGGATTGCAGCGACGTCTCAGTGCCAAGTACCCCAGTCTATTTTCTTGAAATACCTAGAGTGTGATCTCCCTAGCTTACGTCCAGGGAACTAGAAACACAAGGCGTAAATAAATAATACGTTAATAATTGATAATGGTGGACGGACGTCTCGTTGCCTCTGTTGTCGAGTTCGGGGACGGGGACGAGGATGCAATCTGGCGAGATCCCACCAGGCCAGCCCTAATGGTCAATTCTTTATACGCCGGCTAATACTAAACAACATTGTCGCAGTCTGTAGTGCAGAGAACGACGAGGATGTAGGACGGTGCCGTGCACACGATGCGACCTACCGTTAGATAGGACGATATTGAACAGTCTCCTTGCACTTTTTTATACAGACTAGGAAAACGCTAAAGTCCCGCCGCGTTGATGGATGAGCTTTTTTTTGTTTGCGTTGTTTACGTTTGTTTGCACTTTTCCTTTGCAAGTGCTTTTTGAATGCATTGTAGGTGATTGTTGTCAAGTTTCTATTGTAACTTGTTAATTGGTACTATAAAACCTAAAAAAACTCAGTAGTAAAACCTTTATTTCTGTGGATTCTGACTAACTTTTTCAACTTTTTCTTTCAAAAGGTACTACATCACCATAACCTTAATGTCCATGTGAAATCTGAACGTTGTAGCCCCACCCGTTTGGTCAGAATCGGCCCAAATGTGTCGAAAATATCGTACTAAAAATTGAAAAACTAATAATAAAACCTTTATTTCTATGGATTCTAGCTAACTTTTTCAACTTTTTCTTTCATAAGGTACTACATCTCCATAATCTTAATGTCCATGTGAAATATGAACGTTGTAGCCCCTCCCGTTAGGTCAAAATCGGCCCAAATGTGACGAAAATATCGCACTAAAAATCGAAAAAAATCGTAAAAGTACGATATTCATGAGAAATATTTCTTCGATTGTACCCAAAAACAATACACCTCTAAGTTCAGAGAAAACGAAGGTCCCCTCAAATTTTCATCAAGATCGCTTATGCCGTTTGCCCGGAATCCTGCTAACAAACAGACAAAAATACAGAAAAAAAAAAAAAAACATTGGAGCTAAATTTTTTGGGGGGTCAGTGAAATTGAAGTTTTCGCTTCGCTCGCTACGCTCATCCAAATACAATTTTATGAAATTTTTAGCCGTTTCCTTGTTGCGTGAGACAAATCATGAAAAATTAAACGTGATTTTATAAACAATAATAATAATTAGGGTTTTAATCACATTCATAAAACATTTTATAAAAGTTAAATTCAGATTAATTATTGTTGTTCGTGGTCATATTATTTATCGAGAGCGGTGGAGTTGTACGACTTAAATAGTTGATTTATTTCCCAGGATCTGTATGTTTATCGACACCAAGGAATGAATGAAAGCAAGGTTTAAGTAAATATTTTTTTTTTAAAGAAGCACAGTCTGTATTAAGAAGCGTGTATACATAACATACAAAATTGTGCATTTTCATTGTATAGATTGATGGAGTAGAATGACGACTTCTTTCAAAAATCGAATTATGTTTTGATCTACAAATTAGGTTTTAAACTTGGCAAAATATTCATACGTGTTGTTTTTATGTGGGTGTTTTTTCTTTTTTTACAATTTTGGTAATCAATTAATGTAATATTTATTATGTGTCCTTGTAACAATTTATTTCTGTACAACAGAGTTTTAAAAAATAAAAATTCTATATATTAGATTAGATTAGATTAGATTACATTAGATCAGATTAGAATATAACTTTTTTGTAAATGTGTATCAATTACAAAACGGCGAGGTTTGAACACTGTTCGCTCTTCCATCAACCAATTACATTACAAGCACTTCATAATGCATGTAAACATAAAAATAATAATCCATATCCTTTATGTAGATGATGAAAATTTTGGAGGATGTAGAACACACATTTTATGTTAACGAAACTTGTAGAACAAAAAATATATGTATACATACACTATCCATTTGTTTTTTTACTGTGTTATGTTAAAAAAAAAAAAACAACAACAACAGTGATATTCAGTGTAATTTATTTAGTTCAAGATTTTATCATTTTCGGCATACATTTAAGCTTATCACACAAGCACATTGCACAATGATTTCTTTAAATACACAGTAACAATGGCATAGTGCAGTACATACAACTACAAGATCGACTTTGTGCGAACCTAAGATAGGGAGTGAACTTCATCGTTTTGATCGTGTTTGGTGGAGGCGCCGGGTTAACCTCGCCCCATTTTTGGATAGGTCTAGCCCCGCCCCCTGATTCCCCCCTAGTTCATCAAAAACATGTGTCCAATAAAAAAAAAATTGTCAGATGGAAATAGTGTTCGGTTGTTATAGTGAGACGTAACACACGCTTACACAATACGGTTGGGCGGACGGAAAAAAGATGTCACATGTTTTATTTGGGTGTTTTAGGAAGTGGCGCACCCAGGGTTTCATCCAGGGGGGGGGGGGCTGACCAATCCTGGTCAGTCCCCAAAATTGTTCTAGCAAATCCAATTCTTCGGAATCGGAAAAGCTCTATTTGAAAGTGGCAGCGCTGCTGATTAGGGGTGCCGGGTGAAACTTAGGTTGGGTCTAAAAAGTTACCACTAGAGCGTGTGGCGGTCATAAAAACAAAGCGCAGCTCTAAAATGAAAAAAAAATACCGCAACCTGACCACAGCGCTAAACTTAAGACGCAACAAGGTGTTTTGATTTCTTTCTTTTATTTGTTTGTTTCAATATTATTTTCATCAAAATGTATCATTCATGTGATATAATATTAAAAGTGAAGAGCTTTAAATATATATTAAATGTTGGTGCTTGTGAGAGGTTCTGTGGGGGGGGGGGGGAGCTTTAGCCCCAAAAGCCTCCCCCATTGAGTGTGCCACTGGTTTTAGGGCAAAATTATGACTTGTTTTATTTGGCCCAAAATGTTCTACGAAAGAATGCCAAGAAATCTTTTCATTGTTTATTATTCATAGTAAACTATACTCACTCAAAACATAAAAAGATTTTTAAATTATCGTTCTCGATATTTTACCACGTTATCGAGTTAAACATGATACGTATTACGTGATGGTGTTTAGTTGCCCTATTAAAATGCAGCAATATGCAAGCACATTAAGTTGAAAACTTCACTTCACGTCGTTCTATCTTACAACGTGGTCACATTCTCCGCCATGGCACGGGATCGTCTTCCGCTCTCTGTGCGGAATCTCGTGTGCTAGGAATGAGACGGAATCTCAGACTCGAACATTCTAGTCTGTCTTCGTTCGCTTCGCGTTCTCGTTATGCCAATATCTGTAGGCGGTGGTATCCACCGAGAGATCTATGTGATACCGCACAAAGAATGGAGGTAATATTCGCGAGAGGACGGCGTGTTGCGGAGATCAAGAGCGAAGCACAGACTGGTCGTAAATAATGAAACTTTTTTATTGCCTGCTATTTGAGGTTCTTATGTCTTAATGCACATTTTAGCGTCGCGTACAGTGTGATAATGTTGTGAGTGCCAAATATACCAGATATATTTTTTAACCAATTAGTTTTGAATGAGAAATTAATATCACATTATTAAGGTGCTATTATATATTTTGTATTGGTCTATAATTAAATAAATAAATAAAAAAATAAGCAACTTTAAGCCGATTTAAGAAAATTCCCAAAACACACATTTTCTCAAATTTCTGGATCAAAAAATCAAAAAATTTGTTAAGTCACAGTTACAAGATATAATTTTTAAACGGTCATTTTAGTGTGTTATAATGCTTAAGATTATGTGGTAAAAATAATTTTTTGGGGGACATCTAACAGCCCCTTTAAATATTACAAGTTTTCTTGGACAAATATTTGTAATAAAAAACATTTCGGTTTCTATTTTGCTTAATTGAGACTACTACCTATAAATTATAATATGTTATTTTATTCAGCGTCGTCCGTGTGAATAGGGCCTTATTTGTATGGTGACTACCACTATTATTAACATCATGATTGTTAAGGTGTCAACTTTGAAGAACTGACGAAAATCTTTCACTTGCAAGACAATTAATTAATTCAAGAACCAAAGAAAGTTCATGAGAGTCGCTCATGAGCTGTATTTTTTATTATTGGAGTCCTGAGAGGGTGTTCGCCTGCGTCATTGACTTTGTTTCTAACAACTGAACCACCGACCACTGAACCACTGAACCTTGTGGCTCATCGGTAGCACGCTACAATCTATAGCAAAGGAGGCTACAGGATCAATTTTCGTCGTGTTGTACTTCCTCAGTTTTAAATGGAGGTGTAATGGCATTGATGACGTGAGTTTTTATGTCTCATTTGCACCGCCTGAAAACATAATAATGTGCGAAATTTATCATGAAAACACAATCCACGATTATCCATAATTTTTTTAAAAATTTTGTTAAATTTATTCAAATACCATTAAAAAATTAAATTAAATTAACATTTTAGCTGCTCAGACTATGTGTCTGAGCAGAAAAAAGTGATTTTTTAAAAATTGTTGCTACATAATAAAAACTTATTTTCCCACCAAGAGCAGTGTTAAGTTCAATAAATTGTTTAATAACATTAACATGTTCTATTAAAGTTTCTTTTAAAATAGGTTATATAGCTTTAGAGAAGGACGCGTACCCTTAACGTTTGGTGTGCGTTATGTGGTGAAAACTAAGAGATAAAGCCAGTAAAAGCATGACACAAATAAACGATAACGCTTAACTTTTAGCAGTTAGTTATCAACATCGTTTGTGTAACAATATAGTTTTATGGGCTCTTTTTCAGCAAGCCGTAATAGCTCTACAGGGATCCCGGCTATATGAGGATAATATGACTCCCGCTCTTGCCGCGCCTATACCCGCGCTCGAAACAAGGATACAGCTTGAACTTCCGGTTGTTATTGTTATTCAGGACCCACATCCCACATTTTAAGCACCTAGCCTACGTTGCGTACACAACTGCCAGGAGAATAGTATTCATAAATACAATAGCTGCACAAAAGCGGTTATATTTTCGTTTCCACGAAGTCATTCGGGTGATGTTTGAAACATTACAGAGAGGGGAGATCTTATCTTCAAAACAACTTACTTTGCGGTTGTTGGGGATAAACAATAACTACGAAACTTGTTAGAGTTCACCAGGCTTGATGTGCGGGTTGTTAAGATTCAGTGGTCTTGACGTAAATACATAGTGTACACAACTGATTCGTATCTTACATCATCGTTTGTTTACCCTTCAATGTCCTGTCATGGGATAGGAAAACTACTTGCAAATCAATCAATGATGTGTTTATGTTATGCGTTCGTTGCTTCCACCAATGTCTATGGTTATAGAAAATGTACCATATGAGTAGGACTACATTACAAATAAATAATAATAAGGCATATTTTGTTCGTTGTTTCGCGATTTTTGTGATTTTTGTTGATTAAACTCTATTATAGCAATAATGCGAATCGAGGGTTCACTTTGTTACTGCCTTTTCCGATACTGCCTAGGATTTTTTTATTCTCGTACTGTCAACGAACTCGTTTCTTGGTCATTTCCCCTAGTCCCCACTTTTGGAACATCGACGCGGGAGGACACTACAATCATAATAGGTTTGTTTTGTTTGCCTACACGTACATTTTAACTAGTGCTCACGAAGTCTATAAAGCGTTTTCGTATTAAGTGTTGTGGAAAGTGTAGCCGTTTGGTTTGTTCTAGTGTAGTGGAAAGTGTAGCATATCTACACGAGCTCTAGGAGGGGGTGTAGAGTGTAGGAGTACGAATTTAAGAAATTGGCAGTGAAAAATTATTTGTGATAAGGAAGAAAAACAGATTAAAACTTCATAATGACACATTCGTGCAATGGCAAGCAGGTATAACTCCTCAAATCAATATTCATAATAATATACTTTATAACGTATTCGAATCCGATTTAGACTATTTTATTTATGTGGTACTATATTTTGTGATGAAGGTAAATGCAAAGGGTACTTTAACCTCAATAAGGATAAGCACTAATCAATTTTATGTTCCAAATAACTTTTAATAGTCTGATATACTTACTGTAGACATAAATCCCACGCATACAAAAAACTTGTAAAAACAAAGCCAAACCGTACACATTCAATAGCAATGAGATCTAAAAGAAGGGAAAAGCTCATGTACCCTTCCACATTTGCACATTCTCAATTAATATACGTACACTCCCCGTAACTTCATCCTTGAAACGCCAAATAGAATTTGCAACTATTATTGAATCAAACGGCAGTGTTTGTTTATGAGTTTTATTAAGAATGCGCAAATGTATAAAATGTTACATAAGCTTGGCCATTCTTTTAGATCCCATTGCATTTAAATGTGAGGTTTGGCTGCATATTTTCAAGATTTTTATATGCGTGGGATCTCATTACATTTTCAAACTCCATTTCAAAACTATTTTCATTATTATTAGAATATTTTGTATAAAGTAGTATTATTTGCTATGGTAACACTAATTAACAATAGAATGTAAAATATCTCGAGGCCCAAATACTTGCTTTTTGTATGCATTGTAGGTGATTATTGTCAAGTTTCTATATTACTTGTTTAATATATACCTGTAAAAGTCTTATTTAAACCTTTATTTTGATGCCTTCCAGCTCACTTTTCCAACTTTTTCTTCCAAAAGACACTACATCACCATTATCTTAATGTCCATGTAAAATATGAACGTTGTATCCCCACTCGTTTAGTCAGAATCGCTCGCCATTTGAAACTGATGAAATAGACAGTACAGTAGCCAGTATAGTGGTCCCAACGAAAGAATGCATGTGACTCGAAATAGTTTTTTCAACATATCAACTTTGTCAATTCTATTCACGCAAGCTCAGCGTGGATCTTGCACACGGAGGAACTCTGTGATCTAGCACAGATAAGTTTTGCTTGCGTTGGTATAAGATACTTATTTCTCTTTCATACACTAAGGTGACATTCCATTTACCGCGCATTCTTTCTACCCCTACCACTGCCAAGCATCTGCATTCTTTCGTTGGAGCAAGTAGTAGCTAACATCTTTAAAGTGATTTTGTCAAACTTTCAGTCCATTTTTTCACCTAGAGGAATGATCGTACGTCACAATAAAATTTGGCATATGGTGTCATGTATCTAAATCCCCCCGATTATAACAGTTTTTAAGTTCATAACACATTTCATGCTGACTGGGTGTCGACTCGAAAATAACCCAACTCTACTTGCTAATTAAGGTTTGTTTAAAGTGCCTGAGTATACTTGGCTTTGGCCCCCTAACGGGCATCTAGATATCAAATTGACTCCGTTAGTCCCTTCAACAGAGATGTTTGGTGTTTGATTATGTTTAAGTAGTTACACAGTTTGATGTGGGCGATTCTAGTGTAGAGTGACGCTTAAAAAACGTTTGGTTATCCTGGGTAAGTGTATAGTGTAATTTGATTTTGAAGGCCTACACATTATTTACACTTCACAAGTCTACATTACACTATAGGTAAATCAAACAAATCTTATTTTATTATGTTTCGCTGGAGACCCGGGAATTTTTAATTTTCAACAGAAAATAGTAGCGACGCATTCATAGTAAAATACAAATTATCTACTCTGTCAACACGAACCATGTGATGATATCTTGTACAAGCCTCGCAATGGCATAAATGTTGTGATGACTGGAGTCAAGTTGTGAGTAGTTGTCTGCAGCAATCTTTGATGACGCGGAGGTCACTTATAACCCGAGTGTTGTGGTTGAGGCCGGTAAACCCGAATATGACGGTGAATGACGTGTTTTCCATACACCAGACAAACAACACGGGCAGGTAGGGTAGGATAGGATGCCAATTCAGTCATTTCCTTGTGCTCAGCCAAGGAACAAGTACGCGCGGTGTGTGCTCCTTCAATGAGAGACGGTAAAAAGTAATATTTGAACGGTTTCTTTTACAGAGAAACAGGACAATCCTGACAAAAGTTTATTTCAAGTGTAAAAGTGCGAATTGTCGTGAGCCCGGAGTGATAACACAAGCCACGAATACAGACGTTCACAGTCACCCGCCGCCCTCTATACAGACAAGCAGTCAAATGAAGTCATTGGCGACAGAAGAAGAATGGTGTAGGCCTACTAAGGGATAACTCAGCAGTGTTACTAACATCTACAGGTAAGTACAATACAAGTTCTAAACATTTCTGCTCTCTGTAAACGTTCAGTAAAAGCATTACTCTCGTATACCCTAGAAAAATCGGTACCTTTTTTACACTGCGATGTAAGGGGAAAAGTAGGTTAGGAGAACTGAGGGGGAAGCGCGTACATGTTACTATATTATTATTATTTTTATTATTTTTAAAACATACGCGCTTTGCGACCCCCTCCCCCTAACCAACTTTTACCCTTGTTAAAAAGTTGGGTACTTCTTCGGTTCAGGGCCCCAACTTGGTTTTTCAAGCTTATTTCATGCTTTTTAGAATCACGTAAAACTAATATTATACCTACAAAAACTTTAACGTTGCTATAAACTGGTGTACAAACCTCGCCACGGCGCTTCGCCCCCCCCCCCCCCCCCCCCCTAACCTAGGCTTTTCGGTACTTCTGTACTTGGCGGGTCCCAACTTTTTAACACGTTTTTTTCCCGATGAAAAACACTGAAAAACATCTTCAAATGAAGTTTAACTTATAAATAAGGGTTAAATACTGCACCTACAACACCTTTAACGACGCTATTTTAAATATAAAGGAGTTTTAACGCAAATGATGTTTCGTTTAAAATAGGCCTAGGCCTAGCGACGTTAGAGGAATAATGTATTATTTTCTTGTCTTTATTGGGGGGCTTTGCCCCCCAACCCCAGCTAGTCTTAGATAAGTGGGCAGCCGCACCAACAACAACAATTGGCACTCTTGTCGCTAAGCGGGTCCAACTTTCAACCAACTTTCAACCACACTTTTTTCCCAATAAAATCAATGGAAAACAACTACAAATTAGAAATAAGTTAATATTAAGTACGTATAGTGAGTAATTAATAGTAAACACTCTCGAATTACACGAATAATGTCAAATAATTTACATTATTGAACATGAACGTCGTCTCACTCTGATCAACGCGCCATTTTGGATGTTGGCTATGTAGGTGTACCAACCTTTTTGCGATATTGTGGTTATTGTAATAAGTAATTTATAAATATGTTATTGTTATGTTAAGTAAACAATTAAATAGTCGAATAGCACGGGGGTCCAGGGGCGGAGCCCCGGCGGGGTCGGGGGGCTGGTCCCCCAGAACAGAATGAGGTACAAACAAACAAACACGACAGGGACCGCAGGACAAACAAAAACGTAAGTTTGGTGTGTTTTGGTTGGTACGTCGGAGAATGGAGAGACTTTGCTAAAATGGCCGCCGTGATCAACTAATAACAGTGAAATTAGTCTGTGAGTAATATTGTGTTCACCTATGTTATTGTTAATTTTGCAAAGTGGTAATTGATAATAAATTGTTGATATTGAATTTTTACACATTTATTTCTAATTTGTAGTTGTTTTCCATTGATTTTATTGGGAAAAAAGTGTGGTTGAAAGTTGGACCCGCTTAGCGACAAGAGTTCCCAACAATTGACTGACCCTAACCGAAAAAGTTAAATGTTGGGACCCGCCAAGTACAGAAGTATTATATATCATATCAACCGAAAAAGTACCGAAAAATCGAAAATATGGCCCAGTGTTTCGGCATGACTTTGTATGTTCTTCATTGCCAACCTTTCATCTTTTTCTGTTCACAATTTTAAGCGATAAATTCTTATATAAATGCTTCTTATTGACTAAGTTATAAATGCTTAGTTATAAGTGAAATAAATTTTTACTTTTCAATTTTTATCTTATAGGGCTATATCAATTATTTCCTTCTTCTAATAGTACGTTTTTAAGATATCATATAACACCGTCTCTTGAAGAATATCTAACTTTACTACATACATTGTTAGTTCCAGCTTTCTTTGTCAAAGGATCATTCGAATTAGAACTTTTTCGATAACTAAGGCTTCTCCTAAACATTTGTACATTATTTCCATGACGCAATATTTTTCAATAGTTTGTACTGTATTTATCATGCGATGTTAATTTTGACTGTACGCTGTAACTTGTCTTGTTTCAATTTCATCAAACTTTTTTAATGCGAGGATCTTCCTGCATTCGTTTGTGAGAACATTAAATGTTATAAAATAAATAAAATAAGGTGAAATTTTCACCTTATATTATTTCTTATTTAATTTATCGATGAGTTTTGGATAAAGTTGGAAATATATGGAACGTGAATTTTATTAGTGGCGGCTCGTTGATTCAGTGGTAAGAATCTTAAGGTTCGCATGCAGTTGGTCCCGGGTTACAATTATTTTTGGGTCAGTAATGTGTAAACAATGACTTTGGAACCGTCGTAGCAACAAAGCACATACGTTATGTTGTTGTTCAAAACCATGCAAAATCACTAGTAAATTAAAAATAAACAAGCGGAAACCCACTTTTACCGACAATTTTCAAACAAAAAACATGAAAAAAAAGCGAGGAGTAGCGGTCTAGGCCTACCTAGTGAGATTTTGTGCTCACTGCAAATAACCTTACAAGAACATAATAAAAAAATCCAAAAAAAATCATCACGTTTTTGCTGTTATAGTAAAAAAAAAATTCAAAACCTTTAACGTTGCTATTTTAAACGAAAGTCCTTTTGTGGTGAAAGTCATTTATATTAAAAATAGCGACGTTAAAGGCTTTTTAGGTGAAGTATTTTAGTGAAAAAGGTTGGTAAACCTAGTAAGTAACATCAAGACGTAAATAGCAACATTGCGACCAAATGACAGTGAAATGAGCGAGTGTTTGTGTTCAATCTGTGTTCACTATTCTATATCATTGGTATATTTTCAGAGTGATTAGTAAAAATAAATCGTTAATAATGAGTTCTTTATTTATTTCTCATTTAAAGTTGTTTTTTATTGTTTTCTTTGAAAAAAACAGTTTTGAAAAGTTGGACCGCACCAACTGAACTAGTACCGAAACAACCGATTCAAGCAAACTAAAAGTGATTACATAAGTCCAGAAACTACTTTCCGCGGCAAAAAACCAAGTAAATACACAACAATATTCAGTTAGAAAAAGAAAAATCATAAATTTAATTGGATGAGCGAAGCGAAGACTTCAATTTCACCGACCCCCCAAAAAATTTAGCTCCGTTGTTGTTTTTTTTTGTTTGTTTGTTTGTTTGTTTTTTTTTCGTCTGTTTGTTCGCTCTCTACCGGGCAAACGGCATATGCGATCTTGATGAAAATTTGACACGACCTTCGTTTTCTATGAACTTAGACTTGCTACGTTTTTGGGTACAATCGAAGAAATATTTCTCATGAATATCGTACTTTTACGATTTTTTTCGATTTTTAGTGCGATATTTTCGTGACATTTGGACCGATTCTGACCAAACGGGTGGGGCTACAACGTTCATATTATACATGGACATTAAGGTTATGGTGATGTAGTACCTTTTGAAAGAAAAAGTTGAAAAAGTTAGCCAGAATCTATAGAAATAAAGCTTTTAATATAAGTTTTTTACGGTAAATAATACCAATTGACAAGAAACAAAAGAAACTTGACAACATTCACCTACAATGCGTAGGCAGCAAAACAAAGCACTTGCAAAAGTAAAGATATCCCACGCAAACTAAAAACTTTAAAAAGCTCATCCATCAACGCGGCGGGACTTTAGCGTTTTCCTAGTACAAAATAACATTTCCGTCAAATTACCATTATACCTACGTTATATGCCAATACATTCCCAAGTGGTTGCCTTGTTGATTCTGGTTTCGTCCGCGGGTGGAATCGTGTTCAACGAATTGGGTCGTGGATAACCACTTAAAATACTGGTCCCTGGTTGGCCAAGGAGTTGTCGACACCGACAGGGTTGAATTGGTCCTCTATGAAAAAAATTAAATCTTCCATTGAAAATCAGGTAATGTGACTGCTTGGGTCGACTCATAATTGGACTGAAGGCAAAAAATTAAACAAAACAATAAATAGGAAAGGACTTTGTGTCAGATACAAATACATACTTTTTAATAAGCTATCGAATAACCTTAAACTTAACGCTAATTTGCGATTAGAACGATCTTAATACTTGCATTATCTTACTAGGTGTGTGGGTACCAAAAATTTGGGGTTGGGTCGGGTTTTTGGTGGCCGACCAGAGTCAAAAACGGTACCCGATTTTCGAGCAAAGAAAAAATAGGTTTTGGGGGATAGTGGAATGGCTGTTCCAGGATTTACGTACATTATTGGTGGAGGTGCCGGTCCAGACAATTTTTATTTACAGTCGATATACAAAATAAAAATAATGAAATGGAATTACATGAAATGGGATGACATTATGTTTTAAATTTGTTAAAAAAAGAAGACTAAGTTGCATAGATGTTTTGTTTTCTTTAATACCGTGGGCAGTGAGCTATTCATCAAAGCCAAATCTTATAATGCTTAGTGCAACGCTCCTTGAGGTGAAAGCTCACTCACTCTAATCCCATTGGTCCACAATCCCACCGGTCTCTTATTCTAACTCCACGATAGGTAGTTCTAAGTACTCTTGTCTAAGTCAATGAAGGAAAATTGCCGACATATGTCCGGCTCGCTGTATTTACCCCGTCTCCCTCGCCCTCTTTGCTCAATTACCGCGCGAGGATAACCTGAACAAGACTCAATATAATCCGCTTGTTTAGCTCCCGAGTCTGATCTTGACAAGCCACGAGTGCTGACGAGGGAACCAATACACCGTCAGCGCGGGCGTGCAATCTACGGCTTAACGTCCGGTCCAATATACGAAGCCACGTCGACAGTACGCTCCCTAGCCAACCGTCACTACACGCTGACAGCTGATCGTGTGTCTTGCTCTTACAAGACTTTGCCATTTCTGACGGGCAGCTTGCACAAAAACACAGCGATAGTTTACGACACAGTAGTGTTTTCATTTTCAATATCTTCAGAACTAAACAGTAGGGTTGTGCGAACTTGAATTTCGAACCGGGTTGTCCGTCGAAGTTCGAACTACTATAAAATTACGAATCTAACCTGAAACGAACTCGAACCGAACTTACAGGGACATCAAACACTGTTCTAGTAGGTAAAATAGTGATCCATAATCTGGATCAGCACCGCCACCAAGAAAGTATGTAATTTCTGAACCGGCTTCTCCACCACTTTTCTAGCTCGAATTTGGTTCGAACTTTTTTAAGTTCTTCTTCAAGTTCAAATTATCGAACGTTCGCACATCCCTACAAACAGATATACTGGCTATATAGTTTGGTAAAATTTAATAATGTGGAACAAAATACGGTTAAAATATGTGTATGTCCCCAGTCAAGTAGTATAACTCATTTTATTTTATTTAAACTTTTACCTTATGCATGATTATAAATTGCCAACAGAGTTAGCTCTTGCGTTATGCGTGAAACATGATCGAGATATGAAACAAGGATTTGTAAAAACGACGTTGAACAGCAAGACTTGCCTATTTTTATGTGCTCTGTCATAATATTTAGAAGATATTGCCTTGTTCCTGTCCTTTAAATGAATCACTATCCACAGTATTAATACATCAATTTGTTTTGAGTTATGTCATTTTTCGTGCGCCGTGCAATTATTACAACATACATTACGTGCATCGTTGCAAGAACGGCTCATCAATCACATCATATTTTACCATTACATCATTCTTATAGATTTGATTATAGAATATGAATATAAATTGTAAACGTATGATTTGTAAACCCACTCAATAATCAATCAAATGATATGTACTATTTATTCTGTCTGTCCGAACTGGGAACTGAAACCGTATTAGTCGGCATTTGAAGACTGAAATAAATACAACGTCAATAAGCCACAAAAATAATACTAACTCTTATGTAAGCGTTAATTTTTTTAAAATTTTTTTATAATACAAGAAGTAGGCCTACACTTTAGTAGATGCAGTAGAAGGGGAGAAATATTTTAAAGACAGCAAACTTGTGATCGTCATATTAGCAATGGAAATTGTACGAATACATTTTACAAATGTAATTTACGAAGATTGCGTCCGCATTGTAAACAATGAGCCCCGCGGGGAAGGTCTTAGCCCAGAGGGGGATGATAATTACAACTTCTCAAGTATTGCATTAATTATTCCCCTTTGTTTTTATGAACCCGCATTTTAATTTCATGCAAGGATCTTAAAAATAGAAGCTCCAACCTCTGAATCTGAAGGAGTCTGGAATGTTTAAGTCGGTAAATAAAACTTCACGGGAACCCGTTCACTTTCGTGGTCTACCCGCTCTGTCACACATACCTGTAATATTAACCGCGGGGCGGGCTTGAAATGAATCTAATATACATACACAAGTGTGGCGACACTTGCACCGTACATGTGGCGAGCCCTTGAGCCAAACACTCAACCTCATTACAAAACTGTCAGATAAAAGAAGTTTTTTGGCACAGGATGAAAGAAAAGTGTTTTTGAAGGGTTTCGAGCTGAGGAAAGTGAAATAAGTTTTGTTCACTTTTTCTTGTAAAAGTTGTTTTGAGTTTTAACTTTCTGCCCATGAAAAAAAGTAAGTCTAATTTTCGCAAACTAAGTTATACTTGTGTGTTATCTTATTAATAACCTAACTAGATAACATGCTCAAGTATAGAAGCACCCACGGTAAGAAAAAGCTCACTGTTATGAAACCAAGCTAACTCGAGCCCGCGATTAAATTCCGTTGGTGGAGATGCCAAGTACATATAACTTTCTCGTCTGCTGAACTTGCCTCCTTAATTCTCAGTATCACCAATTCCATTATGTATCATCTTTGTTAAGGGGCAATGTCATAAAGAAACGCATGTCAACCGAAGGTCATGTTCGGTTTTTATTGTAAAATGTAACACACGCACATAGACGAGCAGACAGACAATTAAGTTATGCATACAGGAGAGTAACGTTCTGTCATACAGTGCTGCAAGGAATCCGTTTTCAAAAAAAGAAATTGAAACTATAAACTTTTGAGCCATACTATATATTTATAACTTTATACTAATTAAAAATCTCATAACATAATAATTCAGAAATGTAATACAAAATGTAGGTTAAACAACAAAGGGAAAGGATGATGGTGATGAGTTCGAGTTCGCAATTCAACCTAATTCCCTCGCTACCCCTCCCCCCCCCCCGTCCCACCCCTCATCCAGCGGTTATGTTCTCCCTCGTTTCAGTCCTGAATAGCTTACAGCAATGCTTTCAATTAATTTCAACAAAAGTCAGAGGTCGAAGGCTCGACCTCACAGTGCGTACGCGCAATCCCGGTGTTATGACAAAACTTTGGCTGAAATGCTCGTCCGCAAGGCCGGATTTATACGTGATTCAACAATACTCGCAATCAAAACAAAAACCTCTTGGACGTGAATGGTGATCAAACCAACCAGTCACATGAGAACCATTTAGGTCAGCTCACTGAATGCTGATGAATGTTCTCATCATCGTCGTCGTGGTTTGAATACTTTCACTTCTTCTTTGTCACACGCAGCTTTTGAATTTATTCATAGCGATAACATAACAAAGCCCATATCCACAACCACGGAAAGGAAAATCTGTATTGCAATGTCAAGCAAGGCTGGGCCCGGGGTAGAATTGGCCCAGAGCATGGCTCTGCTAATCGTAAAAGGCGATTCAAGAGAAAAAGTCCACCTCGCAAACATCAGCTAGTATGAAGGGTAGTATTTTACTCCCCGAAAATAGAGGCGAGCTTTGGCAATCGTCGTCGGGGACCTTTCCCCCTTCCCTTGACGACCCCTCGACGACGATGACGACAATGACACCACGAACGATGACGAAGACAATGACGACCTCGACGTGAGAACCCTCTTTCCTCCCCTTTCCCGTGGCTGGTTCTGACCAGCATGGCCCCCCCCCCCCCCCTTAGGCTAGAGTGGTGCATTATGACCTAACGGTTGACGCGTCCAAAATCCAAATAAACCAAATAAACTATCTAAAATGATCAACGGTTTTTCCTGTTCTCGTTATTTGGGTGTAAATTGGGATTAGTCCTTAATTTTACATCTTTAAAAGGAAAAAAAAAACACAAGTACACTTGGCTCAGAGGTCGGTCTAAAATAACCTGGGAATCAAAAAGCTTTCCGTTACCTTTACTTTGTGCTGGAGTTATAATAAACTGGCCGACATTCCCTTAATCTTTAAGGCTATTCCATAGCACTATTACAGATATTTTGAAAGTCGAAGGGAAAACGCTGAAGTTGGTTAAATGAAAGAGGAACTTGTATAAAAAAGGTGAAAACAATTACACTTTTTTTTATTTTTTTACGGTCTAAAAGTTTCATTTTGGCCATTTGGCAAATTTTGGGTCAATAAGAAAATGAGATTTCTAGGCGCAATACTTAATTTTAATCAATTATTTTTTATTTTATGTTTTCAAGACACCTTTGTCTCCGTACTGAGTATAAGGGAAAATAGTTTTCTGAAATAACGATTGAAGTACGATTTTTTTCGTCCACTGGTTCAAAACTCTTTATTTGTACAATGTGACGAAAAAAATCGCACATAACATTATTTCAGAAAATTATTTTCCCTTATACTCAGTACGGAGACAAATGTGTGTTAAAACAATTAAAATAAAATCATAGCGAAAATTAAGTAATGCACCTCGAACTATCGTTTTCTTATTGACCCAAAATTTGCATATAATAGCCAAAATGGAGCTTTTGTCCCCCCCCCCCCTAAAAAATCTATTTTTTGTTCAAGTTCCTTTTTCATTCAACTAATTTTCATGCATTTTCCATTAACTTTCAAAATATCGGTAACAGTGCTCTGGAATAGCCTTAACAGACTCTTTCCCTGAACTATTATTGTAAATAATTTTAAATAGACAAATTACTTTTATTAGGCACGATCCCATTGGTAAATTTTTGGCATCTTCACTTATGTTTTCTCAAACTTAATTTTAAAATTTAAATTTTGTGATTTCGGAACAACATCACCAATAACGTGTTTTCGAACCTGGGACCTTTGACTAAAACCCTTGTGTCCGAACGTTGATACCCACATCCTTCTGGTTGGATCTGACTTCTCTTTCGTTCGAATCAATAACTTCAACGATCACCGCAGTATCAAAACAAACAAGGGAGATAATTAATGGTCGTGTAGATGTCGGTACGATTACCAATACACTAAATTTCCCATTCAATTACTCCTAGGGGAGAAGGAACGATGTTTGGGTTCGAGCGGATGTTGTTGACTGTTTGTATCAGCATAACCCACCATGTTATGCGCATAGAAATGCCTCATTGCTCTCTCTATGTTTGGCCAGGAAGCGAGAAGGCCGGCAGCTACAAGGCTAGAGATTTCTTTACAAGTTTCAAAAGTTTTTATAACACTCGTTGACGTCGGTTGCGGTCAACATTTTTATTGGAGTTAACTTTGACGTTACGTTTACTCAAAAGGCTAAGGCTAAGAATATACAAACTTGAAGAGATGATAACGATGTTTGTGTTGGCCTGAATATGAATATGGAGCGTAGTTCCACTACATTCATAACATTTCTGGCCGTCCGTGTGTGTGTAACGTCTCACGATCAAAACCGAACATGACATCCGATTCACTTGGGGTTTTCAAATTTCCCCTTGAACAAGGATGATACACAATGTTTTTTGTGGCCCTTGGGACTAGAAAGGCTGGTTTAGAATTTTTTAAAAGGTGCATGTTTGTAAGCTCGGCACCTCATCTAAATTAGATTTTAATGCATGATAAGATTTTACTTACGCGAGTTCTTTGTCAAAAATTAGTTTAATAAAACCATCTTTCCTCACATTTGAACAAGCGGAGACAGTGGATAATGCACTTGCTTATTCCTTTAGGTATTTGATACCAACCCTATAAGCAATTCGAAGATAGTTTAAAATACACGTCGTTACCGTTGCTATAAGGATTTTATTTAGTGAATAAAAGTGCGTATTTAGGGAAAAAGGCTCATTTATTGTTTTCTTAAGCGCTGTATAGAAACCTAATAACAAATCTAGTTTTTAATTGAAAAAAGAAACGAAACCTAATCTTTGGAATTATGTTTTTTGTTGTGTGTCGGAGTTTGAAAAATAAATTAATCAACATTCCAGTTTTGTTTCCGTTCTAAGGAAGATATCAATCACGTTTTTACTGAAATTTATTTTCCAACTTTTTTAAACCATTTTCCTTTTTTCTCGTAGTTTATTTTTAACATTCTGTAGCTTGTCCGTATAAAAAAAGTATTGTGCTACACATTTAAATGGTTGTGCATTTAAATCTCATGGATATACTTTGAGAATTAAACAGAATAAAACATTAAAAGATTTGAAATAAAGATCATTTTATTTAAAAATCACATGTTTTTCGATCAAAATTGTTCGACTTGTATAACTATAGCTATGTATGTTTGTGTTATGTTATTATTCTTGTTAATTTTGTGGAAAATGGCAAATTTCACCCCAAAACAAGGTGTCTGTCAACCTTTTCACAATTAATTGAAAACATAATTCCTGGGCTCATTTACCATACATGATCCCAAAGTGTGCTAATAAAATATCTTGTATGTCAAAGTGATTGAGAATAGAAGATAATAAAACAAATTTAAACTTTAAAAGTGCTAATACTGCACATTTAGTGCAAGATGATGTGATAGAACATTACACTACATGCACTAACGCTCACCGTGTGACAAACACGCACTAACTCGTCTTCATTAGCGTGCATGCAATCGCATTACTAGAGCACAAACACTATTGTGCGGATTGTTGACTGACAGACATATTCGTCACCGAGGTTAATCTAGTGTGTGTACAAGTAAGGAGCGTGTGCTCGCAGAGGAACCTGCACTAACGCTCACCGTGTGACAAACACGCACTAACTCGTCTTCATTAGCGTGCATGCAATCGCATTACTAGACACAAACACTATTGTGCGGATTGTTGACTGACAGACATATTCGTCACCGAGGTGTTAATCTAGTGTGTGTACAAGTAAGGAGCGTGTGCTCGCAGAGGAAGTCTGCGCTACAGATCACTTCGGTAAAGTGTTTTGGAACATTACCCGCATCATAACGATTAATTAGTTTTCACTTGGCTAGTCAAATCAGTCTTGCGATACATAAGTATTATACTAATTTTGAATTCTAAATCACATTTGCCTAAAACTATATCACTTTTTGTGTCAAAAAATCATTCTAAACATACCAGTAAAATATAAATACAAAACTATATGATAATATGCCTATATGAACGTTATCTATTTGAACGTGTTTTACAATATGGAAATATTATTTAGAGTCCAAGTGTACTGGAACGCATAATTTTGTCTGGTGTTTTGACCAGCTTATGTATTTTTATTTTTACGACTATCGTTTTCACACATACGAAATGATTTTCAAAGAAGCGGTCATTACAACGTACACGGTGTGCTGGTTATATGACAAAATAAGCCGAGATATACCTATACTTTTTTTTTTATCTTGTTTGAATTGTGCTGGTTATATGACAAAATAAGCCGAGATTTACCTACTTTTTTATCTTGTTTGAATGTGAACGTCTTTAAAAAGAATAATAATACTTATTCTATCCTTTTATTGTTTGCGTCATACACATTATTGCATATCGTCATGCCCTAAACTACAGTCTGATAGCATTATTTTAAGTACGCGCAGTTAGATACGAATACGAAACATAAAAATGTTGAACATCACTATTGGAATACTAAAACTGGATAACCATCAGTAGGAGTCAAACCTACGACCTTTCAGTAAGGGTATGTCCTGCAATCGCCGAGACATTTCTGTCGGTCAAAGAATAAATCAAACAAAACAACACATTTAATATCTTAATTTTGTTGTGAATTGATATGAATTGAATACACTGGGTATGTGTATAAACAAATCAAGGCAATAAGGCAAAGTTCTTTATAATAATATAATTCTTCCAAAAATCAAATAACTACTTCTACGTACAATCAATATAACTATTCACATTTGCACAGACGTCTACATTTTACCATTAAGTGATGGAAGTTAAGTATTGAAAATGCTTTAAAGTAAAGCAAATATCTTGATTTTTGTATTTTGTTGTTGCAGATTGTCGCTTATTATACCAACACAGTTATATGTGTTTGCCCATGTTTGTTGTGTCATATTTGTGAATTAAATGATTATCAGTGTGTTTTATTTTGGATCCTTGACGTTAACACCATTTCTCAAAATCAACGTTCGGAAAACATTCTTGGATCGACCACTTAAATGTATCCTAAATTAATTTCTAAAAGCTATTTCAAGAAATATTACATTTTGATTGATAAAAGATGATTAAACACTTAAAACTTGTTGCATGAGCATAGCGAGCGAAACGAAGATTCCATTTCACTACACTGGAGAAAAAAATCCTGAGTGTTTTTTTTTGTTGTATTTTTGTGTATTTGTTAACACGATTCCGGCTGAACCGATACTCCAATTGCGATGAAATTTTCTGGAGGCATGCGAAATTTCTGAACTTAGAACGTTTTTGAGCGCAATCGAAAAATTATTTCTCATAAAAATCGCAATTTTACTATTTTTTCGATTTTTAATAAAATTCTTCGACTTAAAACACCTACATGCTTTATCCGATTGTAATGATTTTTTTTGAGCGAAATCGAAAAACTATTTCTAATGAAGATCGCAATTTTACGCTTTTTTTCGTTTTTAAAAATTACGCTCATCCAACAACGTGTCTGAAAAAGCGTTCACGAAGCTTCCTAGTACATTAAATGCAACTGCTCGGTTTACTTTGCAAGCCTGTGGTTATCAGTTTACTCCGAAATCTGTCGGAAGGCATTGGAAGTTTTGTGTTTAGCAACAAATTATGGTCCTCCACTAAACATGCACCAGCTAACTCCTGGTTGTTTGCCGCGTACCCCCACGACGTTGATGACAAACCTCCCACCGATAGCAATTAATTATTGCTTCACTCGCCGACGCCCCAGGTTAGCGCCGATATCAACGAGATTGCATTCATCGCGTATTGGCGGGGTATTATTCGGCACCCCTTCAACAAGTTAATTCTATTTAAATGTTATCCAATCTCGTTGATAGCAATTCGATCGTCATTCACATCAACCATTTCGAATTGTATTAACGTTGGCTCAATATCTCTCGGACGCATTAACTTTCAAAATTATACAAATCACTTAAACGCATTTCTGATCCCAAAGCAAACCATCATCACCTAACTGGTTTCTAGATATATAGCATCTGGTCTTTGATATTCCTCTTTGTATATTATCACCCCTCCGCCCACTCATCACCTTCCCTAAACGCGAATGCTATTTGTAATGGACCTCACAATATAATATGCAACAGTTGGTAGTGGTATGATTCAACTGAATTTTGTTTTTTTTTGCTTTCTACTTATTATAAATAATTTTCTATCATTCTGTAATTTTGAATATATTAGCATTATATTTCAAATATAAGTATTATTCGTAAAATATATAATATTTGTATTCAAAATTTGTTGTTATACCAAAAAATTGTATTATTATTGTGTCTTAGTGTCAATTTGTAATTTCTAAATAAGTATTTTTATTAAAATTAATGATTTCTCTTCCTCTATTGATTAAAAAAATATGTATATCAATATTAAAACGAAGAGTAACATTTCAAGAATCTTAGTTTGTTTTACGCAGCAGTTGCATTTGCATTGGTCACCATTAACCCTGTGACCACTAAAACACTGTAGGTGAACTTAACACACGGATACTTGCAGTAATATTATGCAGATGCAAACGAAACCATTATTTTGTGAGTCATTGTTTCCTTGACCTGAATTGAAGTAATAATATTTGACCAGAGGCATAACAGCAAGATAAGATACATATTTGTAAAAGTAACAGCCAACACAAATAACTTAAGTCGTCATAAGCAATTGGCTATAATTTCTCTAATGAACTTGCTTTGACATTAGTTTTCATATCGTAGAAAGAGTTTAAACTTATCCCAACAACTTTAAAGTTCCATCCTTTAAAAGTAGCTCCCCCCAACCCCCGACATCCTCCCAGCAAACTTATACATTATGGTAATCAGTAAGAGTGCCACACGTTCCGAAGACTCATCTATTTTCTACGGCGTCTTCTTCCTACTACAAACTTTTTTGATGAATTTCTTTCATCATGTTTTTTGTCCCCTTTCACTCAAGTTTGTGTTTCCTCGTTAATTTTACTCCCACTTCTTCCATTCTGCAAGAGATATAAGAATCATTACCGCTACTTTTGTGCCATACATTGTCCTGGTATACTGTTATCTCCTCAAGGGGGAATGTTGTTTTGAACTTCTCTCCCCGCCTCTCGGACGAGTGATTCAACCCCTTAATTCACTTTTTACCCGCGTGGAAAAGTCTCGTTAACTAGTTAATAGAGTAGTTTCCCTGGCCAGAGATTCCACACGGACGGAGGCGCCTGGACAATATGCTATTGATATCCGGCGTCGAACAATGGTGGAGTCGTGTTAACGTATGGAGGTCCGCGCGTCGTGTCAATCTACCCTCCCCCCTGCCCACTCCCCCAAACCATGGTCGCTCTCTGGATCACACTTCATCCCAAGGAAGGGCATCTCATCCGTATGCTGGTTATGAACAATTAATCATTTTATACTCTTGATTACACCAAGTTTGATGTAGAATAAATGGTCAAGAGCTGAATTACGTTGAAGTTTATACAAATTGCACTTTGTGATTTTGGTTTGCATCACTATATATGAATAAAAATTAGTGCACATTTCTTATTTGTTAAGTGGGCTGATATATTATAGCCCTACTTTATATTAAAAATTTAAAAACAAAACAATAAATATAATAAATAAATCAAATTAATTAATAGATTTCCAAAAATACAGGAAGAAGTTACAAAAAAACTTTCAATTCGTAGCTTTCTCGTGATTTTACATGTTAGCACAGAAGTGCATTACTCTCTTGAGTATCTAAATAAAAACTTTTCCCTCCACTACTCATGTGGCATTGTGGCTGGATCTGTTCATCGAGACCTTGTCTCAGTTTTCCTGTCGTCAGGTCAAGTATGAATCAATCACACGAAATTACAGAACAAACTACTCAATGTAAAAATAACACATACGCCATATTGAGGGACACGTAGATACTGTTGTTATTTCAACATTTTCCTCGATCATTAAAAACCAAAGAATTGGCATGTTTCAGGGTTACCACTTAATTTGTGTGTTTTGGTGGAGGTGCCGGTTCCATGTCAACTGTTGTTTCATCGGTTGTTTGAGGCGCTTAGATAGAAGATGCTTTCCAAATTCCACTCAACCAGGACCACCATGAAATAATCGAATACATGTTGGTTCAGGGAGTGGGAAGACATAGATAAGCTAGCAGAAAACGATTTGTACGTAAATTGTCAAGAAAATCAAATATGTGCATTAAACTAATTTGAAAATGGCCAGAAATCCTAAATAACGTGTAATGTCACAAATTTTGAACATGACATATTTAATTGCAAGCGTGATTGTACACAATAAGTCCTTAAAAGCTATTTCTGTGGTTTGCCCATGTGCCGTAGATGCACGCAGTAGTAGACTAGTCGATTTAATTCTTTGCATTGCAATTCAATTTTCAGCATTACTTTTAAATGGACGCCTTTTCTATTATCCTAGGTCTAATGGGGTCACCTTACAAATCGAAGTTCGCTTTACGACCTGCCTCGACAACATTTAAATTGAGGCCGTTTCTTCCACATCGGTCTCGCATTGTTTTGCGTGAACTTTGTAACGAGCGGTCGAAAAGGAGAGAGCGAGAGCGAAAATGAGTAAAAGTGAGAAAGCGAAACATTCATTCAAGTCAAATGAAGCCTCCTCTGTCTGTTTGGCGTCTACCTTAAAGTCTGCGACCCAGGTTAATGAATGGATTTTAACAAAATTCTTTGAGAATATTAAATGCATTCAAAGAACTCCATAATAAAGTTTTCGAAGATAACCGTTGATATATCTTCTTGGAAGAAAAAGTAAAATTGTTAATTTTATTCTTTTTCGGGATGGCAAGTTGATTTGATCTAAGTGGTATACTTTATTTCCAAAAATCTATCAGTTCATAAGCTGTTTTTTATACGCTTTAATGTCCGTTTTTCTGCTTGTTCTTTTGTCAATCTCAAAAATAAGACTTTAAGCAACAAAACTCATCAACATCAAGCTTAATTCATTTTTGTAGTACTTAGTTATTGCACGTGAACGTTTGCATAGTCTCCACCTTTCTAATTTCACAGTGATAATAGACTCTTTTTACGGTGAGGGTTTCCTTTGTAATGTTGTAGACTTTAATCACTTTTTAATCTAATTAAGATCCACAAAATATACACTAATTGGCCAATTTAAGCACGCCATTTCGAATGTCAACTATTTGCTTAAATAATACATGGTCCACAAATGAGGAATGAGATATTATTTCTTTATCAGTAAAACTCCGAAAAATGTATTTATACCCGCAATGAAACTAAAATAATAATTATCTAGATGGCAGCGTAATGTACCGTGTACGATTATGACACTTTGTCAGTTTTCAGCAACAGAGTAGATATTTGTAAGAAAATATATTCCCGAAAATAAGTTTTAAATTCTAATGTACGGCGTAAAAATACGTTTATCACTCCATTTCCGGTTAAAATTTAGGTGAAATTTAGTATTCCTAAGATTTAAACAAGTTTTATTGAGACATATTTACTCAAAAGTGGAAAACTTATCGACTTGTTTGGGGTTCAGTGCGTTCAAATAGTATTTTTGAAAAATGAGCAGCTGGTGAAGAAGAAGGTTGAAACCTCTAAATTAGGTATTTGAAGATTTAATATCTTTTGAACATAATGGGTTTAGGACCCCAGTATGTCACTAATTTTTGACCGAAAAGATTTTTGAATAAACTAAGCCCGTAGTACAATGTACAATACGTTTCAACAGTCGATTTGAGCCCGTGAGCTGAAGTGTCTCAAAAGTCTAAGCAAACTACCAAACTCGTCACACACGTATCTAACACACTATCCAAAATAACACCCTCAGCAACCACTTTAAATGTACCGTCATGAATGAATCATGACAAAAAAATGTTTATTTGTTAAAGTCACGTTGATGTGTTACCCTTTTCAGTGTTCTCACTGATGACTGTATTAAATGTTATAACAACTGAAAATGACCGTTTAAACAATCATTGATATGGTAAATTTGTTTGTGCTTATGCGGTGATGTATATGTGTAATGTGCAATTTTTTAAAATTTAAACAGCAAATACTAACAAATACTTTTGTAAATAAAAATCATTGGACTTCCCACTGTTATTAATATTTTTATTTAAAATGTGATATTTCGAATTCTTTACAGGAGTCTTTATCAAACTAACAATTTAAAAAACCAAACAGGTTGGAAACAGGTTTAAAAAAAACTGTTTTTTTTTTTTAATTGTTAGTTTGATAAAGACTCCTGTAAAGGATTCGAAATATCACATTTTAAATAAAAATATTAATAACAGTGGAAAGTCCAATGATTTTTATTAACAACTTTACTACACCTGTTATATAGTTTCATTTTTTAAAATAACAAATACTATCATGATGTTGAGGTTCAATTAATATTAAATTGGCTAAATTGATTATTATCAGGTTAACACCTATCTATCGGAAATAACGTTGCTTCTCGAAGTTTGATCATCGATTGTTTTATATATTTTTTCAATTGAGCTTTCAGACAATATATTTCGGATGAGCCGCATAGGACTGTCGAACATAGCTATAAGGGGGCGAGTGCACTGGTCTATTGCATGCGATGAGAGGGCGTAAATCACTTCCCCCTGAATAGGTCTTCCACTTTAACAGGGGTAAAGTAGAAGACCTGGTGGTCACGAGCGGTTTGGCGCTCGCCTGTGAAGAATAGGGCAGCTGCAATTTATCATGCTAGACTTCCGTTCTGATGAATACTTTCTGTCGGCACTGTACTACACTCGCTACACTGCTGCCCGACACATGACGCACTACACTGCACTCGCTACACTGGCTAACCCACACATGACGCACTACACTGCACTCGCTACACTGGCTAACCCACACATGACGCACTACACTGCACTCGCTACACTGGCTAACCCACACATGACGCACTACACTGCACTCGCTACACTGTCAATTGCATTTTTTGCCCTGGTTAAAATGCATTACCACACCAATTATTCTCATTTCGTTATATAAATGAACGAAATTGTTTCTATTTGTGGTGATTTTGTTCAACACATGTTTGCTTATTTGTATGCGGTTTCCGCCCCGCATGTGTAACCGCTAAGGCCCAAACCTCGACATTTATTATACTGTTTAGAGTAACGGCGTAATTTTAATATAAATATTAATATAAAAGTGCTAATCGTCAATTCAATTATTATTCCACTCTCTGCGGCGTTCCTGTTTCTATGTGGGACTTTATTAGTTCGATTCCTGTTATACAGTGTCATACAATGTCAAATTATCTGTGTTTAGCAAAGTTACAGCCGGTAAACGTCTCCCAGATATAATAATATTTATTTTATATTGGGCGTTGCAACAATAAAAAAAGGTATTAAAAGGCAATTTTTTATTACTGATTTGTTAACCGATAAGGTATTATGACTGAAATATTTAAACAATGATATACTGATTGTTTGTAGTGTAGGTATCCTCTGGAAAACTATGTATGTGGAAAAGTCCAAAATATTCATACCTACAAATCGTCCGTTTGACTAACTATAGCTCGATCAACAACACAAAATCCCTGGCTAAAACGGACGGGTTCAGCTCGACTGATCGGCAGAGAACTGTGGTGGTGCGGGGCGGCGAGGTCATATTCATCCCGTGGCCATTATCCGACGTGACGTGTCTTGCTCGGCTGCCGACGAGAACTGAGCCAATACCGTGCCCGAATATATTGAACAAAATATAAACTTGGTAGGGATGTGTGCGCATTTATTTATTTATTTATTTATTTTAATGTATTTTTCTCGCCACTCGGCGAGAAGGCCATTGTAGGGCAAAATTCCCTCTATGTGTGCGCATGTAATGGCTCGGGCCACCGTGTTGTTGCCGCACAGATAGACGCAAAAATCTATGTAGAAGCGGACGAGCACATAGCACAGTAGCTGTGAACTGTTCAGAACTAACTGTTTGTTTTCCAGAAATGATCTAATTTCTGGATGAACTGATACTGCATCCACCAGTGAGAAGTAGCGTTGTTTCATAAGTTTTAATATATAATTATGAATAATTTTCAAGACAATTATGTGTATTTCTTGCTAATCTTGACGGTTAATACTCATGGTACTGTATTAATACAAACAATTTTTTACGTCCTTGTTTGATTTCCATGCCTCGTGGTTTTGTTTGGTACTTCCGGTTACTGCGTGTCACCGGATATCAAACTAGAAAGAACCAACTTCTTCGAAAGTGAAGGATAGTAAAAACTTAGCGAAATGGCTTGTGCATCTTTCTATGGAAGAGGAGATTCACTTTTTATAAAGAGTACAGGACGTTGTCATGGAAATACGAAACGATGGCTGAACTAGTCACCGAGTAAAAACCCTTTCTCAAAATATTTTTGTACGAGCACGTGTTTACTCTCTAACTTTGATAAGCAAATATTGTTTGCAGAACTAATTTGTGTAAATCATATTTTGAACATGCATTTGATAATAAATTCAGTCATGTGATTTTATTTTCAAAACGAGGTTCTGATTTTTGCCTTCATGGCACAGTATAACATTCGTATAATACAAGTATTGTAAGGTTACCTAGTATAACAACTTGACTTGATTTTGCTAAATAAATGTTTTGGGTGGTTCAAATAATCACTTTTAACCGACAAAGCACATTTTACTGTAATTTTTTATTTTGATAATAAGAACAAGGGCTGTATATATTTGACGTGTTTGGGGATCATTAAGTTAATGTTGTAGGCCTACATACTGAAAAACTAAGGCAGAGAAATGACAATTTCATCAGTATTGAACAAATTAAATATGGAGTTATAGAACACTTTCTTCCTTAAATTGTTTGAATTTTTTAATCCCTCCCCATCTCCAAACTAATGCTCAGGTTGGGGGGAACGTTAACTCCATTTACTCAGACTATTTTAGCTCTTGTTTGCCGGTTAGCCAGACCTGACACAACTTCTTCAGCCGCCTCTCCATCTGACAACACTTCCATATCCTGCTGCTCTTTTTACCAAATCTATCCATTTCTTCCTATCTTCCAACCATATTCCCAATTCTACCTCCTCCCACGACACGTTTCTCTCTTCTATGCTTTGGTTTTATACGGTCAATACTCATTCTCTTGGCCTTCCAACTTTTCTCTTATTCTCTGCTCACCTTGCAAACTCTCTTCTTATATTCTTTCCGTTTCCATTCTTTTCATGTGTCCACATCATCTCACACGCTCTCTTCCGATAGGCCACCTCAAACTTTCAATTTAAAAAAGATAAATTAAATATTTGATTGATTGATTTGGTGATGAACAATTCAACCCACTGATTCAACACGCTTTGTCTTCTACACTGGACACATTCACTATATTCTAGTGCGTGCACGTGTGTGAGCTATCTGTAACGATGTCCCCGCCCCGTACTTAACAACACCTCCCATCATTAATCTACGCTCCATAGTCCTGCCGGTACCGGTAGTCATCTTGACTAGACTTCCGCCGGAAGAAAGAACCTCCCTACACGACAGGTATAATCATCTTGGCGAATAGTGACAGCCCCTGTCGCCCGCTCATGAGAACCTTCCGATCTTAGGACACGAAGTGTTTGTAAGAAACAGCTAAGCTCGTAGGTTAGTAGGTTAAGCTTCCACTGTGTACGGTGAAGTTATATGAACGTTAACAGTACAATCTGTAATGATTAATCTTTGCTTGTTTATATTCCCCGTGTAACATACATAAAACAACAAAACAAAGCTACTTATGAAATATACTACACCCATTGTGTTTTATTGCTTGTTATCTTCTCCAGATGTTCATGATGCAGCCAGAACACGATCAACTTTGCTCAATGTTCATCATCAGCTTGATTCTTTGTGGGTCACACTTTTGCCAACGTAGTTGGTAGAGCATCGGTTCAAAATGCCGGAGGTTCTGGGTTCGATCCCCAGTCGGAGCAAACTTTTACGAAATTTGAGAATGTTTTCAAATAAATTCCTCTATGTGTAAACGTTATCTTCCTCTTGAAGTTGTGTTTAGGAGCATGTATAAATTAGTAATTGTTTAATAAATTATGAAAAGTTCTCTGAATTTGCCAATTAAGTTATATTTATATGAATATTTAACTTTGAAGAGAAGTAACCCTCATAGAACATTCTCAAATAATGTTTGGTGTAGGTGCCGGGTTCAGCCACGGGCATTCATACGGAGAGTTGCCTGTTTATAAAACTGTTTTAATCACAAGCCACGACATCATAATACTATGTTTACTTCTAGAAAAAATATATTTGGCTAAGAATGGCAAACATAAAAAAAAACTTTGGTTCAGAGGGGGACGTTAAATTTAAAGCCCACTAATTGTCAGCCCTGTAGGCACCGACGCCATCAAAAACAACGAGCGAACAATGACCAACTTAATACAAGCATTATTATGTAAGTAAGAAACACCGATCAATCAAGCTGGACATGATTCCGCCCGCGAACTGCGCCAGAACCAACAAGGCTAATTCGAAACCACCTTAGAATTTATTAAGTGACTCGTTGCTAGAACGGCTTCAAAGTCACCGTTTACACACATTCCTAAGATAAGAACAAATGGACTTCAGTCCACATCAGAAGTTTAAAAACTTCTTAATAAAGCGGGAATATAACCCTAGACCTTCTGAATCAGAATCAGAGCCTCTAACCAAAAGACGAAGGAGCCTGAAACTACTGGCGATCTCTGGTTGTCATCGTCGGCAAGCTCCCCCTCCCCTCCCCTCGACGATGCACCCGACGATACGAACAATGACAATGATGACAACAAAATGAGAAATGTCCGTGAACTTGGCAACCTCCCAAGATTCCGATCTGGTTGATTCTTTAGGCTGATTAAGCGCCATCTATTGCCTCTAATCCCAGATTGCCATATCTATGAACTATTTTACGAGGGTATTTAAGTACGAGGGTATAAGTCGTAGTTCCAGCATCTTAAATAAATGACTAAGTGATAATTTAATTCGCATAGAGGGTTAAAGTTATCAGAGTTTTGGAGAGTGCAAGTTTCACGGAATTAATGTGAACTCTCCTCTTTCCTCCCCTGCCTGTGGCTGGATGTGCCCCTCCCCAACACCCCTAGACTAGAGTGGCGCATTACGACCTTACGGTTGACACGCCCTTAACAATATAACGAAAATCTTTCACCTTAATGAGAGCGATTAACAGCCTTGCTCCTTTACCCAAACCATTCCGAGTTGACTTCCCAGTCTGTTTATTTCAACAGGAAGCCGAAACAGGAGAAGCAACTTCCGGTGGAGGATCCGTGGTCTTCAGACTTCATCGCAGAAGCCGAGACTGAGGTCGAAACTTCCGGTGAGGATCTGGGGTCTTCTGATGTCATCGCAGAAGCCGAGACTGAGGTCGAAACTTCCGGTGAGGATCCGTGGTCTTCAGACGTCATCGCAGGAGCCGAGAGTGAGGTCCACACTTCCGGTGAGGGACCAGCCGAAATCTTCTGACGTCATCTCAGGAGCCGAGACTGGGGGAACGCCACTTCTGGTGAGGGACCGGGATCGTCTGACGTCATCGCAGAAGCCGAGACTGAGGTCAAAACTTCCGGTGAGGAACCGGGTAGTTCTGACGTTATCGCTGGAGCCGAGATTGGGGTCCACACTTCCGGTGAGGGACCGGCCGAAATCTTCTGACGTCATCTCAGGAGCCGAGACTGGGGGAACGCCTCTTCCGGTGAGAAGCCAGCATTTTCTTACGTCATCGCAGGTGCCGAGACCCGGGGACGCCATTTCCGGGGAGTAGACAATTTCTTCTGACGTCATCGCCGGAACTAAATTGAAGTTAAACTGTGTACAAGAAAGTTTTATGACTGTTAACAGTACAAATTTTTAATGATTGAACCTATTGCATGTGTTATTAGTGTTTATATTCTCGATGGTTAATGCATGTGAAAACAAACTAAAGCTACTGATTAAATATCATTACATCCGTTGTATTTTATAGCTTGGTAACTTCTCTAGATGTTCATGATGCAGCCAGAACATAATCAAGTTAGTGCACTGCTGATCATCAACTTAACTCTTGGTGCGTCACACTCTTGCCAACATAATATTCGAAAATAGCAATGTGCTCAACTCGACGGTGGATCATATTATATAAATATATCTTTGTTCTATTATTTTAACATACAAATGTGGAAAAGTAATAATTTCCCAAGATTTTATTATTGAACAAACATTCCTCTGAAATTTGAGAATCTTTTCAAATAAAGCCCTCTATATGTAAACGATAATATCCTCTTGAAGTTCAATGTATTTAGGAGTATGTACAGGGTAGTAATTGATTAAGAAAATTAATAGAAGTTCTGTAAATTTGTTAATTAAACGATATTTAAATGAATAATTTAGCATTGATAAAGAGATTGCGCTCATAGAACATTATTTTACAAATCGTGTTTGGTGGAGGTGCCGGGTTCAGTCACGTGTATTCATACGGAAAGTTGCCTGATGCCTATAAAACACAAGCCAAGACATTATAATAATATGTTTACATCTAGAATAAATATATTTGGTCCAGAATGACAAGCAGAATAAACATTATTGCGTCTATTTTAATACGTTCCAAAAACATCGGCTAGTTTATCGACCTAATGTTCCTATGAGTGGTATGTGTACAAACAAAACGCACCATATAAAAAGTTCAAAATCTGTATTATAAGAAACTAACTCGTGATCAATTATCAGTTTTGATTTCAATAACATGGTCCAACCTGGATAACTCACTGTACACCGATGGCATTGTGAGCGTTATCTTCCGTGTTTATTGTTCCCGTTCCGCACACGATACAGCGAGTTTCTTTGGGCATCCGGCGAGATTTACGTGGCAGTCACTTGCAGGCTATCGCCACGGGTCTATACAACATCTCATTGCCGCGTTCTGTCGCTGAAAGACCATTTTTTTTTCGGTATTGTAATCAGGTCATAAATGTCGTCTTAAACCAAGCTAGACTTTTGTGCTAGTTTATGCTAAGTTTCCTGACTTGGTTATAGCAACAAGAATATCATGTTGCTTCAGTACACATTATTGGCGAGAGTACTTGGAAACATTTCTATTTTCCTTGAAAGAAACAGTTGTAATTTATCTTAGACGACATTAAAATGTCTTGAACAACAGAATCCAATAACAGTTTGTTTTTTTCTCTCGATTGAGTTCAGCATTGATGATCAAGTCTGTATTTTAAGTCTTAACTTAATAGATGAACGGAGGGTATAAACAAAGACGATTGTCAAGAGGAAAAGTTTGTTCTGTTGCGAACTTAGAATCAACAAAACTGTAAGCTTTCTTCAATGCTGGCTTTCGCAGGGATTTCAGATGGTAAAAAATTGGAAAGTACTTCATTCAAGAATAACGTTTTGTTTTGCTACATAAATTTAACAAACAATGTAACTCTTATTTCTAAGGCGGTCAGTTAAAAGTGTTTTGTTTCTTCAAAAAGTAACGTTCCCAGTGGATTATTGGAAACGTAATTATCATTTATCATTATTGATCGGGCTGATGTATCATCAAAAAAATGTCATCAAGGTGTCCATTTGAACGAGTCATTGGAATGTTTAGCAAGCTTTTCTTCTAGTTGATTCCAATATGCCAAAACACAACACAAAATGTAAAGGTGTTGTGATTGTGATTATCTATAAACTACAATGCTCTAAAACTGTTGCTAGTGATATAAATTTGTAAAAAAATATGTATACCAAGTGAAAATTTTACCTTGACGTAACAAATTGTTGTTTTAAATGTGTATTGGCTGCTGTTCCTTTTGCAATATTATAATCATACATGTTGGTATGCCGATGTGGTAATAATATTTCGAGAAAAGTTAATATAATCTTGATTTCTACTTGTTGGAATTATAAAAAATGTAATTTTTGTTTAGATTTAAGTCTTGTCATTATACTTCTTGTAAAATAAAGCACTTTATTAATTGAACAAAACAATATATTTTATTATGCTTTTCTTATTTATTTAGAATATTTTAAATAAAATCCCTGCGGCTATGAGAATGTTGAGTGACCCTAACCTCGAATCCAAGGAAGATACCTAAGTATATTGCCACATGTATTGCTGACATACACATCCAGGGCTTGGTCTTAGTCCAAGTCTTATCTTACTCTCGCTCGCTGGGCGGTAACATACAGTTTTCACGCTGCATCGAAGACCAGTGCAAAACATTGAGGCCATTTTCTCATAAATCCGAGAGAACCATTTGGCTTCCTACCAAAACCATCTGACTCTGCGTTTGCTAAAATACAAAATATTATAAAGCAACATAATAAAAAACTGTTTAAATTGTTAGAAATGAGAAATAGGATATATTTATGTTTAAAGATTAATTTAAAATCAAATGTGTTTTAGCCCCCATTTTTAAAACAAAACTTTGCAAGCACTTTCTTGATACAATGTTACTGTTTTATTAAACAAAATATTTAAGTTATTTATTCCCACGTGAACATGGTATACTAAGGAGCCAATTAAATTCAATTAAAGAATAGTGAATTCCTCTATCGTGGCAGATACACGAAATCGAATGTTATTTTATTTGTTAACCAAATCTAATTTAAAGTAAAATTTTCTACACATCATTCTCATTGTTAAAGCGTATGAAACGGTAGAAAAGTTTATTATTTATATAACAAATAAATCTGAAAAATTTGTATTGGATGCGTTTAACTTGATTTATTTTGGTGACATGATATGGATTCCTCAAACACTCACGTAGCCAACGTGGGGTCAATTCAAGGATAGATACAGTTTTCTTGTAGTTCTTGGTGAGAAGTTAACAGCTCAATTTCGTTTGATAGAGCCAAGAGTCCTTAGTGCCTTTTGGAAACAATAAATACAGGTCAAATCAAGTTTTTGTATCCACGATATTCAGCATGTGCAAGCTGTTGCTGGTAGTTATTTAATCACGCTTTAAACAACACATGCATTGAGAATTAATATATATTAAATATATATTAAATTGGTACTGTGTGTCATTCTAGGAATGTTATAGTCACCACCATGACTTCGTAGTGCATCGTAAAAGAACAATGCATTTAAATCTATCATATTCGTTTGAGTTTGTATACCTTAAAATTTCAAATATTAGTGGTTACTGATTAGCAATTAGGATTTGCATTGTGTCAACTAGTAGTAAAGCCGGAAAAGTCTTTGTTTGACCATTTCGTCTACATCGTCTCATTCGTCTCATTCGTCATTTCGTTCTATATTTGTTAGTAGTTACAATTTAACACTAATCATAGAAGCTAAGTTACATCTCGGGACGAGTACAAGTTTCAAAATGATAATTTTAACTCTATTTTCTGGTTTCGGTCATTTATAGTAAGATTTATTTTCGAACTGCTACTGTATCCGTAATAACGTCCCTAATTTATAACACGAATTTATTTTCAGTTTGATGACATATTACATGAAAGTTTTATTCCAAGAATTTATTTAACTGGAGATCCTCTCTAGTTTACTTCACTAGATGCGCAAACTTTAGTCCTTTGATTGATAATATCGAAGTTTCAAGGAGTTAAAGATGTAGTTGAACCAAGTTTTATTATTGCAGATATTTCAAATCAAGAGTTTATACTTCACATGTGCTCGTTCACAAGATTAAGTTCTTTCTAAGCAAGTAAACATAAATAACTTGTAAGAAAAGTCATTGGAAAACGTATCAGCGATGGAAAAGTGTGTTCAGATAAGTTTGCCTGTTAAAAAGTGTTCAAGGTAAAGTTGAATAGGGTTAATGATGTGTTTGAATAACTCTCACATCGTTTCATCTTGAGAATTACAATAAAGCGGTTTCAGCAACAGGTGAATAGGGCCGTACCATTATTAATTTGGAGGAGGAGAAACCCGGTACCGGCACGTAGTCGACTCCTTTCGAAAAGTACCAAGGGGACCAACGGCTTTACGTCCCATCCGAAAGGACGGTGTAACCTTGAGAGTCATATAGGTTCCTCCACTAACCCGGACTGCCGAGCAGACGTCGAGGAGAACGAAGCCGTTAAACTTGCTCTCGAACTCTCCATCTGCTCTAAACAGCTGTATACGTGAGTTTCGGGACAAAGCGTTCACCCACTCTACCACTGACCACACCCGAGGTTGCTTAACTTCGGTGATGACAACCATTAAAGCTTATCCATCAACGTGACTGGAAAAAGCGTTCGCGCAGCTGCCTAGAAGTGCAAGTTGAATTGCTACTGAAAGGAACGGTATGGCTGTAGAAAGGTATCCAACCAAATACAAAAATTTGTAAAAAAAAAAAAAAAAAACGGCAGCCAAGCTCTCCTTCAAAAGTCTTCGGCTGTGAATGCTGTGAGATATAGAAGTTGAGCCAAGCTTTTTATTCTTTCTCCCTAGTTTCGCTTTGAAAATAAGTAAGATCATTTCGCCTGTTGACGAGCGCCAAGCCAACGATTTTTGTGGTAAAAAAGTAAAATTTTTAAACTCGAAATCATAAAAATGGCTTAGCCATTGAATTTGGTTCATGGCCAAGAATTTTTTTTATGATTTCGAGTTTTAAAATTTTACTTTTTTACCACAAAAATCGTTTTGACGCCGCAACACGATTTTGTGGTAAAGTAATTTTAAACTCGAAATATAAAAAAATGCCTTGGCCATTAATTTGGTTCATGCCAAGATTTTTATGATGATTTCGAGTTTAAATTTTACTTTTTTACACAAAATCGTTGTTTGGGGCTGTCAACAGGCGAATGTTTACTTATTTTCAAAGCGAAACTAGGGAGAAAGAATAAACTTGGCTTACTTCATATCTTCACAGCATTCCAGCCGAGACGCTGAAGGAGACTTGCTGCCGTTTTTTGTTTTTAACAAATTTTGTATTTGGTTAATATACATCTTTTGTTGTTTCGTTGCTATCATGTGTAAATGGACTTTGAATGATTAATTTGTTAAGTTCAAGTTGTTTTTTTGACATTTTTGGGCCCCGGCCCCCAAGATTACCCTTGTGTTTTAGCATAGATATTTATAATGGTAGAGCTGTTTAATTCAAGTTTACAAATTACTACGCCTAGTAATTACGCGTTTTGATTTGATTTTGATTTAGATTTGATTTGATTTGATTTTGATTGATTTTGATTTTCCCGGTCCCATTGCCCGATTTTGATATGAGTACTCTGAGTTGGCCAAGTTTCAAAGTTTATATGAAAGTTTCAGTATACGTATATCATAAATACGAATTACCTACTTTTGATAATTGATTTCTCCGGTACCCGTTACCCAATTTTGCTTTCCATATTCAAGTGATTAAGAATGAGAAAATCAAAATGTATTCCACGTTTGAATCTCATTGTACGTTTTCTTGAATGATTCTTTTAAGTTCGATATTTTGTCATTTGGGCCATGTCATCCCCAAATTTAGCCCCTTGTGTTTTGGACGCTAGATATTTATAATGGTTAATAGCATGTTTAATTTCAAGTTTGTACAAATTACCACGTCTTGGAAATTACGCGTTTTGATTATCATCCAAATTTTGATTTTCTCCGGTCCCTGTTACCCGATTTTGGTTTTGAAAGCAAACGTCACTGCGTCTGAAATACATCTAAGTGTGATCCAAGTTTCATAGTTCTCAAATTTACCGTTTTCTCTGTAGGCTAAATTAATCTCCGCGGAGAACTCCTAGCCAGCCAGCCAGCCAGCCAGCCACCCACCCAACCAACCACCAGCCAGCCGAAAGAAATTTGACGATGTTGAGAGCCTTTTTTAACACAGAACGAGTTGTCGGATCGGGTTGATTTTTTTTTGGTATGTCATGGACCACATACCAGGTCATATACCGAGTTTCAAGATTGTTACTCTTTCGGGGCGGCGTGTGCAGATAGCTGAAACCCCCCAACTCTGGTAGCTGTATATAGGGCTGGAGTTCGTGTCGCCTAAGCAGTCGCATGCGCTTGTCTGCCGGGCGACGACCGTCGCCCTAGATGTTCATTTGTCCTGTCCGAGAATGGTTATGAACGGTTCGGAACAAAGAGAAAACGAGTCCTAGTACAGGAAGTTTGGGATTTAGAACGCATAAAAACATAAGTTGTGACCTTCAGAGATGAAGGCCATCTGCAAAATGGACAGGCTGAGATGTCACCTAATTGCAATTTAAAATTATGTTTAAAAAAATTTTAAAGGTATTTTGAGTACAATTTATTTTCTGACGATGATTTTATTACCAAAATAACAGTTTATTGAATCTTCAGTACACATTTCAACCAACAACTTTCCCCATTACTTAATTTTCATTTATTGTAATTCAAATACCCATCGTACATTCCACTCTGTTTTATCCACTCCTCCTTTCCCGTCAGAACTGTTCGAACATGCTCGGTCTGTTCTAGAACAGGTGTCTGGAGAGAGATGAACACCACCCGAACACTTGTTTTCTTACAGCTGAACGACCATATTCATGTTCAGACAGTTCCAAACAGTTCCAGACGGACAAATAAACAAACCTGAAAATACAAGTTGATCTCATATTGGCTGTGCGTGAAATATTGGAATGCAGGTAGGGGAGAAGGAACCATCTTCGAACATGGTGTTCATAGAAATCGAACCAACCTATGACCAAGTACATATTATAGGGAATCGGTTTGGAATGGCATGTAGAACGTATTACACAAATGGACGTGAACAAAAAGAGCTGTGTTGAAACCTGTTATGGTTGCAGTTTATAATTGATTTGATTAATAAACTAAATTGACTGTCAATGGTGTTGACAGAATGTTAATTTTTTTGGAAATGAGGGTAGATTTAAAAAATATTCTCCACTTTTATCACTTCATTGTTGGTTCATCGTTCACTGACCTAAATCACCAACCTAAAATGGCTGAAGTGTAACTGCTAAAGGGTGATTGATGTGTCATCTTATACGACATACATTATTCTATGTCAATGTTAAGTTTATTTTCAATTATTAAAACAACATTGCAAAGTTATTATTTGTAGGTTTTCAATTACATTTTCGTAACCTTAATTAACACTGATTGTGCTTGTGTCAAGATTAATTTTTAACAAAGTGGCAATGAATTAATGGTTGTTGTTGTTAAGTAGGCCCCTTATTTATGGCGTATGCTTTCTTTTAAATATATTCAAATGTAATCTACAAAATATACAATAGAATTAAATGCCACACAAACCGTTCAATTATTATCTGCATATTATGTATCAACGATCAATGAAAATAACAATTAGAGCTTGTACGCTACTGTGAATGCATTACAATGCTAAAACATCCATAGACATAAAATAAACCTTAGCAATATCGCAACGGCGTTATTTCTTTATAAGGGTTGTAAGATCTACCTTCACAAAATACAAACTTTGATCAAATATGTGGTAATATTACGTCTCGTTAACCAAATAGTTACTTAGCCAGCGGTTTAGCCGAGCTCGTTTAACCTGTTCCCACTCAAACCAAAGTTAAGCAGAATCGGGCGTGGTCACGGGTAGAGTGGGTGAACGCTCTGCCCTGAAACTCACGTATACCGCTGGTTAGAGCAGATGGAGGGTTCGAGAGCTAGTGTAACGGCTTCGTTCTCCTCGACGTCTGCTCGGCAGTCCGGGTTAGTGGAGGAACCTATATGACTGTCAAAGTTACACCGTCCTTTCGGATGGGACGTTAAGCCGTTGGTCCCCTTGGTACTTTTCGAAAGGAGTAGGCTACGTGCCGGTACCGGGTTTCCCCTCCTCCCTTCTGTTCATACTTCATCCTCATCTATACTATTATTAGCCAAAGTGCATAAATATGAGACGTTAAGCAATATCCAATCAACCAATCAATCAAAATAGTTACTAAATATTATTCATCGCAAAAAACGAATGATATATTTCTGTGTCGTCGTTTATATTTAAAACACAGCAATCGTCATCGGGGGTGAACCGTTCTTTATGACTAGGAAAACGCTTAAGTCCCACCGCGTTGATGGATGAACTTTTTTGTAAGTTTTTAGTTTGAGTAGGACCACTTTTCTTCTGCAAGTGTTTTTTGAATGCATTGTAGGTGATTGTTGTCAAGTTTCTATTGTTACTGGTTAATTGTTATTATAAACCTAAAAAACTCATATTAAAACCTTTGTTCTATGTATTCTGGGTAACTTTTTCAATTTTTTCTTTCAAAAAGCAATACATCACCATTAACCTTAATTCTCATGTAAAATATGAACGTTGTAGCCTCACCCGTTTGGTCAGAATCGGCCCAAATGTCACGAAAATATCGCACTAAAAATCGAAAAAAAAATCGTCAAAGTACGATATTCATGAGAAATATTTCTTCGATTGTACCCAAAAACAATACACCTCTAAGTTCAGATATTTCGAAGGTCCCCTTCAATTTTCATCAAGATCGCATATGCCGTTTGCCTGGTAGAGAGCGAACAAACAGACAAAAAAAAAGAAAAACACCCGAGCTAAATTTTTTTTTGTGGGGGGGGGGTCAGTGAAATTGAAGTCTTTGCTTCGCTCGTCCAAAAATAGATTGAAAAGTTTTTGCTATTGTCTTTCTTTTACTAAGACATTTGTTTTTAAATTGGAAGAAAATGTGGAACAAAGCAATATATCCAGCTGCAAACAAAGAAAATAGATTTTCAGAAAAGTTACAAATCAAACACAATCACAGAAAACAGAAACGTTATTTACCTGTCAGTTCCTCTCTGTGTGCTCGGTTCTGTCTCGCTCTTCCGCACGTGATCTGTCTGAGTCGTTGTCCCAGACCAGACGCTCCCTCACAATCAGCATTAGTACCCTTCTCACCGTCTCATTCTCGGTATAGTGAAATCTAATTTACAGAATCCCTGCTTGAGTTCACTGCTGAAGACTTAGTTTGACGATGACAGCCGCGTGGTTTAGTAGAACTGTGGAGCTCGAGATTTATAAGAGTGCTTTGATTCTTAAAACCAATATCACATCAAAAAATTGTATTGACAATATTTTTAAGTTGCCAACAAATACAACAGTTTAGACGTTGATATTTGTAATACTGTAGTTAAAAGATATACTACTACTAGATATACTAGATATACTATACTATATATTTTATTCATATTTGTAATCTCGAATCTATTTTACTCAATCTGGTTGTTCAATTATGCCTAATTATTGCGTGATCTTTCGATGGCAGTAATTTATAGTTTAAATACAAAATCCCCTTTTCAATTTCGTTCTCAATAAAAAGAGATTTATTTTAAATTAGTTTCCTAATATGCTCGAGGCCACATTTTAAATAAACGGACAACTATAGTTAAAAATCTGCAAGGTTATGTACAGGATAAAGACAAGGATTTATTAGGAACAGAATGTAAATCTTCAATCTTGAAAACATAAAGAGTTGTTATTTATTAAGTTATCCGTAAAGCTACTCCTATAAAGTTACTCCTATAAAGCTACTCCTATATTGCTATCTTCTAAAGTAGCCATTGCTTTTCGTAGATGGTGAAGCCATCTTCGATAATCAAAAGTAAATTGTGTCGTAACTGAATGTGTAAGACGTTAAATAAATATATTTACAACAAAATCCTATTTATTATAAACGAATTAAAATGTAGAAGTTTGTATAATTATATCATTGAATACTTCTATATTTTGTATTTATGGTGCAGCTGCAGGCTAGACGTATTTGCGACCTCAATATACACAGTTTAACTCGCGAGCATTCAGGTCTTTCTTTGTAATGCATTACAATTTCTTTGTTTCCACCCATATTATATCGTTGTTCTTAACACAAGTATACACCCTCCTTGTGACCTCAATATTCCTCTGGAAAGAACATAGTTTCTAGGAATTTTATTTCACTCCTATATTTTCTCATTATTCTGAACTCAAGTCTGCCTTCTTCGAGACCTCTATATCTGTTTCGCTAAAAGAGTTGTTCTATAAACTAATCTCCATCATTCATCTGGATTGTACAAACTCTTTACGCGACCTCAAATTACATTTTCACTTTGTTCTAGATAAATACATTTTTGGATGAGCGTAGCGAGCGTAGCGAGCGAAGCGAAGATTCCATTTCACTAACTGGAGAAAAAAATCCGGAATGTTTTTTCTTTTTTCTCTTTCTTTTTTTTGTATTTTGTGTGTTTGTTAAACAATTCCGGCTAAACCGATACTCCGATTGCAATGAAATTTTATGGAGGCCTTCGAAATCTCTGAACTTAGAACTGCCACGTTTTTGAGCGCAATCGGGAAATTTTTTCTCATAAAAACGCAATTTTACGATTTTTTCGATTTTTACAAAATTTCGTAGAATGATAACACCTACGTGCTTTATCCGATTGAAATGATTTTTTACAGAACCTTATTTTATGAATTAATATATTCGTGTTAAATTTGAGCATAATCGAAAATTATTTCTCATGAAAATCGTAATATTTACGGGTTTTTTCTTTTTTTAAAACAATTCTTTGACTTATAACACCTACATGCTTTATCCTATTGTAATGATTTTTTTACATAACCTTCATTTTATGAATTAATATATTCGTGTTAAATTTGAGCGCAATCGAATAATTATTTCTTATGAAAATTGCAATTTTACGATTTTTTTTTTTTAAAAAAATACGATTAATTAAAAAATTAAGTTAATTTTTTATTTAATTTAGTTTAATTAAAAAAATTAAGTTAATTTTTTTTTAAATTTAATTTAATTAAAAAAAATCTTTGACTAAGTAATGAATTTTTCACAGAACAACAGAAAATCCGCGTAACACATGGCAGCTCAATGCACCATATACGCTCATCCAACAACGCGGCGGGACTTAAGCGTTTTCCTAGTATGATAATATCAACGTTTGAAACGAAGGCTTTCGCAACCCGGAATATAATAATGCGCCATATCTGGTGGGCGTACATCCTTGGATATACTTTTTATCAATGTAATAATAATAGCACTGATTTAGATCTAGTTTGAATCGTATAATTAATTATAATACAATTATCTTGTTTGTGGAAGTTTCAGGTTTCAGGTGTTTTATTACTTCTCATTTTTAATCATAATATGATCAAATCACGAAACTAGCCAGATCATTAGTTCATAAACGCTATTATTCTCACATATTATTGCTTTAAATGATAATCAGATTTTATGTTTTATAACTATTTTTAGGAATACGTTAAATTTAAGCCGTATAAATGTAAGGTTTTGCCAATAAACTGCGTAAATAAATACAATGCACTAGTCTTGGATAAATCACCAGACGGCAATAGTCGGTAAATCCACTTTCTTATAACATGAATTTGTTGAAATAATTATAACGCATTATCGTACATGTGTTTTCCTAACTTTTAGTTGATCAAACCCGCCAGATCGATGTGGGACAATCAATCGTGGCTTCACTAGCTGTATTTTTTTGTGATCGCTGTTTGCCATGACAATGTCAAAGAGAAAACTGCCATGTTGTTGTTATTAACCGAAGCATCACACGGTTTTTAGTCTATCACTCTAATCTCACACAATGTTGGAAATAATTATAGTGTATGTCCGTGTAATTTAGGTCAGTTTATCTGTAACAGCATGGTGCTCGGATGACGGCAGGTAACGAGGATAACATCACTCACATCTGCCAGTGTCAGCGCGGTCCAAATATTGGAAGCTTACTTCGAAAACATGTTTTTGTTGTCCCATGTGAGTAGCTATATAGCCCACACTCGCTGAACAAAATTACGGAGGTTCAAAGTAAAATGAAGTCAAAGTCCATGGGGTTATTACGTAAACAAATTAAGTGATATTTCCTTTCGTTTCATGGTTTTATTTAATCAAAAAAATGGTTGTGTATGCCGGAGGCAGCGCATACAATTATTTTCCCATTAAAGTAAGCAAATCTTATTCTATGTGTACACCAGCCGACAAAAGTAAATTAAAACTATGAATAAGAAGTAAAATTTATTGTGCACTTGTCTTAATATTATCCCGGCTCCATAATATCCATGAATCAATTGTTTACATTGGATGACATTATAAACGTAAAGATTAATAAAGTTACTCCGGTTAAAAGTTAAAACATTAACGCACTCACCCACTGTATGATATTTCGGCACCAGCCTCTGCCATGCTCGGGACGCATGGTTACTAGAAATTAACATTATGTACGCAGATAATTACGAAATCAAGCATTATGAAGCGAATTACAATTAACATTATGTATCAGATAAGTTGTTGTGGGTTAAAATCAAAATTTTTAAGTTTTTTTTTTTTTAAAAAAAACGCTTTTTTTTAAAAATTTTTTTCCCTTTATTAAAAATTTAAAAAAGGGCCGTTTTTTTAAATTTAAAAATTTCCGGGGGGGGAAAGGGTTTTTTTGGGTTTTATTAAAAAAAAATTTTTTTTTTTTAAAGGCAATCCCCCACAAAAAAAATTAAAAATTTTTAAAAAACCTTTTTTTTTTTTTTTTTTTTTTTTTTTTTTTTTTTTTTTTTTTTTTTTTTTTTTTTTTTTTTTTTTTTTTTTTTTTTTTTTTTTTTTTTTTTTTTTTTTTTTTTTTTTTTTTTTTTTTTTTTTTTTTTAAAAAAAAAAAAAAAAAAAAAAAAAAAAAAAAAAAAAAAAAAAAAAAAAAAAAAAAAAAAAAAAAAAAAAAAAAAAAAAAAAAAAAAAAAAAAAAAAAAAAAAAAAAAAAAAAAAAAAAAAAAAAAAAAAAAAAAAAAAAAAAAAAAAAAAATAAAACCCTAAGGTTTTCCAAAAAAACATAAATAAAAAAAAACACAATTCTTGAAAAATAGAACTTTGGAAAATTTCTCCTCAAAAGTTTTTAAAAAATAAATTATTATTTTTAAAGTTTTAAAAAAAAATTTTTAGTAATAAAACCCCAAATGGCTTTTATCTGCTCCCAAAAATGAAAATGGGAAAACCCCTGTTGTTGACGGTGGGGAGCCATGGTGGTAAACAATTTGTTTTAATTTATATAATTATTAAATGTAAAATTAAATAGGTTTTGGTTTATTGGTTTGGGGCCGTAACAAGGGCCAAATGCCCCATCAGCCTACATAGGCGGGTGGGGCCTTAATTGGGAGAGGGAACTTTTGGGTATAACAATTCCCATCGTTTAAAAAAATTTTTAGGGGGTTTTCCCCGTAAAATTTTGAAAAAAATTTGGGAACAAACACTTAAAAGATCCCCCCCCGGGGCTAAATAAAAGTTGTACGACCCTCCCTTGTATAATACTCCCCAGGTAAAAGAAAAATTAAAAAATTTTATTTGGGGAAAAGAGAAAATGGTTTTAAGTTTTTTTTGGGGCCGATCATTTCATGATCTATTAAAATTTTGGGGAGGAAAATATCGGTGAAAGAAGTAGGTAAAGAAAAAGGGGCTCACCGGGTCTACGTTTTTGCATCGTTTCGTGTTACATTCATGTCGCAAGGGGTGTGGGAAGGGGTGATCCCACGGAGCCAGGGTCGATTTTTCCGGGATATTATCTTTTTTTTGTTTTACCAGTATGTTGGAAAATAATACATTGAGAAAATCCTGTCCAAAAAATTATTTTACAGAAAAATAAATTTAATTTTGATTATTAGAATAAAGATTTTTATTACGTTTTAAAACTTTATATGGCAGTCTCGTTTACGAAGGGCTCGCTTTTGCACTTTTTTGTAAAAGGAAGGTTATTATTAATTTTTGTGTTTAAAACAAGTTAATTATTTGGAAAATAATCCCTTTTAAAAAAAAAAATACGAAAAATGATTCATATATCTAATTTTTTTTTAAATTATCACTTTTGCCCAATTTTTCATAGGAAAATTAAAAAAAGGGCACTGTATTTTAAAAAACCCCCTTTTTTTTTATTGATTTTAAATCGTGGAATTCTATTTTTTTAGCTTTTTTAGTTACCTGGCCCACGGATTGTTTTTAAAAATTCAGCCTTTAAAACCCTTTCGGGTAAAAGCGGACAACAACGCGATTTTTAACATAAAACTTTGGCAATGCTCACCCAAGCCCGATGAGTAAGCGTTAGGGAAGGGGTTACGTTGGGCCATCTTTAAAACAAAAAATTATTTTAAAAGGGAAATTTGTATTAATAAGTAAATAAAATAAAAAAATTTTATTTTTTGAAACCGAGATAAAATTAAAAAATTCCCCCCTTTTTGAGAATTTATATTTTTGGAAATTCATAGCAAAAAAAATTTTAAAAAAAAAAATAAAAAATTTATTTTTTTATTTTGGAATTTTAAAAAATCATTCAAATAAAAAAATTACTCAAAAATATTTAAAATATATGTAATCAGAAACAAAAAGCCTTTTTTCAAAATTTTTTTGACACCTTTGATGTAGTTTTTAAATACGTAAAATTTTTTTCATAAAAACCTGTTTAGGGCCAATTTGAAAGGGGTTATAGGCTTTCCGTTGAACGAAATACATTTTTCAATTTAACCCTTCGTTTCCACTTCAAAATTTTAAAAGTTAGAAAAACGATTAAAACCCTGGTCGGGGGGTGTTGTGTGTATTAAACGCCCCGCCCCCGATTTTTGGGGTTTTCTCGCGACTCTGAGGGGAGAGAATAAATTAGATTTATTGGGAAAAAAAAGGGGTTTTCAAGAAGTTCTACAAATTTTTGGGGTTTTTCTTGTTTGATACCCGTCCTTGTTTTATTTTGGGCCAATCCGGTTCTTTTTGTTGTAAACGAAATATTTGACCAACTTTCATTGAAAAGGGCGAACTAATGCGGCACGTGTGGCCCTGGTGCCTATTACAGGAATACGGGTTCAGATTCAGTTACAATCAAATTCCTAAATAAATCGTAACACACATAAAACCCCAAAGAAACTACTTTTTTTTAGTTTTGTAAACGGAAGGCCAAAAGGGGGAAGGGGAATTGAAAAGGGGGCGGGGCCCGGGAAGGCGCGGGGAGAGGGGAGGTCGTGAAACATTTTTTCGTCCGCCTGCTGGGAGTTGCAGAAAGCCCCTCGGGGGATGAGTCGATGTGCGAGCCCCGACCCGGTTTGAATTTTTAAAACATGCGTAGCAGATTTTACGGAACGTGTTATAGTTTTTTTTTAAAACCAAAGTCTTCAACATTTTGTTCTTTTCCCGCTAGACCGAGTGTACTGTCATGATTGTAATAGATAAATTAGATTTTAAAAGTCATGTTTATTTGCATAGTTGCATGGAAAGGATGACACACTCACGGGCGTGCGGAATAGGGGGAGAAATGCTTAATAAAGCTGGACCTTCGTGAGGGGGATCTCTATAATTTGTTAGGACGGATAGGTTTATTTGGGAGAGCAGTTTGTCGTGTTCCAGACAGTGGGTTAATATCCCAGGGAGTATTTTCAGGACGAGACATTTAGAGAAAATATGCTAGTAAGCGTATGGAGTGAGAGTAAGCTACGGGGTATAGATCCCCGGTAGTTTTAGGTGATTGTCAGAAAAGGTATAATTGTCGTATAAATGTAAAAAGGTAAATAACCGAATTTTTGTTATATTGTCCCCTATAGTTTCCTTTGCCGTACCGTCTCCCTTTTAAAATACGGGGCCCTTTCAACTTTCAAAAACCCTTTCAGATAAAGGAGCGACAAAATGTGAAAGTTAACAGGGAAAACAATAATGGCGATAAAAATTAAAATTAAAAATTTATTTCTTTATAAAATTGAAATTTTTTTTGGGGAGAGCCGTCGGAAGGAACCCATAAAGAGGTAAGTAGACGGTGCCTTGGAATAGAGAGAAAGATTGTGCGGGGTATGTAAAGATTTTTGGGAAAAACGGAAAAGTGATCAGAAAATTGAGTTTTACGAAGTGTGGCTTTAGGGAACAAAATTGCTGACGTTTTCAAATTCTATTACGGGCAGGATCTATTAAATCTGTTTTCCCAGGTTTGAAAAAATTTAATGAATATAGGCTAGTAATTGGTTTTAAATTTTTGTAAGCTTGTTTTTAAATTTAGAAACATCACTTACGTCAATATTAAACTTTTTTCCTTTTCCATATTAAAAAGGTATTCCCAAGTTTTTAAAAAATAAATGGCAAATTTTTGAAGAATGTGTATAGGGTTTTGGGGGGGGGCCCCTTTTAAAATTTTTGGAGTTTTTATAGTGTTATGAGATTATCTACTAAAACTAGATGTAAAAGGTAGTATTTTCCATACTGCTGAGGCGTAAATAAATTTTTAAAACTAGGTGCACGTTATACGAAAAAAGAAGGAAAGCTGCCATGTTGCAAAAATATTTTAAATTTAATGCCTACTCTTGAAAATAATAAAACCAGCTACGCTTGCCAGTCATATAAGGGAATGGAAAAGGGGGCCCAAAAAAATAGACATTTTTAAATTCAACGGAATAAACCGAAAATTTAAAAAATCTAAATACGCAAATTTTTTTTTGAAATTTAGTTCAAGTAGCTTTTTTTTGGTAAAATCCCCAACGGGGGTATGCAGCCACAAAAACAAGAGTTTTTTTTAAAATTTTTTAAAGAAAATTATTTGTAATCCCACAAATTTTCTTTACATTTCAGTAAAAAAATGCATTCCCACTAGTAATTTTGGTTTTCATTGGGGTCCTTTTAGCAAATTTGTTTTAAATTTGTATTTTTTGTTTAATGTAAAATATGTTTTCCCCCTATTTAAATTTCATAAATTTGTTTGTGTTATTTCCTTTTGATTTTCTTTTCATTTTCAATCTTTGTAGTACTTTTTCACGAACGAAGGTAATTTTGGAAAGAAGAATTTTTTCCCCAAACGAACAAATGGAAAATCGCTTTTTTTTTTAGAGAACAATTCACGTTTTTTCAACACAACTTGGGATTTATAAAGTTTGTTAGAGGAGCTAGAGGTAATCACTAAAAAGAATCTATGTAAATTAAAGTCCCTTTGTTTACTAAAGACAAATCGTCAGAACCCGAATCCTTTCTGAAAAGTAGTTTTTTTGAAAACTGGGAAAAAAACAGGAAAAAAAATCAGCACGAATTTATAGCATCTTTACAAAAAGTATCTAAAATCGACAAAAAACAAAAAAGAAAGACGTTGAACCGAAATTTCCCTTTACGCTTTCAACTTTTTTTGGGGTTTTGTTACGAACAAAACTTAAAACTCTCGGCATTGGCCATATAAATCTTTTTTAGTTTAAAAAATGCCTTCCTTGTTCTTGCCCTTAGCCCGTCAATTATAAGAGCAGTAATCCGCCCGGTCCCGTGCTAGTAGGCTTAGCGTCCCTTATAGAGTGCAGGGGCAGGGCGCCACATTTAAAAACGGGGCTGCAAATAGAACCGCACGTGGTGGATAATTCGTAAGATATAAGCTAACATGCAGGTGTTCGCGACACGGATGTCATTAGGAAAAAACGGGACCTCGTGTATTTGTGGGCTGTCGTTACCCCGCGGGGGGCAGGGAAAAGGCAATTTTGTGTTGATTATTTTGTGATGGGTTTTGGATGATTAGTGGGTGGAAAATTAAAATTTTAGGGACTGAGTGAAAAAAATGTATTAATTTTGTTATATGCATCAGCTGCAGAATGGGGTGGGACTTTTTTGGGACAAACAGGTATATATCTTTTGGGTTATTCCCCCCATTTTTTGTGTTTCGTCCAACATTTGGTAAAACATAAAGACAAAATTTTAATGGAGCCACCCTTCCCGCTTTTAGTATCAAAATTACTTTTCCTCTATCATTTTTCGGGAAAGGGAAAAACAAAAAATTCTTTATTTTTCCTCCCCCAATTTTAAAATTTTCGTTCTGTTTTTCTTTTTTTGCAAATATTAATTTATAAAACCATCGGAAAGGCAAATAATAACCCCCAAAACCTAATGTTCCGAACATCTCCCTTTTTTTTAAAACCTTTGTTTAAAAAATTTATTAAAAATTTTTACTTTTTCAAAAAAACATTAAATCCACAAAAAAACGGGGTTACCCCTTTCAACTCCTAATATTATCTAAAAATATCGATCATCAAATATTTTAACTGTTGTTTAAAATTATTTTTTTTGATACAAAACAAAAACATACATTTGGCGGGCCAGTTAAACATAAATCAAACTCTTAACAATGAGTTTTATAGAAAATCATTTGACTAATTCTCTTAACTGTTGCACTTTTTACACACTTCCCCCTTTAACAATCAACAATCAAGCTCCCCTCACGTGATGGCACTAAAAATAGTTTTTGCAACCAGGGTGAAAAAAACCCCCTTTTCCCCCCCCCAAAACTTTTTAAAGGTGTTGAAGGGGCCCATGGCTTTGGCTTTTCCCCCCCCTTTTAAACCCAAAAAACAAAACAAAAAAAAAACAAACAAATAGACCTTTTTCCCTAATTTTGGGGAAAATTTTATTTGTTTAAACGGCGGGGCACAAATTTTTTACCTTTAAAACGCCCTCGCGATGCTAAGTTGAAAGGTTTTTTAAACTTCACCACAACATTCTTTCCAATAGCCTTGTGCCCAAAAGAACGAAAAACAAAAAATGCTCTCCCTTTATTTTACAGAAAGCTTTAAAAAAATAACAACCTGGATTGGCTTAAATATTTTAAAATCTTCATTTAGTTAACCCAAAAAACCATTTCTTGTTCCCAAAAGTCCCGGGGAACATTTAAAACTTACCGGGTCCCCCCCCAAAGGGGGCCCTAAAATTTTGACAGGTGTTAAACCAATTCAGTTTACTTTTTTTTACTTTTTAAATTTTTTTTGAAGGGCTTTCAAGTTTAAAAAATTGTAAAAAAAAATTTTTTTTGTTTATTCAAAAACAATAAAACAATCTAAGAAAACAGTTTGAATTTTCAAAACTTTAATTGAGTTTCGATATTTGTTTGTAAAAGGGGTTTTTAAACCATTAAAATTTAAAAAAAAATAATTTTTTCCCCCGGGGAATAAAAAATTTAAATATTAGGCCCAAATCCCAATTAAAGTACCTAAATTTTTTTATATGAAAAGCGGAAAAAACAAAGGGAAAGCCAAAAAAAATTTTAAAAGCGTTTTAAAAATTTTATGCAAAAAAAACAAAAAATAAAGGGGGAAAAACCGGGGTTTTTTTTGTTTTTTTAAGGGGGGGTTCCCCCCCCCGGTTTTAATTTTTTAAAAAGTGGTATTCGAGAAAGTTTTTTTTTAAAATTTTTCCCAAAACCCCAAGTTAAAAAGGGTGTGATTTAGCCCAAAAAAAAAAACCAAAGATTCCCTGGGGTTTTACAATCGAAATTTAATAAGGGAAAAAATTTAAATTTTATCAAAATTTTGGGGGGGGGACCCAAAAAAAAATTTCCCTTTTTTTTTTTTTGGGGGTTGGGGCTAAATATTTGCCCCTATCCCCAAAAGGGGGCAAGTGGGGGGTGAAATTTTTTTTTGGTTTTTTAAATTTTTTTTTTCATTAGAGTTTTTTTTCATTTTAAAGGTAAAAATGTAAATTACGAAATTTAATAATTTTGATTGTTTTTTAAAAGCGAATTTTTTTTTCTTGCGCTAAATTTAAAAAAGGCCCGTAAAGATGTTCCCAACCAAGGGGAAGGGCCCAATGGGTTCGGGATTTAATTTGGGGTTTGGGGTGGCTTTCCCCCGGGCCCCCCCTTTTCCCCGTTTTAAAAAACCCCGGGGGGGAACAAAAAGGGCCCCCGTGGGGGAAATGGGCCCCAAAAACCCCCGGGGGGTTGGGGTTTTAAATTTTTTTAAGGGGAGAGGGGTTAAAAATTGGTCCCCAATTTTTGAATGGGTTATTCTTGTGCCCCTGAAAATTAATTTTTTTTGGGAAAAAAAAAAAATACAAAAACCCCCTAAGGGGGGAAAAAAGAAAAGGGGGGGTTTTTTTTTGGGTAATTTAAAATTTAAAAATTAAAGTCGGGGGGTTTGGGAAAACCCCAAAATTTTTGTTTTGGCGAAAAAAATTGAAGGAATTAAGGGTTTTTGGGGGTTCACGCAAACCAAGAGGGTTGATTGATTTTGGGGGGGGATTTTTCTGAAAAAAACCGGGGGGGAAATTTTTTTAAAAAAAAAATTTTTTTTTTTACTTTTCGGGGGTTAATGAACATTTTAACCTTTAAAATTTAGAATAAAAACCTTTCCAAATTTAATTAAATTTTCCCCCCGGGTTTTTTTTTCCCCCCCTTTTTCAACCGTTAAAACCTTTAGGGGCCCCCAAATTTTAAATTAAAAAATTTAAAAAAAAAAAGTTTAAAAATTTTTTTAAAAAACCCCCCATAAAATTTTTTTAAAAGAACCTTAAAAATTTTTTTAAAAAAAAATTTACCCAAAAAAGGGGTTTTTTATTTTTAAAAAGGGGGAAAAGGGGGAAACGAAAAAATTTTTTCCCCAAAAAAAGGAATTTTTTGGAAAGGGTTTTCCCTTAAAGAAAAAGAAAATTTTCCCAAAAAAAAAAACTGGGTTTTCCATTTTTAAAAAAACCAAAAGGGGGAAAGGAAAAACCCCAACCCACCCCAAAAAACAAAAAAAGGGGCCCTTTTAAAGGGTTTTAATATTACATTTTTTAAAAAAAAACAAAATTTAAAACTTTTTTAAAAAAAAATTTTTTTAAATAAATTTTTAAAAAAACTTTTTTGGAAAAGGGAAAAACTTGGGAAAATTTAAGGTTTAAAATTTAAGGTTATTGGGAAATTTTTTTTAAAAATTTGGGGGTTTCCAAAATAAAAGGGGTTTATTTTTCCAAAAAAAAAATAAACCCCCCGCCCCCCCCTTCAAAACCGAAAAAGGGGGGCCAAAAAAACCCTTTTAAAAAAAATTCCCCAACACGGGGGAAAATTTTTAAAAAATTTGGGGAAAACCCTCAAAAATATTGAAAAAGGGGACCAAAACCTTTTCCGGGAAACTTTAAATTGGGAAAAAAATTTTTTTAAAAATTTGGGGGGTTTTAAATTATTCTAAAAAAAGTTTATTTTTTTTTAAAACCTTTTCATTTAAAAATTTTTAAAGTTTTGGGTTTTGGGAAAAAAAAATTTTTTTTTTGGGGAAAAAAAAAATTTTTAAAAAAAGGGTTTTTTTTTTTTTTATTTAAATTTTATTTAAAAATTTTTTTAAAAAATTTTAAAAAAAAAAATTTTAATTTGGGGAAAAATTTTTTTAAAACCCGTTTTGGGGTTTTAAAAAAAATTTTTACAAAAAAACCCCCCCTTTTTTAGTTAACTTTTAATTTTTTAAAGTCTTTAAAACCCCCTCCCTTTTTCCCCCTAAAATGCCCGGGGAAAAAAACTTGCTTTAAAAAATTTAAAACGGGGAAAAAATTTTTTTCCCCAAAAAAAAAAAAAGGGTTTTTTTAATTAAAAAAAATTTTTTTAACCCAAAAATTTTTAGCCTTTTAAAAAGGGGGACCCTTTTCCCAAAAAAAATTTAAAATTTTTGATGGGGAAAATTTTGGCTTAAAAAAATTTTAAATTATTTTTTACAAAAAATTTTTTAACATTTTTTTAACCAAAAAATTACCCCATTTTTAAAAAAATTTGGGAAAATTTTATTTTTTTTAAAAAAAAATTTAAAAAATATCAACTTTGGAAAAAATTTTTTAAAATTTTTATTTAAAAGGAAATTTGAAAAAGGGGTTTTCCCTAAAAATTTTTTTTCCTTTTAGGCCAAAAAAACCCCCCCGTTTTTTTAATTTAACCCCCTCCAAAAAAAATTTCTTATTTGGGGGGACGAGTTATAAAAATTTTTTTTTTTTGAAAAATTTTTTCTAATTTAATTTTTTTGGGGGAAAAACCTTGGAAAAAAAAAATAAAAAAAAAAATTTTTTAAAAAATTTAAAAAAATTTTTAAAAATTTTTGGGGGAAAAAAAAAAAAATTTAAATTTTAAAAAAAAATTTTTAAAAAACCCCCTACCAATAAAGTTTAAAAAATTTTTAATTCCCTTTAAAATAAATTTTTTTTGTTAAAACCCGGTTTTCTTTAAAAAAGAGAATTTTAATTTTTTAAATTAAAAAATTAAAAAGGGGGTTTTTGGGAAAAAAAAAACTTTTTTTTTTTTTTTTCCTTTTTAAAAAATTTAAAAATTTTCTTTTCTTAAAATATAAATTTTTTTTTTTTTTAAAGAAATTTTTTTATTTGCGAATTCCTTTGGGGTTTTTGGGCCGAAATTTAGACTTTACATGGTCAGTTACGTATTCTTATGTTATACGTCATAAACTTTTACAAAGAGTACAAGTATTACATAATCTCCGTTTGAGTCTAAGAATTACTTCTCCATCGTACACTAGTTCCTTCATGGGACAGGTAAACTACATTAAACTATTACTAGTTATTTTTCTCCCATTTTTTTTTTAAATTTTCTGTTCTGTGTTTTTGTTTTTTTTCTTGTACAATTATATTTGCACGGGTGGAAATATACCTGTCTGTTATGAAGAAAGGCTAAATAATAATCTCGAGAAACCCACATCGCTCTCTCGAACACTCGTTACCTGTTTTTTTAACCTTTGTTTTAAAAAATTATTAATTTTTATCTACTTCATTCAATAACCATTCAATAACCACAAAAAAATCGTGGTTACTATCCTTCACATACTCCTGACATATTATACATATAAAATATCGATCATCAATGTATTTTAAACTGTTTGTTTCAAATTATTTGTTTGATACAACAACAAAAACATACACTTGACAGGCACGTAATACATATATCAAACTCTTAACAATGAGTTTTATACGAACAATCATTTGACTAATTGCTATGTAACTGTTGCACTAGTTCACACACCATTACCCCTTTAACAATCAAACAATCACGAGCTACACCTCACGTGATGGACACTAACAAGATAGTTTATGCAACCAGGCTTGAGCTACACCACATTGTAACCGTTACACTATCAATATCTTAGCAGTGCAGCAGTGTGCTATGTAGCAGACGACTGAACGGGCTTCAGAGCCTTGTTACGTCCGCTCCGTCACTAGCTATCACCAGAACACGCATGAAACAACAAATAACAAACAAATAAGACCGATACTGCTTGTATATCTAGTTTGCTTCCATTTGCTTTCACAGTCGGCCGAGGAGGCACATATGTTTAGAGAGCTGGTCCAAATCTTGCGCCTCTGCGATAACGTAGGTTCGAGTCCTGCACAAGGCAAGTTTTTTTGCAATCGTCATCCATCACCACGCATCTTCTCGAATAGCTTTAGTGCACTAATAGAATCGAAAATCAACAAAAATCAATAGCATCATCATCCATTTGATTTCACAGCAAAGCTTGATAATAATATCATACTAACGCGTTGGTATATGAGCTAGTAGCTATTTTGAGATCTCGTTCATTGAGTACCATACACTACTACAATCGAAGCATACGTACATAGATTACCAATGCCGATCTCTGGAGGATTATCATTAACACGTATGACGTCGGTGCCGACAGGATGGGTTATAGGACCGCTGACAATCAGTTCTGTTACTGAGAGTGTTAACTCTAAATTCAAGTTTACTTATTTCTTTATTTCTTTTCCATGTACTTTCATGAAGTCGGTCTTTACATAAATATGTAAAGAGAAAGATAAGAATTAAAATAACAAATATTTTATTTGTTTATTCAAAACAATAAAGGGATTACAGTCTAAGAAAACAGTTTGAACAGCCCCTGTTTCAACTTTATTATATGAGTGTTCGAGGTATTCTGATAGTTCGTAAAAGGGTTAGTTTATCACCATCTAATGATTGAAATAAATTAGTGATATCTATATTTTGTATCTTCGTGGAATAAACATTTAAGTAACTTAGGCCCTAAGCTTCCAATTACGTGATCCTGATAATTTTTAGTTATATGAAATGCATAGAAAAATGCAAGAGAAATGCAAAGTAAAAGAAATATCTAAACTGCTGATCTGAGTCAAAGAAGTTGGATGCAAAAAAAGGACATAATGAAGGATCAAGAGTGGAAGAACTTACGGGGATTGAAAGGACTTTTACTTGATGGAGGAAGTGTATGTGAAACCCCCTTGGTGGCAATTTTGATATTTTGAATCTATATCTTTGTAGGCTATTCGATGTTTTTATAAGTTTTTAATTTATTTAAGTCAATACCTCAATGTTAAATGGCAGCAATGCTGTATTTGAGTAACCCAATAACCAAACCAATAGAGTTGGGCGCATAGGGATTTTATGGGTCGAATCGAATATCGAATAATGGAGAAAAAACTTAATGGTATCAAACTGGGCTGCGAGCTGCAATCGCATGCAAAAAACATTTGACTCGATTTTGATCGATTTCAATAGATACTGGTAAAAGAGTTGCTAAACTTGATTTGTTCACACCTATCCTCCAAGATGGCGGCAAGTGCGGGGGTGAGGAGTTGGTCGCTCCGTTATTTTATTATTTTTCTTCTATTCAGAGTTACTGTTTTGCAGTGTAAAGTTCGTCAAGTGAGTGATAACATCTACGAAGAGCGCTGGTGAATGGATATCCTGTTGAAGGTATGTTCGTGTCATGTAAATGCGTAATATCGTCTTCTACACTGTGCTGCAATACACTTGTATACAATAACCGACCTGCCTCAACCCTCACCCCCGCACCCTCGATGTCGCGAACCAAGGCACGGTCAGCCAGGCGCCGAACTGGCAGACTCTCGCAGTATGTGAGGCAACCGGTGTCCGGTGGCAGTGTCGGCGCGCATCGCATCGCACTAGCCGGGGACGTGCAGCTCAACCCTGGCCCGGGGCGGAACAACCCCCGGCCGTGCTCCAGTGGCGCACCACCAGTGTCCACGAACATCCCAGTTGACGCTACGAGTACGGACATTTCAACTATTTTACATGAACGCGCGGAGTATGGCGGATTACAAACTGTCGCAGTTCAACCATTACTTTTCTGACAATGGAGAGTTTGATGTCGTCTGTGCCACTGAAACGTGGCTGAATTCGGGTGTGTTTGATGGCGAAGTACTTGACAACTCACAGTATAACGTTTATCGGCGCGATCGAGGTCAAACTGGGGGGGAAATGAAGAAAGGGGGAGGTGTTTTAATTGGCCGTGAAGTTCTAAATTAAATTCTAGACGTCGGGAGGATTTGGGAGACAGCAGCATGCGAAGTTGTGTGGACTGAAATACAACTTGACCAGAAGTTAAGGTTATTCGTCGGATGTGCTTACATCGCCAAGCCATCAGAGGATCTGATTGATGCATTACGCGACTCATTGCATGAAGTTAACTCTAGAACAAAACCGGGTGATACAATACTGCTGTGTGGAGACTTCAACATGTCTAACATACATTGGAAGCATGCTGATGAATGCGAGGGGGATAACCTACTGAAGTCCACCACTGTAACATCTCCAAGTATGTTAGACACTGCCTTCCTAAGCCTTATCAACGAGTATGACTTCAATCAGTATGTGTCATTTCCCACGCGTGTCAATAACTTCCTAGACCTGCTGTTCCACCAATAACCCTGATATTTCAACCTCTGTTACTCGTGCTCCACCTGCTGTCAAATCTGACCACGAACCTTTCCACTGTATCTATCCATCCCATCTCGTATCGCATTTAAGTTGCCTAAAATGCGTACGCTTTTTTAATTGGAGAAAGGCGGATTACCAGAAGATCTGTTTAGCACTCAGCAAGAGTTCGTGGACACGCCTTGACGCATGTGATTGTGTAAACGAAAAATGCGACACGTTTTACGAAATAGCAAATAGTAAATAAAGCAATTGCTGAGTGTGTTCCAGTTCTAAAGTAAATCCAACAAAGTACCCGGCATGGTACGACAACGAAACAGTCAACGCTCTAACCGACAAAAACCGCGCGTACCGGCAATGGAAACGGAGTGGTACAGCTACATCTCACATTGAATTTCAAGTGAAACGAACATATTTCAAAACACTTAAGAAGCAAAAGTTCAAAAACTACATGTCTAAGGTCGACACTTCTTTGGGGAAGGAGCCTAGCTTGCTGTGGAACTATGTTCGAAAGAAAACTAGGTCTGTGCGTATACCTACAGAGGTGCAATATAACGGTAATCAGGGCAAAAGATGGGAACCTGCTGTCAGCTGTTTTCCAACTATTTCAAACCAAGTTTATGCCATCTTCTAACAACAATAATAATCCACTTCCTCCAGTTCCAACGTTCACAGACGAGTGCATTTCTAGCATCACTGTGTCCAGGGTAGAAATAGAGAACTTCTTACAATCACTGAAAAACGGGAAATCTTCTGGCCCAGACGAAATTCCGGTGAATGTTCTCAAATATTGTAGACGTGTTATCTCGAAACCATTGGCTGATATCTTCAACCATGCCCTGAAAACTGGTGTCTTCCCACAAAGCTGGAAGCGCGCTAATATTACACCTGTCCTAAAAAAGGGTAGTAGATTTAACGTTGCCAACTACCGCCTATATCATTACTATCTATTGTTTCTAAAGTTTTTGAGAGTCTGATACACAAGAGATTGTACTGTCATGTGTCTAAAAGTATCTCCTCTGAACAACATGGTTTTCGTAAAGCGGCGCTCTACTGTCACTAATTTAAGTGAATATACCCAGTACATTGCAAGTAAAATGGACATAAAACACAAGTAGACTCTGTTTACACGGATTTTTCCAGTGCCTTGACAGTGTAGATCACAAATTATTACTTCACAAACTTACAGGCTATGGCATATGTGGCAGCTTGCATTCATTTTAACTAGTTATTTATCTAACCGATCTCAATCTGTGACAATAAATTCTGTAAAATCGTCATCCGTACATGTGACTTCTGGCGTACCTCAAGGGTCAATTCTTGGCCCGTTGCTATTTGTGCTGTACGTCAATGATATTCCATCTTGTTTGAAGTATTCGAAGTCCATCATGTACGCCGACGATTTAAAATTGTTCAGGCCAATATTAAAAAACTCTGATTGTGACCTTCTACAACAAGACATTTCATCGTTATCTGATTGGTGTAAGATCTGGAGGCTTGATTTAAATGTATCTAAGTGCAAAGTGATTACTTTCACAAACAAAAAAACTTTATACGCCATGTATATAAACTCAACGACTTAAACCTCGAACGTGTAAATGAAATTAAGGATCTTGGTGTGATCATTTCCAGTAATTTGTCTTTCAACAGTCACGTCAATCATATTGTGCCTAAAGCATTCAAACTGCTTGGTTTTATCAAACGCAACTGCATGAGAGAGTTTAAACCATCGACCCTAAGACGAATGTTTGTCTCGCTTGTCAGGCCCCAAGTAGACTACGCGACTGTTATTTGGAATCCTAACTTCTCTCACGTAACCAATTCCAATCGCGTGGAATCAGTGCAGCGTAGATTGATGAAATTAATGTGTTTGAAATCTAATATTGCCTACCATAGATCTGATTACTACAAGTTTTGCATGGACATAAAGTTGCCTAGCCTTAAAACCAGGAGACAATATACCGATCTCATTTTTCTGTACAAAATTCTTCACAAATATTCTAATCTATTACTTGATATCAACTTCCGAGTACCAGGCAAGTTCACCCGTAGTCATGATGTTTTTATGGTTCCTCGAAGCCGAATAAATGTTCACAAATTTTCTTGTATTAACCGTTTACAGTATACATATAACACTGTTGTAGACCAGGGAGTTGATATCCACAATATGACTTTGATTGCTTTCAAAAGGTATGTATGTAACCTTTCAAATGACCCTCCTTCTGAAAGTTAAAGATAATCCATGTTTTTTTTTTTCTTTTTCTTCTCATTGTTACATGTGTTCATTGTAACTTAATTATACTTTTAGCTTGATTTTTCTTGGTATATGTATAACTCTGTTCTCTATCTGCTGATGCATAGAATATTCTCTATTGTGTTATGATGCGCATGTTTATATTTATCTCTATATGTTTTTTTTGACTTTATGTGAGTATCTTCAATATATTATATTGCACTTGTGGGATCTCGATCCTGTTGTGAATAAAGATCTAATAATAATAATAATAAAAAAGGTACGTAATGCTGTAAAAATTTCATAGCTGTATAGCTTGATTGCAACAGGCGAGAAACAATTGGCGAACTCGGAACTGCTGCGCTTTGGTGGAGTCGCCGGGTCTGATTTTAAATTCGAATCGAATAAAAGTTGACAACTATTCCCGAATATTATTCGGATTTTGAATATTTGCACACCGCTGAAGGCCTGGAATAATGGGTTAATTTTATTTATTCTCAACTTCAACACATTATATATTATATTCCTTCGTTAATAATACATTACGACGTCCATTCTTCTCAATTTGAAGGAAGAGGACAGCTCTGCATGTTTAATTTTATATGAACAAAGATATAAACTGTTGTGTCAGCGTACGTGCATGAAGATTAAAATATTAAACATTAAACTCTTATCTCCAATAAAAAGTTCCAACTTATGTGCTTTATATCAACATCAGAACTCGTTATAGAAACAAATTGTTCTTCACTAGCGGAAAGTATGAGCATACACGTCGTGTTAATTTTTTATCATGATACAAAATGGCATAGAAAGTTTTTATTTTTGCGAAGTTAACCTTATTGGATGAGCGTAGCGAGCGAAGCGAAGATTCCATTCTACTACACCGAAGAAAAAAAGCCGGAATATTTTGTGTGTGTATTTGTGTGTTTGTTAACACGATTCCGGCTAAACCGATACTCCAATTGCGATGGAATTTATTTTCTGGAGGTCTTCAAAATCACTGAACTTAGAACTGCCACGTTTTTGAGCGGCATTGAAAAATTATTTCTTCCGAAAATCGCAATTTTACGATTTTTAAAACAATTTCTTGGACTTATAAAACGCGCTCAAAAAGGTGGCAGTTCTAAGTTCAGAGATTTCGAAGACCTCCAGAAAATAAATTTCATCGCAATTATGCTTTATTCGATTGTAATGATTTTTTTACAGAACCTTAATTTTATAAATTAAGATGTGAAATTTAAGCACAATCGAAAAATTATTTCTCATGAAAATCGCAATTTTACCATTTTTTAATTTTTAAAACAATTCTTCGACTTATAACACCTACATGCTTTATTTGATTGTGATGATATTTTAACAAAACCTTATTTTATGAATTAATATATTCGTGTGAAATTTGAGCGTAATCAAAAAGTAATTTTTCACTAAAATTGCAATTTTACGATTTTTTATTTTTTTCATTAGAATTTTCATTTTTAAAAAATTTCTTCGGCTTAGTAATGATTATTTCACAGAACAACAGAAAAAAGTGCATAATACATGGCAGCTCAATGCACCAATTACGCTCATCCAACAACGCGCCTGAAAAAGCGTTTGCGAAGCTTCCTAGTATTTATACACCATACTATATTTATGGGTGAATAAGTAGGTCGCCAGATTTTGGCCTATGATTTTCTCAGTCGTAATCGCATGCTGGCTATGAGTCCTACTAACAGCCTTGGACTTTCCTTCCAAAGTACCCGATACCATGTTGATCACTCCTGACCTTGGCCACGACGGTTACAAACTGGTGAAACCTATAGCTCATTTTGTAGATCAGCATTTAAAACCGAATAAGAAATTTAAAAAAATTAATAAATAAACATAGATTTATCAGAAAATGCGTAGTTATTTGAGTGTTTTTGATCATATTTACAGATTCTTAATTCAAGAAAATTGAATTTATTTCTTGTTTATTTTCTCTTATCAACTAATGGAAAAGTGATATGATCGATGCCTTCATAATTAATTTGAACACAATTTAAAATTACGATTAGATGCGACTAAACGTAGATGAGAAATTTGATGCAAGTAAAATGAGCATGTCTGCTTCCTCGTAACGATCGGAATGTATCCTGAAATCTTCGATAAGAAAGTAGTGCGATCCCACTTGCCCACCTTTCTCGGCCTACTTTCTAGGAATGCGACCCGAATAACTCTCTCTGTGAATGAAGACGGAGAAGGTGGAGCCCACGTTGACAGCGCCATGCAGTTTGAAACTAGGTTTATTACCACCATACAGTAAAATTCCTGAACTTTGGACTTCGATTCTAGGTCAGATGATTCGAACGAAATTTATTAAACTATATGCATTCCGAATGTATTGGAAGTTGTTGTAAAACATTAGGGAGAAATTACGTGATGGTTTTATCTTCCATGTTTTGCCTTTTAAATCCATTTATGGATATGAAGTAAGGCAAACCTGATATAAAAATATTCGAGTTCGAACTTTAAACCAATAGTATAAAATAGGTCATGGAACGGTTATAGCTTATAACAGAGGTGAATGTTATAGCATAAAGTTATTTACACGACATATAATGGCAAATACGAACAATACAATTTAATGGTACACAATTGTACAAACATAAATTGCAATAAAGGGACCATTACCTACTTCATTTATTGTGTACCATACATTTTGTAGCATAATACAAATCGAGCACAGCCATTGCATTATGTATGCTGTAAACTGTTCTTTTTTTATGCTTTCAATATTTAAAAAAACGAACTGTTATTATTAACCATGTATACCGGACCTTGCAAACAAGTACCGAGTCAGAAAAGTTATTGGGATGTAAAAGGTTTGTTTTCGGGAGTTCGAGCAGCAGTGCCTCACTTCTTCCAGGACTTTCCTCGGGAATTTTTTATTCCTGTTTTGATAATAGATGATCTTACTCTATCAATTCTGAAGGCTTTTTTAACATTTATATAACTAGGAAAACGCTTAAGTCCCGCCGCGTTGATGGATGAGCTTTTTTGTAAGTTTTTAGTTTGCGTAGGACCACTTTTCCTTTGCAAGTGCTTTTTGAATGCATTGTAGGTGATTGTTGACAAGTTTCTATTGTTACTTGTTATTATAAACCTAAAAAAACTCATATTAAAACCTTTATTCTATGGATTCTGGCTAATTTTTTCAACTTTTTCTTTCAAAAAGCAATACATCACCATTACCTTAATGTCCATGTAAAATATGAACGTTGTAGCCCTACCCGTTTGGTCAGAATCGGCCCAAATGTCACGAAAATATCGCACTTAAAATCGAAAAAATCGTAAAAGTACGATATTCATGAGAAATATTTCTTCGATTGTACCCAAAAACGTGGCAAGTCTAAGTTCAGAGATTTCGAAGGTCCCCTCCAATTTACATCAAGATCGCATTTGCCGTTTGCCCGGAATCGTGCGAACAAACAGACAGAAAAACTAACAAAAAACAAAACACCCGAGCTTTTTTTCTTGGGGTAACGTAAATGAAAAAACAAAAAACAAAACAGAAAGTCAAATTGAAGTCTTCGCTTCGCTCATCCAACAACTGTAACTGGTTAATATTTTTAAAAGCTAAGATTAATAGAACAGTTACTTTATTTTGAACTAAAATCAAGGACTTTTACTTGTTTTTATTTTTGAATTTTATTTCAATACAACAGACTGTAATTGGCTTATAATTTTTGATATATATTTTATGTTTATTTATTAGGCTGGATCCTTGTGGTCACCCAACAATGGTTGGCCAGGAGCCAGTAAATTGGTTTTCCCTCTCATATTGAAGTTTTTGGCTTCTGAAACTTTCGTCAATGGACCCTAAATACGAATAAAACATCACCCTTTAAAACTATGTATTCAGGACACGAAACTGTTTAAAAATATACACATACAAAATAATGTAATAACTAGCTTAACAGAAAATATCACTCACAATGTTTTGTTTATAAATACTAGGAAAACGCTTAAGTCCCGCCGCGTTGTTGGATGAGCGTAATTGATGCATTGAGCTGCCATGTGTTATGCAGATTTTCTGTTGTTCTGTGGAAAAATCATTACTAAGTTAAATTTTTTAAAATTTAATTAATTAAATAAAAATAATTTCTACGTAATTCGATTTTTATAAGAATAATTTCTATTGCGCTCAAATTTAACACTTATCTAATAATTCATAAAATTAAGGTTCTGTGAAAAAATCATTACAATCGGATAAAGCATGTAGGTGTTATAAGTCAAAGAATTGTTTAAAAAAGAAAAAACCCGTAAAATTTCGATTTTCATGAGAAATAATTTTTCAAATGCGCTCAAATTTCACACGAATATCTTAATTCATAAAATAATGGTTCTGAGAAAAAATCATAACAATCGGATAAAGCATGTAGGTGTTATAAGTAGAAGAAATTTTTCAAAAATCGAAAAAAATCATAAAATTGCGATTTTAAAGAGAAATAATTTTTCGATTGCGCTCAAAAACGTGGCAGTTCTAAGTTCAGAGATTTCAAAAGCCTCCACTAAATTTCATCGCAATTGGAGTATCGGTTTAGCCGGAATCGTGCGGACAATCAGACAAAAATACAAAAAACAAAAAAGGAAAAGAAGAAAAAAAACAAAAAAAACATTCCGGATTTTTTCTCCAGTGCACTGAAATGGAATCTTAGCTTCGCTCGATACGCTCTTCCAATCAATATTTCCAAACGCTCCAAAAAAATAATGCACTTTGTAATCACTAGTCCACTTATCACGACTGACTCGAGCGTCGTCATTGGGCATATTATTAATGTAGTGTGGTATCTACAGCGGGCTCTCATAGGAATAAAGTTTGAACAAAAGTTACATTTGCCAGCATAGTACGGTGTCGCGGTCATATGACAGTGAATTGTTGTTCAGTGTTGACCTATGAACAAGTAAGGTAGACGTGTGTCTAGCCTAGAATGTTAGAGCCGTCACATGGACAAGGAAACTTACGTTCAACTCTTGTTGGCGCGAGTCATATAAATTGATTATAGAATTGCATCTTTAATGTCCTCAGTTTCCTCTCTTCAAATTGCTTCAACTTTGTTCCAATTAAGTTTAATATTCAATTTAAATATGACACACCGAGCATTCAAGAGACATTTATATTTTAATGAAATGTTTCCTTTCTGAATTACCTCTGTCCATAAAGTGAAGTATGAATATTTTAAAATTAAATAATAAAACTTTTCTGTTTATAATCTAAAAACGTGTTTTTAACGCAATCCTTGAACCAATAGAAAAGTTGATGACTTCCACAGCTAGTAAAATCGTTTTTAATGTAAGTATATTTTTTGTCATCGTACGTCATAATTTAACGTCACGACAATCAAAAATTAAACTCACAATTGATTCCTAATTTTATGATTTTTGTGCTTCTATGATTTTTAACGAGAATCCAACTGAAACTAATGATGGATTAGTGTCAGTAGAAATGATGCCGTGTTGTTGAAAAACATCTCCCTAAAAATTTGGGGTCGTGTGGAAATGTTTTTGTTTTGAATTTGAAAATGTGTTCCAAAATAATAGCCAATCATTATAAAAACAAAGTTCTCACATTTCACAATTTGCCATTGAATATTATCTTTCAACTATCGTCACACAATATAATATGAAACGGTGTTTAAGTGGACGCAGATAGCTCAACCGCCGTGTGCCCTTATAATCACCGATAACGACAATAATATTATAGATTATATCTTCTCAGTCAGTAATACGAAGAAGGGCAAGTTTCCCGTGGGCATACTTCCCACTAAACACATTTCTTTAAGGTCGCTTTTATTTAAAAATGATAAACATAAGGGACTCAAGGATCGAGCCCTGTGGCACGCCACAACAACGTCCTCACTGCTCAGAATGGTTGGGTGACTTAGTCCTGCCGCTGTGGTAGCTCTAGAGTACAATATGGAGGGAGATACCCGCAGAATCCCATTATATGCGCTAGATGTAGTTGACGGTCGACGCTATCGAAGCTTTACAAAACTCAGAATAAATCGCGTCAAACTGATCTCCATTGTTGTGTGTAGCAATGCCTTAAGTGTAGTAAGGCCGTTATCGTTGACCCGATTGCATAAAGCTATGTTGTGTGGTTGCAAAATGCTTGGACACATTTTGTTAAAGCATATTTGTGTAACAATTTTCCCTTATCTTTGGGTACAATGGCTTAAAACGGCCGGTACTTACGTTGGCATTATGAATTTTGTCATAATTTAATATTCAATCAATCTAAAGAAAATGTATTGATACCTTTATAAAATATAGACGCTAAAATAATTATGTCAGAGTTTGTTGTTTTTGTTCACCTACGCCACAACTTGGAAAACTTGACTTGGTCAGACCAGAGACTTGCTTTAAAATGTAAGCTTTAAACCTTTTCAAGATTATCAACAAATAACATTCCTTCAAAATTCGATGGTTCTTATTGATTTTAAAATACTTGGCACTATAAACCGATTTCAAGACTCCCACAACAAACTACCGCAATCTTACAACGAATCACTCTTATCCTATTTTATATTGACCTTCGTATTTTGTAAGTAAATTTAACTTTATTTTATTGTTTATCCTTGTTGTTATTACAACAAGAAAAGGCGTCGACACTAGTAAATATTTAACTAAAACACTTGATATCTTTGTAGAAATCTTGTGCCGCGAAGAGCCTTGTAAAGCACGTGAAACCAAAGATTAACATGGCACTTGTAGTTGGTTCTCCCATAAGTACTCCTTACACATGGAAGGGAAATGACTTACTGGGCAGTCTTTGAGGGCGGGCGGCAGGTCGTTCCATGGGTTAACAACCCGGAAAGAAAAAGCACGTCGGCCGAGCACTCCTTTGGCCGGAGGGGGTTGGAGGCGGGGGTGCCTACTATCGTCGCCTCTCAACACGCGGCCCTGGATGATGCGCGCGCACACGTTAAAATCAGTGGCGCCACTGAGGCATCTTTTAAAAAACAACAGATTTTTATGATATCTGTGTTTTTCCTAATCTATCAATTAGCTGTCAGTTGTGTGCGTTTAAAACAATACAAAATATTTTCATTTTTGTTTTCAAATTTATCTGTATTATAAATTTATTTAACTCTTGTTCGTGTTTAAATGATTTGTATCTGTGTACGCCTACTACCTTAAAATGTGCTCAATGTGTTTTTTTTAGTCTTAAGTTGTGTATTTAGTTATGCAAGTTATAAATTTATATTATGCCCTGTCCATTATTACCGAACGAAGAAACTAAGACCGATCACGTGACACAAAGTTCACTTAGTATAAATGTGACTTGTTGAAATCAACTCATTTATGTAGTTACAGCTGCTGCTAGAAAATAATATTAAATAATATACATAAATCACATTATTTTATAGTAATGTGTCGCTAAATAATTGATTACTTATATTTGATTGAATTGGGCATTTAATATTAGTGACATTATTTTGAATATATTCTTATAACTAGGAAAACGCTTAAGTCCCGCCGCGTTGTTGGATGAGCGTAATTGGTGAATTGAGCTGCCATGTGTTTTGCGGATTTTCTGTTGTTCTGTAAAAAAATCAGAACTTTGTTGAATCTTTTTTAAAAATTAAATCAAATAAAATAAAAAATTAACTTATTTTTTTTTAATTAATCGTAATTTTAAAAAAGGAAAAAATCGTAATATTGAAATTTTCAAAAGAAATAATTATTCGATTACGCCAAATTTACACGAATATATCAATTCATAAAATTAAGGTTCTGTTAAAAAATCATTACAATCGGATAAAGCATGTAGGGGTTATAAGTCGAAGAATTTTTTTTTAAAATCGAAAAAAATCGTAAAATTGCGATTTTCATGAGAAATAATTTTTCGATTGCGCTCAAAAACGTGGCAGTTCTTAGTTCAGAGATTTCGAAGGCCTCCATAAAATTTTATCGCAATCGGAGTGTCAGTTTAGCCGGAATCGTGTTAACAGACAAGACAAAAATACAAAAAGAAAGAAAGAAAAAAAAACATTCCGGATTTTTTTCTCCAGTGTAGTGAAATGGAATCTTCGCTTCGCTCGCTTCGCTCGCTTCGCTCGCTACGCTCGCTACGCTCATCCAACTAGCTTAACGATGTTAATTAATATCGGTTGAAATCACAATATTATGTAATAAAAACAATTGGCAGCACATAAATTAATTATTAATATAAATAATAGACTAACTAAGTGTTGTTAGTGCAAAGAAAGGAGCATCTATTTATTCCCTGTTTGTACTTATATTCTCGGAATAAGTCTTAGTGCAGATCCCCTCCTTGCTATTTAATCTCTAGCATTGGTGAACAATATCCGTCGCAATAGTTGGATCAAGTTGGCTTCAATTCTCGGCTAGCCTGCGAGATCTCTAAATGACAAGCTTAGTCGTCAACTCCCGAGTCAATTACTCGGCCCTTCACAATACCCTACAGGTAGATTGGCTCATCGCTCCGGTGGGCTTAATCAGGATTTCCATGTAGAACGTCGGTGGTTCTATTCTTGGTACGAGCGGTTTGTAAACTTGTACAGTATAATCTCCCAACAGCTCTTAACTCATTTCCACGATCCCCTTCGATTTACAATTTTGCTAATAGGTATGTCTTTATTATCATTATCATTTATACTATACATCTCACAAAACATTAATCAGCTACGCTTTCGTGTGGTAGTTATTGTATTATTGTTTTATTTTATGTTTTGTTATTTCCAATTAGTTTTGCTATTTTGTATAAAAACATTTCCAACAATGTCGAGTTGAGCGATGTTCTTCACATCAATGGACCTACTAGGCCAGGAAACATTTTTTGGTCAAAGTTTTCTGGCTCAGCGTTTCTTCATCATCATCTTCATAGCCATCTTAATTTTCATCTTTATTTGATGAGCGTAGCGAGCGTAGCGAGCGAAGCGAAGATTCCATTTCACTACACTGGAGAAAAAAATCCGGAATGTTTTGTTTGTTTTTTTTTTTTTTTTTTTTTTTTTTTCTTTTTTTTTTTCTTTTTTTGTGTGTTTGTTAACACGATTCCGGCTAAACCGATACTCCGATTGCGATGAAATTTTATGGAGGCCTTCGAAATCTCTGAACTTAGAACTGCCACGTTTTTGAGCGCAATCGGGAAATTTTTTCTCGTAAAAACGCAATTTTACGATTTTTTTCGATTTTTAAAAAATTTCTTCGACTTATAACACCTACATGCTTTATCCGATTTTAATGATTTTCTCACAGAACCTTAATTTTATGAATTAAGATATTCGTGTGAAATTTGAGCATAATCGAAAAATTATTTCTCATGAAAATCGTAATTTTACGGGTTTTTTCTTTTTTAAAACAATTCTTTGACTTATAACACCTACATGCTTTATCCTATTGTAATGATTTTTTTACAGAACCTTCATTTCATGAATTAATATATTCGTGTTAAATTTGAGCGCAATCGAATAACTATTTCTTATGAAAATTGCAATTTTACGATTTTTTTCTTTTTAAAAATTACGATTATTTAAAAAATTAAGTTAATTTTTTATTTAATTTTGTTTAATTAAAAAAATTGAGTTTATTTTAATTTAATTTAATTTAATTAAAAACAAACTTCGACTAAGTAATGAATTTTTCACAGAACAACAGAAAATCCGCGTAACACATGGCAGCACAATGCACCATATATGCTCATCCAACAACGCGGCGGGACTTAAGCGTTTTCCTAGTCCTACAACTACTTCTCCACCTATTTTTCACGTCCAATCCTGTATACCAACAAATTCACTTACATCACCTGGTTCCACGATTTACCTCGCTCTTCTACTTCTCCTTCGATGAATCACCCCCATCTTTCTCGTGGTTTTTCTATTTTTCTTTTACCTACATCCCCTGCTTCGAAGTCTGAATTACTTAAATTAATCTAATCTATTCTAATCTTATCTTATTTAAATAAAATCAACATTGAAGCCATTAAATAAATTACTTTACTATAGTGTTCGTATAATAATTATTGGATGAGCGTAGCGAGCGTAGCGAGCGAAGCGAAGATTCTATTTCACTACACTGAAGAAAAAAAACCCGAATGTTTTTTTTTTCCTGTATTTTTGTGTGTTTGTTAACACGATTCCGGATAACCCGATACTTTAATTGCGATGAAATTTTGTGAAGGCCTTCGAAATATCTGAACTTAGAACTGCCACGTTTTTGAGCGCAATAGGGAAATTTTTTCTTATAAAAAACGCAATTTTACGATTTTTTTCGATTTTTTAAAAATTTCTTCGACTTATAACACCTACACGCTTTATCCGATTGTAATGATTTTTCCACAGAACCTTAATTTTATGAATTAAGATATTCGTGTGAAATTTGAGCGTAATCGAAAAATTATTTCTCATGAAAATCGAAATTTTACGGGTTTTTCTTTTTTAAAACAATTCTTTGACTTATAACACCTACATGCTTTATCCTATTGTAATGATTTTTTCACAGAACCTTAATTTCATGAATAAATATACTCGTGTTAAATTTGAGCGCAATCGAATAATTTTTACTTCTGAAAATTGCAATTTTACGATTTTTTATTTTTTTTAAATTACGATTTATTAAAAAAATTAAGTTAATTTTTTATTTTATTTAATTTAATTAAAAAAATTCTTCGACTAAGTAATAATTTTTTCTCAGAACAACAGAAAATCCGCGTAACACATGGCAGCTCAATGCACCAATTACGCTCATCCAACAACGCGGCGGGACTTAAGCGTTTTCCTAGTATTAAAATTCTTTGGTCTATTATAAGAAATGAATTATTTTTAAAGTATTGTTCTCTTTTAAAATATATCTTTCGCTAATGATTAGGGATGTTAAAGGAACGTCCAAATGGTTAATTAACTTTCCTCAGTCTTTGGATGGGATCGAAAGTCAATCGCACCTTAGGTAATTTGAGTAGGAGAAGGCACCGTGCCAAATAGGGATAGACATTATTTCTTTCTTCATCTGTCACAGTTCAACCTATCCTCTAGTGACGAGAATCGGCTTCTGCGTTTAGTTTGTTACTCTAGAGCGCCTTTTAGGCTTATCTATTAATTCGAATATTGGAATCTGTATGTTCTTGTAAGAATATAACAAATCACATTTATCATAAAACACGATCATGATTTGGTCTAATGGAAAGAACAAGATTTAGAAAGAAGACTATTTATATTGTCATTTTTATCCTGAATACGTACGGCTACCATCTCTGCCATATTTAACATCCAAATTATTGTAACACCAATTTTAAAACATGTGATTAACGTATAAAACAGTACCATAACATTACAATTATACTTTACATACAAAATAGGTTTAAAAAAATAACTACAAAATAATAGTTATGAATCGAGCTGAGGATTTGTGATATGAAGAATTGATGATACAAAATAATTTATAGATAATAATAATAATGGCAAAACTCAGTATTAAACAACATAACAATGATGGCAAAAAATGAGTAACAATAACACTACCAAACTATTTTAATGTGGATATAACATTATTAAAAAGTGAAAACATTGCCGAATTGATAAAAAGACTGGAACTAACTTGCAAAAGTGTGAATTGATTTAAGACATAGAATAGTTGACACAGCCGAGTAGAACGGGAAGAAAGTCTTAAAGTCGATCGATGATAACTGCGCATGTAATAGATATCCTTCAGATTCCAGGTACTGCAAGATGAGATTGAGCTTGTGAGTATAGCAAAAAACTTTTTGGGCCTAACGGTACTAGTTTTTTATCTATTGCGTTTTGAAATGCGCTGGAATTCCCTATCTTATGCATTGTAGATGAACAAAAACCTACACTTTCAATCGCATATCGTTGCGTAACATCGTGACCTGTTAATGAATATTAACAAATTTAGGTGCAAAATGTAGATAATTTCACGACTAACATTATTTGCTTTTGAAAATGTGGTCAAACGGGGTTCGTTTTCGAGATATTTAAGATGTTTGGTCCAACTTCAACTCGTACGGCCGAGCGATTACAAGAATTACGGCAACAGCGCCGTGACGTCGCACGCTGTAGTCGGCTGTCGATGACGAGAGACAGGGGTGGGTGTGGCCTACACCTTCAATGCCTATTCTGCTCGCGGCTCAGCATTCATATCAATATTTAGTTATCTGCTGCTCTAATTTGTAAACCAAATAGATTAGGCGGTAGACTAGTAGACAATTATGTGAACGTACTTATTGTTCATTTATTTATATTTATATTTTATTTGTTTATATTATTTATTTATTCCATTTCATCTATAAATCTACGAGCGTGCACGGGAGATTGCAAGACATGCTTGGGGCCTTGGTACATTTGCTAAATTAGGCCTGGATGAGACCACTTTCAAATCCACCTGTTCTTACCAAGAGATTACCAACTGAGGCTGTGGCAAATATACATAAAATATAAAAAGAAAAGAAAAGAGTAACTTCCACGAAAAGATTAAAAAATTAAATCTATCACGGATAAAGATATAAATAATTATTATTTCCGGAAAAACAAAAGGAAAAACACCACACAGGCCAGGTCTCGAACCGGGTACCTCTTGCATGCTACGCGAACACGCTGCGCTAATGCCACTCGACTCCACGGCTTTGGGGCGGCACAGATGAATACTCCTGCAGACAGACGCGGGGCGTTTGAGGGACGCTAAGATAAAACGAGCGTAAAAGCTCATTGTTTGTAATGCGGGCGCTGTTTACACTTGCAAATCAATCAGCCAATGTTTCTTTGTCGTAATACACAGCCATATTCTGCAGATGTACGCAACTACTATTTATTTGTATATAATATAAGTTCGAGGTGGACACTGGTAGCTTGCTACATCCTTTGGGACTACTGCCATAATAACAAACCAGTGCTATGTTGCCAAGTCAACATGTGGTTATTTGCTACAAGAAAGGTAGAATTAAAATCTTAATTTGTGGTTTTGACTATCTTAATGTCGATGAAATACATATATATAGAGAATTTATGTTCGTTTTGCATTTCTTCACCATTTCTTCTTCAAGTGCTACAAATATTTATCCATCGATTATTGTATAATATTTAGTTTTATGATTGAACCTATAGCATGATCTACTACAATAGAGTCAAAATACAACACGCGCAATTAGAACGAAACAATACCATTATTTACTTTGTATCAAATACATAAATTCATGAAGTTGTGTTGAATACCGTTTCAAATATTACTAGATGATGATAATATAGATAAAAGTATTATTTTAAGGTGTTATAAGTTTATTTAATGTTAAAGAAATTGTTGTTTTGATAGGGTAGTTCACTTCATCGATCGACTTTAAGAGAGAAGAATGAAACTCGAGTGTCCGATCGAATATTCCCATTCACAACGCGATGCAAGAATGCCATGTCTGATCTTTGTCAAAGCGAGCCCAATGAAGAAATTGTGAGAAGTTTCTTTACTAATTGCTTTCTATTTATATTATTTACAGATATTGAGTTGGAAACGTACTAATAATGAGGGCCCATGATTATATCTGTGCCTGGAGGAAATATCTAGACTACAATTTATTATTTGTACTTGTTAAACTATAGGGTGATACATTGTTAGCACGTGCAACTGTCTAATGCAGACTGTAACTAGTTCGATATCAACACCAGATTCCACTCATCACTCTAAATCTGTTCCTCACTCACAAGGCGAGCACTGGAATTTACTCTTATTACAATACGTTCTACGACATGTATTCGAATTCCAAGCAGCAGACTAGACGTTTGTACCTCCTCGACAATATATGATCCAACGTATTTGCAACCATTTACTTACCATCCATCCAGATCTTGATCTTATACAAATCATATTTGTAATGCTATTGGTATTGTGTAAACATTATGCTCTCCATAGGATTTTTTTTTATTTTGTAACTGTTTTGATGTGTATCTATTTAGAATACGTATTAAGATTTCTTATTGTTGATTGAAACCTATTTTGTAATCCTTTATAACTATATCACACTAATGTGAACGTTGGTATGTTGCCAATTGTTAAATTATTGAATTGAAATACCATAATATCCAAAATAGCTACAACAAGAAAGAGCGTGCATAATTATATAATAAAAACACGTCATGTGTGTCATATTACATTATATATCTGTCGCAAACATAATTATGAGCTTTAGATTTTTACAGTACATAATTATTCAATTATAAAATACAATGAATGGAGGCACATTATATGATAATGTACAGCGATTCGTTTACCTAGGGCGGTGTTTTGACCACTGTTGTCAGTTGTTGTCGTTCACATAATGCACTCATTTACTGTTTGTACTGAACATTCCACCCGGAGGCGTAAAACAAACAAACACTTTGCGCTCGAGCTAACGTATTTAAAAACAGTCGAGACTCAACAACACGAAAACTTTTCTGTCCGACAAAACGAGAAATATAAGTCAGTAACTCTTTGTTAGTTCTATCGCGATTAAAGTCTTCAAGATAGCAAAACTTTGTCTTTTAACATTGTAGTTTGTTTCTGCCTTTTTATTTCGGTTGGTTGTGAGGAGAAAATCGCCGAGTGTTTGTAAATCGTTGTTATTGCTCGTGAGTTTGCACTCGAGTATAAGCGAAGTTTCAAGTGCGATGCCATTCAGAATCGCTTTTATGGCACTCAACTTGTCACAGTCCAATAGAGAGGTTTCACTATTATTATATAAAATAACTGTCTGCTGCTGTTGTGCATCTCCTTTTTTCTCAAATGAAGATTTGGAAAAACAGTCAATTCGTCCTTTGATTCTCTTCGGTATTTTAAAAAATTATTTCATTACAGCTGATATCTTTATCATTTATGGCACATACTTCTGTTTAAATCTTCAGCAAATTTTGAATACAATACTTTGCATATAAGTATTCAAGATCTTGGAATCTCGAAATAACTTTTAGAACATTGCTTCGCCTGTAAGAATACACAATTTGGGAGTTTCTCAACTGAATTTTATAAGTATTTATTTGCCTGTGTGCAAGATCGTGCCATCTACATCTTATAAATGAGGCAAGTATTAGTTTGCCTGTGAGTATTCAAGGTCTTGCATTCTCCAAGTTATTTTGTAAATATTGATTTGCCAGTGTATGAAAGATCTTGCAATTTCGAACTTCGTTTTACTTTAATCACACTATATCGCTTGTGAGTGTGTTAGTTTTGCCTGTTTGTTTATGCAAGATACAATAATTTCATTACTTTTGAAGTAACCATATACCGACGAGTAACGTAATAGCGTGTTATATTAGCTATATTGACAGTTTAACTAGGAATGTTGTCTCAATAAGCCTCTGCTTGAGTAAGAGCCATGTAGTGTACCACGAAAATTTGCATGTTTTTTAGTGTGTTTTAGACTATGGACATTATGTATTATGTGTTTATTTACTTATCACTTTTGGATCAATAAGCTTTTATTACAATAACGAGTTCTTTAAAATGTGGGTTTGTCGCTCATTATTATGTTTTTTTTACTCTTATAATGTATAATACCAGCCATATAGAATATTCTTCCTTGACTTGGAGTTATAAATTAAAAAACGAACTGGTTGAGAAAATGTTTAATGTGATACGTTTTTTTTATATAACAAATACTGATCTTACTGGCATACGTAGTTTATCGTGCTGTATTTACATCGGTAACAAATCGTAGGATTCAATCAAGTTTTAAATGCAATTCAAGAACAAATGAAAACAGCGTATCTTCAGGATTTGTTTATCACACCCGTACATATTCCACTAGGCCATGCACATGTGAGGGTGGTGGGAACTCTGTTGCTGCCACCACGTATTACAGGGCGTGGCATTTGAGATGGAGCGTGTAGCGTTGTGGGAAGATCAAACGATCCACTTGCTAGTTCTGCGCAATAATAAGTTATACTTTCCTAACTAAGAATAAAACAATTTAAATGTTGTGATGGTGCATTGCGCTGTGTGTCACTCAATATATTTGGTTATTCGTTTAGGGAGGTGATTAGTCATTGAACTCGCCTTGGGGACAATTCAGAATTGTCAGTTAAAGAACTTCCATCTTTTACAAAGAATAATTTATTCTTTAAAATATCATTCATTATAATAAAAATAAACGTTGACTTATAAAATACAAACAAAATACAAACACAAAATTAAATATTGAACTGTTAATCACCCATAATTGTTTTTGATTTATAATGATTAAAGTGAATACTAGGAAAACGCTCAGTTGGACGCGTTGTTGAGCGAGCACCGGTACGTGCAACATGACCCAGTACGACATTCCCAAAAAGGCCCACCACACAGTGTAGGCCTAACTGGATATTGACATTGTACACTATATACTATTCCAACATCTTTGCATTGTACTTATCACGTCATGCCTTCTAAAGTGTAACTTTGTATCTTCACTGCCTCCTTAATTTTTTAACATCATTTTTCGAATTATGATTACCAATAAGTCTTTAAGGTCTTGACCGATTTAGCTGAAAATTTGGAAAATAGGAGATAATGTTGTACTTATTGACCCTGCAAAATTTCATAACGATCGGTACATTTTTATTTTATTTTTATTTTTATTTTATTTTTATTTTCATAACCAACGATCGGATTTTGTTCAAAAACTATACAGCAACCCGCCTAGGTAGCATGTACATGTGTGCAAAATTTCAGGTCGATCAGAGAAACGGTGCGACCTGTACCGAAGCAGTAACAGAAAGAAAAAAAAAAGACATTCGAGCCATAAGTGTCAAGTGGAGACGCTCGCTACGCTCGCTCAATTAAGTTTAGTTTAGTTTTAGTTTATTTATACATCACAAACAGGTTACTCCAATTACATGTGATTAAATACAGCACAAAATATATAATATAAACTTTACAAATTGACACTCAAAAGCACACCAATGTTCAATCTCATAGAAATGTCGTGAATTACAAAAACAAAAACACAAACAAAAACTTACCCTCTGTTAATACCAAACAATTTGTTCTTAAAAGTTGCCTTACTAACGTTTACGCCATTATCAAATCGGAATTGACGGATTAACACGTTAACGAAAGAGGCAGAATTAAAGTCTAGGACGAGAATCCTTTTATTGCTATCGTAAATAAAATTGAACAATAATTGAAGAGCTAATCAAACTTCAACTTTCAATAATAATTGCAAAATAATTACGTTTATTGACGAAAATTAAAATATCTTAATAATTCACCCATTCTTAATTTGAAGAGAAAATAAGACGTCGTAAGATATATGTTCATTCAATTGAGATCGGGAGATCGCAATTTATGTCCCCTTTGATCTAAACCCGGAACTTCTTTCTGCTTCTCTAACAAAGAACTGACTGACTGTACAGCAGATACATTAACATCTCGCTTTGACTCGTAGCCAGTCTGCATTCAGATCCTTCGAAAGTAAGTCAACCGGACTGCATTCATGTCTATGTTACAGACTTGTTCCTTTTACTATGATCGCACTGCAACTGATAGCGGCAACCATCTATTGCAAGACGGGCTAGTCGTGGCGCTCCCCGTGGCTGGACCCGGCACCTCCACCAAATATCTAACCGATTATTAAAAGTCAACGGAAGATGGGTAAAAGTTGATTAATGCAAGAGTAACTAAAATAATAACTAAACACATGGTAAACATTTTGTACAATAAATCAGAAATTACAAAATCCAACCCGACCGGGATTTGAACCCAGGTCTCCCGCATCCAAATCTAATCCTGGATTGTACTAAATATTATAACAATTCCACCTACGGGTGTTTTCCCCTAATATACAATTCTATAAACTATACATACTGAAACGTTATTTTTTGTGGGAGGGGGGGGGGGGGGGAGGGGGTGGACGCAACTTTTATTTAAACTATTGTGTGCCAATTTTGGGACAATAGTGTCTACGCTGAGCTATGTGCAAAATTTAATTTCGAGCGACGAGTTTTGTCTCCTATCGTTTCAACACAAGTTTGTTTTCACTCTAGTAAAAGGGAAAAAGATTTTCTAAAATGACATTTCATGAACGATTTATTTGCTCAGACTGTACAAATAAAGAGCTTTGTACCGGACGGCGACAAAAATCGTACATCAAACGTTATTTCAGAAAATAATTCTCACTTATACTAGAGTGGAAGACAAAAGTGTATTGAAACAATATTTAAAAACTCGTGTGTCTACATTAAATATTGCACATAGCTTTTTTTTACGTAGTTCTGCTGTGTACAAAATTGGCATAATGGCCCCCCAGAAAAACCACATATATTTGTTTCTAGTTCGCCTAATTTAGCCAACTTTACATACAACTAATAACAAATCTCTCAATTTTATGAATCAGGAAACACTCCCGTAGGTGTAATTGATTTTTCGGAAATAAATTCAAAAATTTTGGATTTTGGAATTTTGGATGGATTTTTTAATTTCTGGATTTTTTGAAATCAATCCAGAAATCTTGGATTTTGGAATTTTTGACGGATTTTGTAATTTCTGGATTGATTTTTATAAAATACGAAATCGGTTAGAATTAGTCCAGTCCGCGGTGGCACATACGGTTAAGGCGCGGGTTTGAATCTTATAGCTCTTCGAAGACGTGGGTTTCGAATCCCGCATAAGGCATGTTTTTTGAAATCCTCGTTCACCGTTATCCATCACCTCTCGTCGTCTCGAATAACCTTATAGTATATTAATTTCATACGTTAAGTAACAGTCATCTTCACCTTCAGTATCTTAATAATCACTTCGGTCATGCCAATGTCTGTAATGTTACTAAATATCTACAATTTGGTCTCAATCTTTATTAAAGGCTATTATATGCATAGTAATCCAAACTTTATTGTGCGCTTCTTTCACATAATCTGATTTTTTTAATCGTGATTGTTATGAAATTTATTTATAAATTTGAATTTTAGAAAAGTACGTTTTCCAAAAAAACGCTTTCTCTTGGTATGAAAATTGGAACGATTATTTTGATTCTTACATCCCAATAGGCTCCAAAATAAATCTTATATGATGTATCAATTCTTAAATATTTCACGATCCCCCCCACCCCACAAAAAATTACTGAACAACTAGAATATTTTCAAATTACAAATTTACCTTACAAAATAATGTGATGATTTCTTACCAACTAAAATATTCTGCTGCTTTATTCTGTGTAACCTTTAAAACAAACTTGACGTAATGTTATAAATTTTATATTATAAATTCTGTGCTTTTAATTTTTGCAACTGCCGCATATGAAAATAATTACAACACAGAACAATACAAGGTTAAAACTGCCCACTGCGTGATATTTCGGCAGCGGTTACCTCGCGTCTGAGGATGGCATCGGAGCCGCAGAAATAACTCGCAGTGATCGAGTTAGTGCGTTGTGTTTTAACAGTGTATCGTTTTGTGTTTTAATTTCAATTTTCTATATGTCTACGGACAATAAGTCCACGGGGTTATTTATTAACTAGTGCAAGAAAAGTCTATTGACAGCAACAACTTCTTAAATAGAACTCCAGGGCTAACATTTACTTTACTGGTACGAAAAATGTCAAAACTACCGCGCTGAGCCAGATTTATTCTGTTTACTTAGTTGTCACTTTCGATCGACAGTTTGTCGTTTGTTCAAAAAAGGCACCTTGGTATTTATTATCGCATGTGTTCCAGTGAAACAGACAAGAAATTAATATATTGTAAAGTACGAAATATGTTATCCACCTCAGCAGTGTTCTCTATATTTTTTCTGCCATGAGTGAAAATGCTTCTAGATATGCCGACGTTCCAATGTCCGTGGGTCGTTCTAAATTGCTAAGTTTAAATTGAAAAACCTCCAAACTAATTACATGGAAGTCGCTCCAGCATCTTTTTATGCTCGTTTTAGTTGCGCCTATCGTTAATCGATTCTAGGTGGCTTTGTGACGGCCACGTGTTGTCCGCTTGGCACGTCCCTGTTTTAATTAAATTCATTTCAGCTGGCTTTTATAGACACGTAAAATCAAAATACCACTCGACGTTTTCTATAATTGCTGCCGGATAAAAGTATGGAGCTTACCACATCAATACTTAATTGAAATTTTCTTTGTGCATCTTAATAATTGTATGAATTTTGTAAGTGTTATTATTTCAGCAAAAAAAGTATTTAAGATGCCCTTTGTTTCAGTCGAATAATTACAAAAGTTTTGCTTAACTTATACTAAACCTTTAATTTTCACCTTTGTTATAACCTGTTCAGTTTGTTGTTATTGTTGTATGGATGTATTCATAGTATTTGATTCGTTGTCTTAACGTTGAATTTATGACTGGGCAACACTAATTTACATTTTATTCAAAATATTATACGTCTGTACCCACGTAGGATCATGACATACTTCCATCCATCAACCAGTAAAGAGTTCGAATTTTTCATTTTTGAATTAAACTAAATATAATTTTAAATTATTATGCCATACAAACATTACGTTCATTTAAATAATTCAATTTGTTTTTCAGATTTTTATATCTTGCATCACAATAGAAATCAATGTATAGAAATGTCGTTATTTCGCTATTCTCTAAACAAATCTTAAAAATATATATTCCCATGTATATGTTTAGTATTTATTTTCAAGATCTTTATACTTATGCTGATATATTTATCGAAAAGTCTTAATGTTATTTTGATGATTACATTTTAGCGTTTAGCATCTCAAGATCAAAAACGCTCTCTGTTCGTTGCTATGTTGTACGTAATATCTAAATAATATTTTAGTTTAAAAAATAACAGTTCCATTAACAAACCATTGCGTAAAGATAACTTAAATGTATTTCTCTCAACTCATTACATTGTGCTAAGAAGGAAATCACATTATTACTCTTTTTAATATTTTATAATTAGTTGGCTAGTTAAAAAAGTAAGGTTACTGTTTATTTGTTTAGGTTGCTTCTCGTCTCCTGACGACACGTCCCGTCGCCGCTGCGTCGCCGACTGCATTACCTACGACAAATAAGCGAACATGAAAAATTATCAAATTAAGTATTACCATTCTTATGAAGTGAGTTGTTATTTATGTGGGGTGTTAACTGGTTTAAGTGAAGGGTTGAAAGTAGGCTACTCGGTATTCCATCTCCGGGCCATGCAGGGAGGCAGGCACCCTCCCTTCTCATTCATCTCGCGCCTTCTCTGGTCCCACCATGGGCCCCTGATATCGACTACCCAAGCTCGGTCGCTCTCGGTCATAGTCGGGGTCGACGGAACATTTCGGAATCGCCGTCCACCCCTTCCCCTCCGTGCGGCTCCAGGGGCGCAGCCGGGATGCTGTGTGGGGGGGAGTCAGTTGAGGCGACGACGAGCAACGCTCAAGACCCCACCCCGCCTCATGGAATAGTGTTACACGGGCGACAGAGTCGAGGCCAACATACATCCAAACATCACTAAAACCACTCGTTCAAACACGTTGATAAGATTTTTGAAAAAAAAAATCGGAAATAATTTTTAATTAAGTAAAAAAAAAAAAAAACTCTAGGTGAATGCTCGTGAGTGTTTTGTTATGAGATGGGATGGGTTTGAGTTAGTCGTAGCTGTGCTGGGTGCTATCACCGGGTCGGAACCGGGTCCACGCCGTGTCACGTGATGGACAGGGCAACCCCGCCTGGGTAGGCAATGTGCCGCACGCTGATACAACCGTGAGTACACACATTATCATTGGCAAGAAACCACTGACCCAGTAACCCTCTATACATCCTCGCATCCATCCTAATCTATTGACACTGCCACTAATATAGTGTCGAATCAACCAACGCCCTATCCTAGGGCGGTTTTAACCCCAAACGCATTGATTTCTATTTTACAACGAAACAAAACACGTTAAATGTATATCGTACGCGTAAAATCTCCCCTTGCTCTATCTTAGAACAAGGTTTAAAACAATAACCCTCCCTCTATTCGGAATCATCTGTTAGGAAGTTATCTCCGCCTCGAGGCCTGTGTGACACGGGTTGCAAACCGACGCATTGCAGACGCGGATCGTTCGAAACTTGCAAAAAGGTTATGGTATTCTGCGAAACTTATCCGCATAGCTTACACTCTAAACGAAACCAAGTGTTATTGTACACTTGATGTCTCGCCCTCCGCATAGTTCACACTAGCACAACTACAACAACTACAACATCCACAACTTTAGTCATTGAGTGGGCGTAAAGTCATGACAAAATTACACATTTCGAAACTATTCACATTTTAAGTTATGCTTTTCAAAACTTTTGTAAATATCCAGGTAGAATTGAAGGCATGACTTATGGGCTTACCTACCTTAAAAAAAACAACATGACGGCATTAGTACTTCCAACCCCATCTGGTGGCAAAAACGACAAGCGCACTGTGCACACAAAGTGAATAATACTCCTTCCGGTAACTTTGTTTCTACGCACCTATATTTTCATGCAATCAACGCAGCACACATTCGATTGTATAACTGGTACTGCAAAGAAACTAGCATTACTTACAACAATATTTTTAATTTTGTTTCATACATTTGCTTCTACAGAACCTACCGTAACCAATAAAAGCTACTTATTTTTTTTAAAAAACATTCATTCACAATAACTTTTATCCACTTCTAATGCTACTGACATGAGAGTTAAGAACTTAATTTTTACAATATGAAAGCAAACTAGTCGTATTTTGCTCTCGATATTTATTATTATGAGTTTTATGAGGACCACTCCCTTTTTATACAATATTTATTATGATTGTTGTTTTATGTAAGTGTTGTCTAGTGCGTATGTATGTACGTGCGTGCGTGCGCGTGCGCGCGTGTGTATTTGTATGTGCATGTGTGTGTGGCGTATATGATTGTTATCTGTCTACAATATAACATTTCTTACTCCACCACACTACAGTAAATCTCAAAGTTATTATATATATACGGTTGGTATATCAACATTGATTTCAAATCTTTATTATACATTCTTTCACAGTTTACTCCTATATTCAATCCTAAATATTTATTTTGACTTTCTTCCATAATTTAACGTACCTTGCAGTAATGCTTTTAAATTATTTTAATGATTTACAAATACAGATACATACTTTATATTTCTGGTAGACAAGTTTAACAACTACTTGTAAATGGTATGTCAATAGTGATTTATATACAGTAGTATAGAGGATCTAACCCTGATTAAATTTTGAGTTTAACGTTGAATTTCATTCAATATAATATGATTTATTAAAGAAAACATACCATTAGAAAAAGGTATTTTAGTTTCATTATTGTACGTTTAGAATGTCAACCTCACATATTTTCTTTTAAAAGTAGCGAGTTTGGTTGATTTAATCAAACGCCAAATTGCTTTGTATCCATCTATTGTAACATCCACGTCTGAGAGAAACAAACCCGATTGATTCACTTTATTTGTATTTATACCCACCAGTGAAGGAAATTCACTAAAATAGTCATTAGTCTATACAGTAGGTGACTTTCCCCTGAAGTTCAACTGCCATTTACGTTTACAACTTGATTGTTCGTTGTCACCGACTTATTTTATGGTAAATTGTAAATAAAATGCTATTTTAACAGGTTCTCAAACGACTGCGAATTTTTATAGGAAATTTACAATTTAATCTAAACCTTGTAAATATGGTAAGTCGCTTTTAAAGTCTCCAAAGACTTTCCAACGGAAAACTTCCAACCTAATTATATATTTAATTGCTCATTTACTGAGATACGGGTGAATTGCATCGAGTGAACCAAGAAATAATTAACACTTTAAAATACTAGTTACTTCAAATTAAAGCAATCGTGTTTCTAACGTTGCATATTCAATATTCATGAACATGTTGAAGCTAGTCCACGGTGACTCTTGCGGTTGGGACGAAGATTCGACAATCTTCATGGAACGTGGATTCGAATCCCATATAAAGCATTTTGGTAGCTACTATCATCACATAAGCCAGCGGTTTAGCCGAGGTCGTTTAACCGGTTCCCACTCGAACACCGAAGGTAAAGCAGCCTTCGGGCGTGGTCAGGGGTAGAGTGGGTGAATGCTCTGCCCTGAAACTCACGTATCCCGCTGTTTAGAGCAGATGGAGGGTTCGAGAGCTAGTGTAACGGCTTCGTTCTTCTCGACGTCTGCTCGGCAGTCCGGGTTAGTGGAGAAACCTATATGTCTGTCAAGGTTACACCGTCCTTTCGGATGGGACATTAAGCCGTTGGTCCCCTTGGTACTTTTCGAAAGGTGTAGGCTACGTGCCGGTACCGGCACCGGGTTTCCCCACCTCCCTTATGTTCATAATTTGTCCTCATCTATCACCACTCATCGTCTCGAACAGCCAAAGTGCATTAATATGAGACGTTAAGCAATATCCAATCCAATAACAATATCATAATAGTATGTGATTACTCATTGTCCTAAATAGCTACCGCAAGACGGTGAAGCAAAGCAACAATCTCATTCACTCAAACCTTGTTCACCATTACACCCTAAAGAAAGGTGAGCTCAAAACAATGAGAACGAAGTTGAACTTGTTAAGTATTCCTACTTTAAATCTCGAACAAAGCAGAGCATAATTACCACTGTGAAGAGTAGTGACGTCAGACCTGCGCCCTTCAGAGCGACGCTGGCGCTCGCGCCGTCCTACGAAGGTACTTTCTTAACGTTTAGCCCCATCAAAGTGAATTTATTATTTAAATCGTCTTAAAAATGCACAATTTAATATTCAGATTTTCTCTGGTGCTGCTGCAAGATATTAGAGATATAGTGAGGTTGTCTTGGTGCCTAATTCACTCAGGTGGTAACGATCCCGGTTTTGGAGTTTACTTTAAATATGGAGTTGTTGGACTTGAGAGGAGGGTGGAGTTATATTGAAGTTGTGTTTAAAACTCTGCTTGCTCCGTTGTATTCTTATAGACTAAAACACTCGACAAAAGTTTGTTTAACATTCTTAGAAGAGAAAACAATTCGAAACCTACCAAGTTAAATAAATCCGTTAACAATATCGTTCATTGGCTACAAGTGCAAGACTTTAATTTTGTTTTCCATTGTTCGGGAATAACTCTGTTTGCAAACAACTAACAACCTTTTCACGGACATCGTATCTCTAAAATAAAGTCATTATTTGTCTTAACGATGCTCAGCTCTCCAAAGTTAGAAGTTGTACTGACTCGTCTAAAATCTAGAGAATATTCCATCATCCAAACAGTTTTTGAAATGTAAAAAGTAGCTATTTTGGGTGTATAAAAAACAAACTAAAATACGAGTACACGCATTCGAGACCGCAATATGACACAACATTATTACAGTTTATTTATTCATGTTTTATGTAAATAATACAGAAATAACGTTGTGTCATACTGCGGTCTCGTAAGTCCACTCGAAGTTTTATGGTTTGTGTTTGTATGTTGGAGGCACAATATAAAAGTATGACACAACGTTATTGCTGTGTAGTTAAAAGTCCATGGCTTCCATTACTAACGTATGTACAACTATTCGTTAAGTCTATCCTTCAAAAGAGAAAGCTTTCTGGAGGATGATCATAGAGAGAGTCCTCAGTCTTTAGACCGTCCGCGGTGGCTCACACGATTGGGGCGCAGGTACGAAAGACTATAGGAGGCCGCGGGTTCGAATACCAAATAAGGTATGGGTTGTTTGTATTGTCCTTCACCCTCATCTATCAACAAGTGTTGTTTTAAATAGTAATTTCGCAAATATAGAGACGTAATCAACAAAAATAATTGAGTTAGTTGAAAATGCTAATTGTGTTGTTAACTCTGCCACCTGTATGTTTATACTATAGTGCAGTATAAACTATAAGAAATAAAACTAAACTAGAGATATAAAAGCAAATTAAGAAGTTGAGCAACATCAATCAACCAGCAGAGATTTTGGACAATAAATTAAGAGCAGACAAGCGTTGTTGACACGTACGTTTCTGTCCGGACCTTTCAGTGTCAGCGTCTGTATTGTGTCCGTTGTACACATCGAATTATGTAGTTTTTTTAAACATTTTAATTCTGACCGTATAGCACGTTACAAATAGCAGAAAAGGGTGTGGTTGTTATCAATGTCTCACAATTTTTATAGTAATAGTTTTTTAGTTCTAGTAACTTTAGGTTATGAATAGTATTGGATATTTTTTTAAACAAATGATTACCTTGTTTTTTATGTTCGTCAACACGATAACAATAAAGTATGGATAGTTATTTTATCAAAATTAATTAAGTAAAAATTTTGATAATAATTTAATTTTCATAACGTGTCATTCAATAATGTTTACGTATTTTCTACTTTTTTAAAACTCTTGATAAATTTTGATAATCAAACTTGTTGACAATAAACGCCTCAACGATTAAAACAATAATCACTCCTTGGGGTTTACGAGTTAAACAGACGCTGTTACTGATGTTAACTTTGTTTGTTAAGCTAGAGCTAAATGGTCATCGTTAAAGTGAGTTTATATTCTCTGTAACGAAAAGTAATAACTTTGGATTTTAAACTCGAGCTTCTTGAACATCAAATTTACATAAACACCCAGTCTGTGCCTAGAGTTCTGCATAATTCGACTTTTACTGTTGTAGTTTATTCAAAAACAATCCCCCTAAAAAAACTAGCCTCGGCATATTCCCCCTAAAATCTGGAGCTTATCCAGTTCACGCGTAATGACCACCTGAAAAACTCATAATTTAGAGACGAAAGATAATAAATCTAGTAATAAAGCGTTTGTGTTACTCGATAAATCCACTCGCGTTGACACTTATATCCCTATAGCTTGGCGAAATAATAAACCTGCAATGTGAATGTGATAGTTTGCGAGAGCCGTGCGAGAAGAGAAGCTCCCCTACACGCTTTAGTTTTACGTCCGTTTGTACATGTGTCACTATCACGCTAATACCCACAAAATACATATTATATTGACTGACGGGTTTTGGTGACCTATCATTTCCAACAAGGTTAACCTTTTCAGGAGTGGGTTTTTTTAAACATTTTTTTGCAGATTATTTAACTTGGCCTATAAAACTAGGAATGTACATATTTTAAGTTCTTAAGATGACTTCATTGATAAAGAGTTCAATATTCAAGTTAAAAAAAAAAAAAATGGCAAAAAAAATTTTTTGGGAAAATTTTTAAATTAAAAAAAAATATAATTATGTTAGCAAAGTGCACGGACGTAATATTACGGCCGTACTCTTGAAAAGGTGTGGAACCAAACTTCTTTGATGACCCAGTGTTTGGGACGGGACTCTCCTCTTACAAATTGGTGTATTCTATCAACCTGACACCTCCACCAAGGAGACATTATTCTGGATGCAATTTTATTATTGTTCCCTTATTTTAAAAAATATATGAGGAATTAAAGTTGTAAGTACTCCCTCCCTTATCTGTGATTGAATTTAAATAACTGATTATCAATCAATCTGTAGCACATATTTGTATATTTTTCATCGTAATTGATTACAAAGTATTCTCTATATATAACAATATAACATAAATTTATTTTGATAGCCCACATACAATTAGTCAGAATAAGCTTAGAACGTGAATAACGTAAAAAGAAGCTTGATAAACTTGGAAATATTATTGTTGATTCGCCAAAGGGCTTCTCAAACATGTTTAGTAGATCATAAGAACATAACAGAATGAGCCCTAGTAAAATAGAACTCACATATAATTCAAATCTTTGGTAATTCTGACAAATAGTTTCAAGTCTTAATAGCTGGAAATACTTTTAAAAGCAAAACTATACAACTCAACTGCATAATGAGTCAACTAATTGCTTGCACTGGAGTCTCGTGATATTCGGCTTTTAGGGCGGTGGCTGAAAAGATCAGCGTTCCATTGTGCGGAATATATTTTGTGGTGGTTAGGGGGGGGAGGGTGGAGAGAGGAGGTACCATTAATGTATGTACATAATTTGTTTGCTAATTTCTAACTCAATCACCAACATGTGGCAAGTTGATAGGTTATAGGTTGTCCATGATAATACGATTTGCCATCGGCTGTGCACTCATGATGTGACCTGTCCTACTTTTCACTACAGTTTTCAATAATTTGTTAAGTAACTCGATTAGATATATATAAAGGTGTATAACAGTATCTACTATAACTTAACTCCATTAAAATTGTATACACATATTTTGTTAGAAAACACGAATAGCAATTAAATGAGAGATATTTACATGACCGCAATTCAGTGTGTCCGCTACTTATGAAGGAGTAGGTCCTACTCAAGTATCTACGATTTAAAATTTGTAAAATAGCAATACTTCTATTATTTAAGATTCCTTCTTCAGTAAACTTAACAACACTTTATATTGACTTATCTTTATTTTCTCATTTCAAGCACATTTACTTTTCATCTGTTATTTGCAGTTATTTAAAATTCTGACTTTCAATAAAATATATATTACATGTTTTATATATTGCCACATACTTTACCTGGTAAATAATTAATAACATTCTATTGTCGTATTCACCACCATTGCTTCCATAGTATAATTTTGCACCTTCCACTGAAAACATAATATTCCGTTCTTAATCCTCTATTATCTAAGCTTAGACTATGCCCAACGTGGTATATCGTGGATCATCTTTCCCAGAATCCACAATGTTCTCCAATAATATTGATTTAATTTCGATTAGTGTGGAATTCAATATCGTATAATTTGCTTTAATCGTAACGAAAATGTCCACGTGCTATTGTATGCAAGTTACAAACTTTTTAGACATATAGAAGATGTAATATCGAGTAAGGATGCATTAAAACATACATTTTTAAATACTGATCTGCAATGAAGTACCTCACTAAAAACCAGTACTGTAAACCTTCTAAAAACAATGTGTAAAACATGTTCTGATGGCACTTTGTTCAATTATTCTCACAGTTAAGTCGAATATAACAAAGATTGAACTTAACAACTTATTAGGTGGAGAAGTGTTTTGATAATTTGAGAACAATTATGAAATCACAAGATGGTGGTTTGATATTATTTAAACATTTTTCAACTCTAAGTGACTGATGTCAAAACGTAGTTGGTTTCTTCAAGAATCTAATGATACTGATTACAAAATCTTCATCTGTGTCAGTATCAACTTATGTTACGTCACCCAAACAGCAGTATCGCGTGTCTATTGGTCTTCGTTGCTGATTATGAAGGGAAAAAATATTTCATCAGGGTCGATTTCAATTCTGCAAACATTAACTATTTTAATGTAGCAAATTGTCAGTAACAACAGCTGTGGTTATAAATTCCTCTAGTGTCGGACGCCAATATGTTTCATTAACCCAGCTACTCTGCCAGGCAAATGTGTGGTTGGCTGTTATTCGTAGTTGGTTATTCGTAGCATCTTTAATTTAAAATCCCTCACTGAAAATAATTGCTTTAACCTAATAGGGTTAAATCTTAATCCAAAACAATTAATTAATAATATTTTACTTAGCTCCATATATGTAGTAGCGTATTACCGCGATTTTGATGGTTTTTATTCTTTTAAAAGGTTCTTTAAAATCTTATATGTTTAACCTATTCAAAAAGGTGATTCACAAAACAGTATGACGACACCAGGACACAAGTTAAATGTATAATATATTGTTATTACTGTAGTGAGGGACCTCGACAAGACTGTGATATTATTAATTGTCTTTATTTTACAAAAGTTCTCATGATATTTTTTTGTCTTAACAATTTTAATTGTTATCACGTGATCTAGATCATCAGTTTATTCCAATGTATAGTGTCTTACCCTGCTGTCTAATTCTGGTGTCTAATACTAGTTTATAACCCGACTGTCTAATACTATTGTCTAATACTGGTGTCTAGTGTCTAACCATATTATCGAATACTAATGTATCTAACGATACTGTCTAATACTAGTGTATAATCCTAGTTTATTGTACTGTCTAATCCTAGTATTATCCTAGTGTCTATCCACAACTAAAATCGGCCTCCCATTTGATTAGAAGAGTGAATATTTTTTTATATTTTTTTTCAAGTAGGTTTTATAAACCCTGAACCCCGATCGAACCCCAGTCAGGATGGACTTTTGAATTTCTGAATTGTATTTCATATTACAATAAGAGTTTTTATATTTTCACTGGGAAGGAAAGTATTCGTTAAAGTACCAACCTATTTATGTTGTTCATGGGATCTAGTGGTGGCATAACGGTCTATATAGACTATGGTGATAACAGGTAAAAATGTATCATTCCTAAGTTTTCCAATCAATTAAAACACAACAAAATATCAGCTGTGTTATTGAATTTAATGTAACGTATACAAATATTTTAAACGTTATTAACATGCGCATCAACGCTTTCTGTTCGGTTATATGTTGATATTATTCCAAGCAGAAACGAGTAACGTTGTTGGTGGTTGTAGAAGTTCTTCCCGGTGAACTTGCTGACGCATGGACATCAATTATTTACCTGGCTGATCCGTGTATGAATTAAATATTATGCTTGAGGCGGTATCGAGGTCAAGTTTTCACCCGAACGAGGTTATAATTATTTAAATACGGTCATGTCGACGCTTGTACAGTTTGTACGCGTTGGGTTCGGGTTTGGTTAGTTCAGCCCTCTTCAACCTAACAGAGACGTGTAGCACTAAACTTGAAGGTGGGGCTCTGAGTCAGAACGTCGTCAGTTTGATTCCAACCTCATGAAGTTCTGACAGAAAATTGTTTTCCATGAACCATGCTAGTCACAGTGTTCCCACATTCCTTTCTGATAATCCAAGTACCGTAATTAGCTGGTTTTTATTAAAAGTAATTAAAAGAGTTTTTGTGTAGGTTACAAATTTTCACTTTATTTCATCTTGTCCATGTTTTACAAGTAAGAAAATAATATAAATAGCTAAATAAATTTGAATTTAGAGTCTACCCACTCAGTCATATAACTGATTTCCAGTGGGGGATAGTAAACCAAAGCGACCCTGCAGGCCCCGACGCGATCGACGAGTGAGCGATAACCAACTAAAGATCAATATTTTTTAATAGGAAATATAGCAATCAGTGGTATGGACAGTGCGAACATCCGCGGACCAACGCCAGAATCAACAAGGCCCATTCAGAACAACTTTAAAAACTTTAAATTTATTAAGTGCCTCGTTGCTAGGAGGCTCCAAAGTCAACGTCTACAAATTCCAAGACAAGAACTGATGGACTGAAGTTAAATCAGAAGATAAAAAATTTCTGACTCTAGAGGGAATCGTACCCTTGACCTTCTGCATTCAAAGCAGAGACGCACCACAAGACCAACGAGCAACACACTTTTTTAAAATTTTCACTATAATTCATTATTCATGTTTTACAATTTTAGTATTGGAATGCGTCGTTTAAATTATTTAACTGGAAATAATCAGAACAGAAATTCACAAATTATGCACCTTTTCGATTGAAGTAATATATTTACTTAATCTGGTTTTTATTGAGGAACTGGATTGGAATTATTTTTTACATTTGGTGATGAAACCTATCTGTGTGCGTTATTATTATTACAAATTTCAAAATTACCATAAACTCAAGACAGTATTAAAAATGATTAAAATTTATATTTTCCCCCCTGTTTGAACACAATCAAGAGAATTAAATTTAATTTTTTGAAGTGTGTACTATGGATTTGTATGTATGTTATATATGGATTTTTTGTAGGTTTTCGCGGCCCGTCATAGGATAAAAACAAGGATCTTGGGTAAAACCGCGTCGAAAATAAGATCGCCCAGGTTCTGCCCTGGTTCATCTTAATTTCGACGCGGTTTTTCCCAAGATCCTTGTTTTTATCATATATATATATAATAAATTTTTATTTATTAATTTTTTTAACGTCTTTCTATTCAATTAAAAAACTGATTTACAAAGGAGGACAACTAAATAAATCTAATTAAACGAGGGAGCGGAGCGACCGAGTGTCTCCATTCAACTCGAACGGCTCTCATTCTGTGATTCTGTCCCGTCTATCTGTCTGCCTGGGCGTCTGTCTGTACGTCGAAAATCAGCCTAACCGCTGAACGATTTGGGCGAATTTTTAAACAGACATCCGGTACGGAATTATTGAGAACTGCTAACAAAATCAACAGATCCTTTGCGATTTAATCCTACAATAAATAAAAATGTGATTTTTAAAATATCGATAGCATTTGTTTAGTAGCAGCTATCGGGCCACATCTACGTGGCTTGCATGGCCTTTTGGTAAGCATTTTGCCCACCACACGGAGGGTTGAGGTTCGATACCCTTAGCTCGAACTTTTTTTTATATTTTTACACCCACAATTATTTTTGAGGGTGTTAAATGGGAAATAAAACTTAGGTGATTTGGTTTTATCTTGGAAAATTTGTTAATGTTTCACGCTAATACGTTTTGAACACGATTCGCATTTCAAATGTTCAATTTAAATATCTAGGGAAACGCCAAAGTCGTTGTTAAACGAGTGAGTGAGCCATGTGTTGAGTACCCGGTATCATTCCCCATACTGGGCTAGATCCTTAGGTATAGGGGAGGAAAGGGGATGTTCCCGGGTACTCAACACTTGGCTAACTCACTCACTCGTTTAACAACGACTTGGGCGTTTTCCTAGTAATTACTTTGAAGAGTGCACGACAATGAACTTGCCAAACGTCATGCGTCTTTCCAGTTTAATCAAGTTCTCTGTTCACGAATCTATTTATAAAACCATCACTCAACACTTTCTTCTTCCGCCATGCAGTTTAGAGAAATTGCAACTTGTGACCGGTAGTTATGAACCCATCTCGTGCCATCACAGTTTCCGGCGTGATTTCCACCCTTAAGTGCATCGTACGTTTTGCGGAAGAGGTTTTACGATGGGATAATATTTTTATGGTTCCAGAAGTAATTTTCTCCGAGTGTATTTGTGTGCTTACGTTAAAGTTAAGGTTGCCATTTACTACGATGAACTAGGAACGGTTATCGACTAAATTGGTCAAACGGTCGAAACACTCGAAAGTAAATTTGACGCAAACTGACAAATACTGATAATAAATCTACAGAAATTTTACGAGATTCACGTTACAAATTCAAGAGGAAATAATGACTTTACGCTTGTTTGATTGTATATCGTAGAATCGTTCTTATAATTTTCTTCATTTTTCCTTCCAATTCGTCCGAGCTGAAAAGAGAGTTTTAAAATAAAGTTTTTTGGACGGTTGCCAAAATTGTTTTTTCCAATTGCCAGACTGGTCTGACCCTACACTACAAACATTTTAAAAACATAACAATGCAGTACTGCTCCCCCTATCTCTTCTTTAATGATGACTGCAGTGCTCGTCGATAATTACCAACCTATTATTATAGCACATTGTCTGATGGGCATGGTTAAGCTAGTTACTTTATATATAAATGTGTTGGTCTAAATACATGATTTGTTTACGTGTTTGAAATTTTTAATTACGTATTTACAAGGTTGAAGTATTTCAATCGTACGTTTGAACTAGTTACGGTCGTTAATATCTTCAATCCCTTGGAAAAGGTAATCCATTCTCTTTCATTTGAAACACATAGTGCTTGACAGTTATTTGATTTTGACTTCAGTTCTTACCCTCCTAAAAAAACTTTCCTTGAAATGCTCTCTCTGGCTCATTTCGTCTGTGCAATAACTGAATCATATTGACATCTCATTAAAATCCAACTCATCAGCTCTCCATCGATTTATCTGCAAACAACGCTGTCGTTTGCATTATACCTTGATAGAGTGAACCTAAGTGGAAAACAAACTAATGAGAAAACTCACAATCTTCATTTTCTCATTTTTATTTTTGATCTATTTTTTGCTTCTTGTAATTGCTCGCCCGCCCGTCCGCTTTCCCCAGATATTTGATACCAGATCTTTATGCAGCTAATCACAAACTAGCTGAGCATGGTTATAGAGGACTCAAATCACCTAGAGAATGCGCTAGTGTCGCGGGGGCGTAGCACCGTCATGGCCGCCGAGTGAGGATACCTTTGTAAACACCCATATGATCCTACACAAGCACAGTGTAAATATATAAGGTTTTGGGGGAATAGAATAGGTATCATGTGGCTCATTATGAATTCAAAATCTAGTATTTATTTATTTAAAAGTATTTCTAGTATTTATATAGATTTATATCAGCATTTATAATTAAAATACCTACGGATATAGTCTGTCGGGCGCCTGTGAACGTAGACATTGATATAAACCGCTTATTTTTGTGGCCGTAGTATTATTCCAGAGTACAACGTTACAGAGTCCAACATACTTTGAAATAATATCAATATAATGACTAAATTTATTAATATCAAAGCAAAATATTAAGTTATGTTCTATAATCTATAATAGGCCTAATATGGAATGTAATGCAATATTAGAGTAGCACACAGCGTTTCAATTCAAGCAACAACAATAAAGCCACTCAAGCTTTGTGAAGAGTGAAGACAATAAAGCAGTAAACAATAAACATTATGCGTTCCTAAATTATTAGAATGCAAAATAAAAAATTACTGGACAAAACACCAATATAAAAGAACATTGGGAATAACAAGTCAACATGGTCTTGTGCTTAATTTTCTCGGAATCATGGTAGCCCAGGTATTAAAATGCAATACTTAAATTTTTTAAACCTTATTCACCCACTCTTGAGGGGATTTGATTGTTTTATTGTGATTACGAAAATACCAATATAAATACTATAAACAAAAACAGGAATTGAACCCATGGTCTCCCTCTAGCCGGGCGCGGACTACATAACTGGGAGTGGTGATTTAATAAGAATTTGATATTCACTATTATAATATCAAAATGCACCAATAATTCAGCAACAAATACACTACCGCGGTCTCGGTGGTCTTTTGGGAGGCATGGGTTTGATCCCCGGCCAAGGTTGGGTTTTGTAAATCTGGACTTAGCCCATTTATTGTGATATAATCTAGGGCTACTGATTGTTTTAAGCCAAAAATGAATTAGTCTTATCAACTAGGTATGAATTTAATATATTAATATGAAGACCACTCTTTATTAAGATCTCACTGAATTACCTAAGTGAGAGAGAATGTGTTTTGTTTCCGTAATTTCTTGTAGATTCTTTACACGAAATAACGAATCAGTGCATGTGTTGAGTCACTTATCTTCCAATAAGTGGCTTCAGCAAATATACACTCTAATGGCAAGTGGGTAGGTGGATTGTGGACAGATAATATTCAACGTACGAAATGTGTAACTAACAAAATAACAGTAGGTATAGTTGGTTAACCAGTCGGCGTTTGATTACGTTTTCAGTGTCTCCAATGCATTTTTTCACGGAATGAATTATGTTTCTGTTAAAATATGATGTTGAAGACTAGATTCCATGTAGGTGCTGTTTGTTGTGTGCGCGATAGAACATCACAATACTTATCTCAATTAGTTAATTTCTTACACGCGAGGATAGCATGTGTAGATTCTATCCTCACTAGCGCGTTTCCAGCGTTCGCCGCCAGAGTGGACATGAGAAGATGGAGCGCTCTATAACAACTCGGAATACGTTCTCTCTCGAGAGTCGCCTGTGGCTGCGTCTGGCCAGCATAGGACTCCTTGAGGTATTTAGTTTTACTAGCCAGACAAACATAGGCCTAACATAATAGATTACTGTATTCAAAGTAAATGATATATGCCAAATTTTGTGTTACACTGTGTAAATCATATTTGAACTTATGTATTTATTAGTGTTACAATAATTTTTTGAAAATAATTTTACTTCGTTGTCTTCTTCGTGGGGGAATGTGGGCCCATTAACAGCACAGAGCGTATTTAAAATCATTTTTAATGCTCGTATATCACCACTCGACGTCAATAATCTTTTTCACCTTCAACTTTTCTATATTTCATAAAAGAATAAAATATTTTAAAAGGGTTGTGTTTTTGTATTCCCTTAGTACGGTAGCCTTAAAACTTTTCGTTGGAAGATAAACCTAAGATTAATCATTACATTATATTTCTAAGACCATTATGAAACAATGTTTCTGGGTTGGATGGACGATCAGTACTGTAGCTGGCCTTAGAACCTCTTAAATGAAGACCATTTTCTCTCTCTCTCTCGCTCTCTCTTACGCTCTCTCAACACTTGCGCACTAATAATGTGCGAACTGAGAGCATGGCCGCCATCTTGGACCCAACCCTTCTTCTAGTCAGCTAGAATTACTAAGACGGAGTGACTTTCCAATCGGATCAGTGTAATGTTGTATACAACCGAGATCGAGCTAGCTGTACGGGTGGGTCCTTCGCCGACGTCATAGCCTACACCCCTCGGCTCAGATTCGATAGCTGGCTACCCGATTCCAATCCGACACAAGGAATCTAATTTCACAAGGGAAGAGATTTCCAATTCGACTTCAAGCATCTCGATTCGGTAAATAAAGAAAAAACAAGATCAGATAGTCTCAACGGTAAAAATAAAGGCATGCGCAATTGTTCGGAATATACGTATTGAAAATTGAAATACCATTGAATATTCGAAACGAAAAGACGAAAGTCTGAATTGCTATGGAGATTCTGTTTTATCAATGCAAAGCTCGCCCCATTGGCTTTGGGTATTCCACAGCCTTCTGAAATATGTAACACCCGTGTTCTGGTATAATCTCCTAAAGACGCCCGTCACGAGACAGGGATGGAAGTTGACGTTTTCTCGCGTTAATATTATATCACTACTCGTTCTAGCAGCCTCATACAACGCCCGTCAAACTTTAATTATTATATATTGGGCTCTAAAAATAAATTGGTTACGGGAAGAGAATGTATTAAAATTGCATGGGTTTAAGAGCGTAGGTCCGCTACCATTTGTTTCAGATGAGATATGAGCTATATTTCGCCAACCCTAAACTAGAAAATAGTACAGTCAAGGTGAAAAGCATCGTTGTAACAATATCGCGCTCTCTGTTCACACACATATTCTGTGGTTACAAACTGTTATGTTAACAATCCCCAGTGTCAAGCTGCTTCAATAGTTGAACCGTCGGGGTCATATATTCCTTAAGGGTAATTTAAAACTTGAGTGTAAATAAGTGAAGCTTTAGAAGAAAACACTTGTAAGAAGCATGATTCAACTGATAACTAGTGAGGATATCTGATTTAACATAATTAAATAATCAATCTTAATGCATCTGAATAAAACCAGAAGTTGACTCTATTCTGAACAGGTACCCTTCACCTTTAAACTCGATGGAAATTCAAACTTCATTGATCATATATCATATAAAACATACTAAAAATAGTTTTAAAAGAATAAGATTCAAGCATCTATTCGTTGAACTGATAAATCAATTGTTAAAAAAAGAACGTAGCGGACAGAGCAAAGCTTCTATTGACGAGAAGAACCACTTGTTCCCAGGAGAAAAATAAGATGCTCAATCTTATATGCCAGGGCTAAATGTGCATAAATGAACGGAATCGTAATCAATATGACACCGCTTTAGCCTTGCGTATCTCGACTTCATGTTCTATGCGAAATCTCTCAAAGTTTAATGAAGTGTCAGTCATTGTTTCGTTTTGACAGCAAAATATTGATCATTACTTATTTTTAAAGTGAAATGTGAGCATTGCCTTTGATATTTGCATTCTTCTATTGCGTTTTTATTTCACTGTCAAACAGCACTCAATAAATGATTCTTTTTATTTCTCTGCTCAACGATTCAACATATTTATTATGCCTATATTAAACGTTTAGTTTAGTTTTGGAATATGTTTTAAAGCCTTCCGAATAACGTGTAATATCAAACAGGAAGTCAGAATGGCGATTGATTTAAATCAATTTTGATCCCCGAATAGTTCCACATCAAAAATGTTTTTAATTTTTTCCTGAATTATGTATAAGAAACTTATTTCGACGATTATGTCGTTTAACACAAGTATAAATTAGTTTAATTTCAAAAATATTATTTTTTTATAATTCCAAGAGTAAAAAATGTTGTTTGTACATTGGGCATTCGAAATGTTGTAGACTTACATACCAGACAAAAGTAAAGCCGTAATCTGCAAATGTATGCGAATAATAGATAATGCAAACCACGTTTAATAAATTAAACCTTATATTGTCATTGATATAATGACTAATTCCTGGATGTCTACAATTTGGCTTCGATATACACCATGGTCAATGTTTTAAATCTCCTCATCTACCATTATATCAATTATTTACAATATTTTATTGGATTCTTTAAAAGAGAGTTAAATAAATGTTGTGATAAAATATTCTCATCTCAAAATTTATTGATATTTATTATTTTTTGTTTGGAAGAATAATAATAATTAAGTCAATCAGAATATCAAATAAATCAAACAATTCAAATTTAAATAGATGTTTACGCTACGTTAATATCTGTTTGGAATTGTTCTTGAGCGACCCTAAAACACGCTGTCATCTTTTATGATAAATAGGCATGGAAGGCAAAAAGTTTTCTCATTTCGAAGAAATGGAAAATACCGTAAGGATGATAAACACAGTTTGTGTAGCATTTGTTGCTCGAACTTTCTTCTTTCGAAGAGTTGGATGGCAATTTAATTAAACGTATAGACTGAAAACGTTGAACTTTTGTTTAAAAGCTCAAGAATACCATACACTTTACGCCTAATTTATTATAAGTTACTGAGCATGTACTGAAACCGTTTGATTGATGTTACTTCTCTCTCAACGAAGTAATTTTATAAGAAATAGTAGAGAAAATGGAAACCTTTACACATTCATGTCGTTAGGGGTAGGACCAACAGTGGTGTCCAGACATTAAAAAAAAACTCATCTTTAATTTCTCAAAATTTTAACATGTACTGAAGTTACTTCACATATCACAATATGAGCCTTACCTACATTATGATAATTACACTTTCGTTATTTATTTAATTTTTAAAATCAAAGTTTATCACATTCTGGTGTTTATCAAATAAAATACTTAGCATTATTATATTGTCTAATTTAAATAAGTAAAGAACGTTTTCAACTTTCAAAAGAACCATTATACATTTTGACTCAATAATAACTGCCTTACAAAATTACAAATGTAAAATACCAGGCTTATATTTCGTGTAAACAGTATTATTTATTGAGTAGGCCTACCACAATGCAAAGTTATGTTACTACGAACTCTTAATATTATAATTATATACTACCCTTAAATGATGAATATTTTAGGTGGTGTTTTATCCTACGCTCTAATATTCTCGTACTCGCAACAACTTCTACTGATAGAGCCAAATTCTTCCCCAAATTACAAGCTGACTGGTTGAAATCTACTCCACAATTTAATAAATATATAGAACAATATGCAACATAACAAGTCCCATTCGATCAAGTATCAATCAGCTTATTCGTTTAGAATATAAGGCTTATCATATAATTATATCGAATCAATAATTCTCTGAACAGCTAGATAAAGAAATAAAATACATTTTTCTCTCCGTCTAAAATAAGTATGTGAATAAATCTATTTCACATCACAACCATGTTTTGTGGTGAAACATGCCCTACAACAATTGTTTTTGGAAATAATGTATATATTTCATGTAATTTGTTTTGAATATATTATACTATTCTTTTTTGCAGGTGTTATGCAACGTACTGTTTGGGTTAGGGGATATATCATATCTTTTTATAAACTTACGTTTTGAATGATTGGAAGTACGTTATGACACATATCGCAGCGTAAAAATGCTGAAAAAATTGGCGTTAAAGGATATTCGTATTTTTATCAGCTCATGACAAGAGAGTTATTGGATTGAGAGAAATAACCGAAACATGTGGTAGTGAGATTGGCAAAGTTCGTACTATGAAAATGAAAATGAAAATGTGTTTCCCACGCAGTGTTTTGTACAGTCAAGTACGGAATGAAAGAGAATGTCAAGCATATTCTTACACGTTGGCTGCACCATGCTTATAGACAAGATATTAATTCTGAGGCGTGCTCTACTATGTCGCAATATTTCAAAAGTTGTCAAGAATACCGGTATGAACGAGATATTGATGGTTTGGTGAAAGGAAAGGGAGGGGTAAGGAGGAAGAAAGAGGAAGGGGCATTATGATTGAAAATTCGAAGCAAGAGGTTTGATTTTTAAACAAAATGCTAAAGAATTCGTACAAAGCACTTGCAAATGGGAAAAATATGGATTTCGAAGACAAAAGTGGTTTAGACTAGACCGCTTCGCGAACGCTTTTATAGACAGTCGCGTTGATAATGAGCGTTTGGTCTATGAGCCCTCAATTAAATGAATATATATATATATATATTATAATTGTCTTCCGGGACATTCCGCCGCTTGTTTGAGTTTGCTGCTACAGACCTTTGTCTGTCGCCTGGCACTCGACGTTTCGCCAGAATCGCATCTGGCATGATCACGAGTCACTCACTGTACGTCTTCCTTCTTCAAGAACACGCACTCGACTGACAGTCTCCAACCCAACTGCGCGCGTCCTCGATCGAGTTTGCATGCCTCCTATTGTGGTGGAAATAGGTGCGGGGCGGCGAGGTTGTATTGGAAATGCAGAGATTTGTACTGTGTTGCTCGAGGAAGGCTCTTGTGTAGTAGCGTTTGTTGTGTCTGAAGGTGGTATGTGTTTGTTTACCACTTGGTATTGGACCAAGATTGATACGGATCCGCATTAGCTCAGCATGTAAGGAAGGAAGGCCATTGGATAGACTTTGCCAACACTAGAACTCTAGCAGTAGCCCCTGTATATTACCCTCGTATCATACGCGAAGCCATCGAGATAGAAAAACGTCCCTGCAACATTAACAAGCGAGATGATGCCCAGAGACTGGCAACAGCATGGAAACCAATCTTGGTCCAATACCAAGTGGTAAACAAACACATACCACCTTCAGACACAACAAACGCTACTACACAAGAGCCTTCCTCGAGCAACACAGTACAAATCTCTGCATTTCCAATACAACCTCGCCGCCCCGCACCTATTTCCACCACAATAGGAGGCATGCAAACTCGATCGAGGACGCGCGCAGTTGGGTTGGAGACTGTCAGTCGAGTGCGTGTTCTTGAAGAAGGAAGACGTACAGTGAGTGACTCGTGATCATGCCAGATGCGATTCTGGCGAAACGTCGAGTGCCAGGCGACAGACAAAGGTCTGTAGCAGCAAACTCAAACAAGCGGCGGAATGTCCCGGAAGACAATTATAACATACAATACGTCCGCGAAAACTTAAGAACAAACATATATATATATATATATATATATGACATAATGAAATTCTTTCGAGTTTCCGAGTTAAATAAGTTTTATTACCAACGTTTCGAACAGTTCTCCCTGCTCATTCTCAAGGTAACGACATACAAATTAAAAAACATTGAGTAAACAAACAAGACAATAACAAATAATATAAAAGACAAAACAAGTCACTGCAACTGCTCAGCATTACATTTAAGATCTTTGCGATGACCTTAACAGGCGTTTGGTAGGTGGAGCTTCAGGTGGCTTCTTTTTTCTCCTATCCACTCTAGCTGGAGGAACTACATTTTCCGTGGCAACTAAGGGTATTATCGGCACCACATGGCTATCACGTAGCGCCAGTTTCCAGGTGGGTGCTAGTCTTTTCGCATCATCTCGTATGTTTAAGTTATGCGGTCGTTTCTCCATTTCGACGGCTTCTCTAACAATACGAGATACTTCATGGTCCACTCTGGCAACAGTCTTTGCGTTCGCGAAATCTATCCAGTGCTCCTTCTCAAAATAGTGCTGGAAAAGAGCAGATGTAGTTTGCCTGTTTTTTATTGCAGTTCTATGCTCGTCCAGACGTGCTGAGATTGGACCATGAAGTATCTCGTATTGTTAGAGAAGCCGTCGAAATGGAGAAACGACCGCATAACTTAAACATACGAGATGATGCGAAAAGACTAGCACCCACCTGGAAACTGGCGCTACATGATAGCCATGTGGTGCCGATAATACCCCCAGTTGCCACGGAAAATGTAGTTCCTCCAGCTAGAGTGGATAGGAGAAAAAAGAAGCCACCTGAAGCTCCACCTACCAAACGCCTGTTAAGGTCATCGCAAAGATCTTAAATGTAATGCTGAGCAGTTGCAGTGACTTGTTTTGTCTTTTATATTATTTGTTATTGTCTTGTTTGTTTACTCAATGTTTTTTAATTTGTATGTCGTTACCTTGAGAATGAGCAGGAGAACTGTTCGAAACGTTGGTAATAAAACTTATTTAACTCGGAAACTCTAAAGAATTTCATTATGTCACATTATATCCGAGAAAATCTACGTAAAAACATATATATATATATATATATATATTATATATTGTGATTTTTATATATATTGTGTGATTTTTAAAAGAAAAATGCTAAGTTCACAGGTTAAAATTTTCTCAAAATTAAGTTAAAATCAAAGTAGCCGTTTTTCCATGCCAGACTTAATAATCCGATAAAAAGTTGAAGAAAAGTAAAAAAAATCGTAGATGTACAATTTTCATAAAACATATTTCTTGGATTCGTCATGTCAAAGTGATATGTTCTTTTACCCAAAGGGAGTGGTATCAAATCCTATAAATAATATTGCATTTGGAACTGTCCTTAACCATCCTGTATCCTGTGAATTTGGCATATGCATTCAAACGGCTGAACGTAATTGACTACGAAATGGCTAGTTAGGGCATCTCCTTGAAAGATCCAAATATATTATGTGTTATCAATCAGGTCATAAGATCATTATTACTTCATAATAATGTCAAAATATATGCCGGAGTGCTCGACTCGTCAGATGAAGATTAAACGTTGATTAAAGTTTAAGCTGAGTCAGTTTGTGAAGATTTAGTCGTTTCATCCAACAAGTATGTTACATTTTATTTTTGTCAGAGTTATGTTGGTGAAGCAGATTTGTGACCTCCATTCTCGGAGAATGCAAGCTGTTACTGTTCCTTAACAAAGACGATATAATAGAAAAACGTCAAACCACAACAGCAACACACACAGCACACACCTCACTCAAATCTTATACCTTCCTCATTAACCATGTGTATAATATTAAAAGTTCATAATACATTCTCGTAAGTACGCCGGAAAATGTTTCAAATGAGCAGATCTATGTACGAACAATCGGAAGAGCGATGTTCGATACCCCGCTGAGATGGATTTTGTAATTTCTGGGTTTGATTTCCATTTAATAAAAAATATTTTTTTCAAAACATTTTCATAAATTTTTTTGATTTGATTTAAAAAAAAGCATTTTCAAGAATGTAATTTTAAGAATGAATTCTTGTTTTACTAATATTTGGGGTCTCGTATCCAACCAATAATTTCAAAATTCAATGATATGAACAAATACATTTATTTTTGGTGGAGGTGCCGGGTCGTTTTGATGCAATTCTTTTATTTCGAAATTCATAATAATGTCTATACAAATCATTGCAATTATTATGTTACACTGCTACAATAGAATGCTCAAAGAACCTTTGTTTTTTATTGTAAAGAAAACAATTAAGTATAATAATGTAGGCATAATACACGTTATGTAAGTTTTGAGCTGTTCGCCCATCCGCATGCCAATTGACAGTAGAGTATTTGCGCTTTGTATTTAAACAACCTCTAGTCTGATAGAAATGGTGTCGTTGAACTCGGCTGTTTATTTAGGAACCTGCTTTTCCACTTTTAACCAACGCTGACTCTAATGAGGGAAGTTGCCTTTAAATTAAGTGGGAGAAGTGCTTAAATTTTAAAGTGCATTGTCAGAATTTATAATGAAATGGAGGGTTCTTTAACCCTACGAATAAAATTGTGTCTAGAGAAAGTAAGTATTCTAGTTGTTTTAATTTAAAGCTTACTGTTTCCAATATTTACCTAAGAAAAATATTAACCTTTATAGGAATAAAAAATATATAACTAAAATGCTGACCAAATCCACGACGTGTTTCTACCAACGAAAAAGATAATCTAAAGCTTTTCTCAACAAACTTGAGAGTAACTAAAGCAAACACATGTAGAAAACATTATTTTAATATTCGTTCTACTGATTCCTTAATCTTTCACCTATAACAAAGGTGAATTAATCTTTCAAATAGCAGTTTGAACTAAGATGCAAAAATTATATTGATTTTTTTTGGTATCTAAGTTACTAGTTTTAATTTATATCTGGCCAAGCTGATTAGTGTCTAAAGAACAAAGTTAACTTTATTTGTATTGAAATTTTTCTGTTGAAATTTCTACGCGTTCCCTCAGTTTGTCGTTGAAGGGAAAAAATAATGTAATATATTAATAGATAAGCTTACATAAACAAAATATATACGTTCTATTAAATGCTCGCTATTTGAGAAGATGAGTGGTGATAGATGAGGTTGAAGGACAATAAAAAAAACATGTCTTGTGTGGGATTCGAAACATCGTCCCATGGTTACATACTTATTATTATTATTATTATTATTATTATTATTATTATTATTATTATTATTATTATTATTATTATTATTATTATTATTATTATTTTATTATTATTATTATTATTATTATTATTATTATTATTATTTATTTCGAAATTGCACATTGTACATGCTGCACAACTCCATAGAAAGTTAGAAAAGGGCCATAAGGCAGTCACAATGTGTCTAAGTTAAACCTCTTAAAACCACATTATAAAATAAATAAATAAATAAATACGATTCGGACCTGAGCTTCAATCGTATGAGCCACCGCGAACGGCTTTGGGCAGACGAAAGCAATTTGCCAAAACTGAATTGCATTCCTTAAAGGGGTATTTAACCGCTAGACTCAAAAAACATATTTCATTCAGGCTAATTAGTAATGAATTTAGCAATTAACAGAAAAATTATTGGGGCCACCATGACCTCCCAAAAAATTGTCAAACATGACATTTTTAGAGCTAGGTCCCATCGGCAAAAATCTCCCATAAGAAATAACATGGGGACGATCTTTATGCCCCGTGACCTTGGATTTTGATCAAAAAAAATATGGCCATAATTGACGTACTCTACAGCCTTTCCTGTAAATTCTCTATATTTTGTTTTGTAATTTGGGCAAGTAGTTCGGTCAAAATATGCTGATTACCAAGATGGGGTGTGATTTTGGAATGCATATTTTTGCGTGTTTGAGGGTATATTTGGGCACAGTTTCAAGACACAATGTTACAAAGGGGCATTTTAGATTGGTACTATGCTCTAGTATCTATGTGGACCAAAAAAGAAGCAGGTTAAAGCCGATTTAAGAAATTTCCCAAAACACCAATTTTCGCAAATTTCTGGATCAAAAAAATTAAAAAATTCGTGTTAAATCACAGTTACAAGATATGATTTTTTAAACGGTCATTTTAGTGTAGTATTGTGCTATAGATCACGTGGTAAAAATAATTTTTGGGGTTTTTAGCCCCTTTAAATACTTCCCTAACCAAACTAAACTAATCGTAAGGTATTAAACCAATTTAGACACTTCAATAAAGCGTCACACAATTATAGATTAAATCGAACTTGAGTGATATTATTTCGGTTTTGACAAATCATGCGGGTAGTCCTACCCTCTGACGTCGTCGGGGCTTTCTGGAATGACGTCACGCAGCATCAGTGATCGTGTTTTGTCTGCGGTAGCCGTGACCCGCAATTCTCGCCCGATAACAGGGGTAATTTGTATGAGGCGTGAGTCGATATAGCATAGCCGACTCTGGCAACAGATCAAAACTCAAGACCAGAGACCAGAGAGTGAGAAGCCAGTATAGACCCGCGCATATCAAGAGCCATTCACTGTGACAATGTAGAAATACGACGCCGTACGGGATTTAAAAAGTTAGGGGAGATAGAGAAAGAATCAGGTACATAGCTTGTGCACTGGAAAGTGTAATTTTTAGTCTGATAAGAATGATGAAAGAGGAATTAAAACAAACAGGGGTCAGATAAATATGGAGAGTAAAAAGGAATAACTGGAGTAGGATAATGTTGATAAAAGTGTGATAAATCAGGGAGTAAATCTCTTTGGATTGGTGTGAGGGATGTAGAAAGGTAACGAAAAAAGCGCAATAAAAGCGAAAGTGTTGCTTGTGGAATACATTTTTGAGAATTAATAATTATTTATGTAATTTTATGTTTGCGTTGAGAAAAATGATTGATGTAAGTCTTGGCGTGTATAAAGCAAGGACTGAAAAATCATTGTTAAAACACGCGTTATTGACGTGAGTAGATATAATATATTGTGTGCGTCTTTTGATGAGATATAAAATGTGGAGTTGAGGTAAAGGTAGAAATAAAATGGAGACACTGAATTTAAGACGGGAAACAGGGCGTGGTCGGTCTCATAGTCAGTGTGTTCTGAGGAAGGTCCTATAAACGGAACATTGCAAGTTGAATGTGAATATGTGTTATGAAAGATATGGTCAGGTTCACATCTTTTGGTTATACTCACCCGTAAATACAAAAAAATAAAAGATAACGTTTTTTTTTTATCCTTTTGATGCCTTCGAATACAAAGAATTGAGTTTAAATCTGTTTTGAGAATTATTATTTGAAAATATATTATGATAAATAAATATAATTATTATTTAGTGTTTACCCTCTCAATCACAAAATTGATTTTTAACGACATATTATGGTTTAACTTAAATAACCCATACGTATTTCACAATTATTTGTATCAAATTAAACATTAGGCTTATACATAAATGAATGATACATCCGTACAAACCAACTTTCTACATATTATGCACGCTACAATGACCCCCCACCCCCACCTCCCTAAAAAAGTATTAAGCAATCGTTCAGAAAATTAGGTTTCTGACTAAACGACCTTCTGAAACTTTCCCTTCAATCATGTTTTTGTGATTTAACACGACGGTGATAGAGGATCGCTCAATGGAGATTTCGCCTTAAATAAATGGGTCATCAAGACTGGCTTATAGATAGATCGAGTTTTAACTTCGAATAATAAATCAATCTGAAATGCGTATAAAGATAAATCGGCAAGAAAATTACTTTTTTTCTTTGAAGGGAAAAACTGTCGTCTGTAAAGCAAGCGCTTTGAGATAGTGCTTACACGTAATTGTGCAATGCCATAATTCAACAAATAAATCGTTCATAATTTATTATCTGCATCTAGTTTTAGTAATTTATCACCACAGAATATTGAAATTACATAGTTTACGTAACTATACTTATATGAAAACTAGGTTAGTTTTTAGTATGACACCATACTACTAAATTTAAAAATTAATCTTGTTTTAAGAAAACACTTCTTACGAATCTTGATGAATGATATACTTTTTATATAAGTGACGAAATAACATCGTTACGAAAAGCATCGCAATATGCAGCAAACGGCGAAAATATAACGTTTTATCGACGAATTCTTTCGGATGGGACGTAAAGCCGTTGGTCCCCTTGGTACTTTTCGACAGAAGTAGGCTACGTGCCGGTACCGGGTTTCCTCTCCTCCCTTCTTTATCATCATCATCATCATACAACATACATCACTGACCACTGGTCACTCTAAAATGACAGTAAATGCTGTATGTGGCCAATTCATTAAAAAAGATTTATATTGTAGCCTTGCGAAATATATAGATAAGATTTTATGCACTTAATCGTGTGTCACATCGTTCTACTGGTTACGGTCTTGTCTGCATTGACTTGAAGGTCCAATGATCGAGGTACATGAACATACAATGGTAAGCTTGCTAAAAGTGCTCCGGTGCTAGACCGAAGACGAAGGTGTACGCTGTTTACACCTAGGTTAGAACCTCTATCATAATGTGTCAGCTGAACTTGTTGAGGGTGTGAAAATGAAAGAAGGTGTTAATGTCTACACCAAGCTTAGTAGGCTGCCTCTATCAGATGTCAGGGGAACGGAGGTTGTACGTGTTTTGTGAGGGAGGTTTACCCTCTTATAAGGTGTAAGACGTCCACACCAAGCTTAGTAGGCTACCTCTATCAGATGTCAGGGGAACGGAGGCGTTGAGGGTGTTAGAACGGGAACGGGGGGTGTATAAGTATGCAGCGCGCGTGACTCCAAGACTGAGGTCGGCGCTAGCTCCCCAAGGTACCAGCGAGACTTCTCGCTTGCCGCAGAGTGCAGTTATCTTTGCTCGTCAATGTCTCACTATTTTCTAACTTTTCCAGACTCTCTGCTCTCTTTAAATCGTTAGGCGTTTCTTACGTCAAACTTCAACACTTTCCACATTTTGTTATGCCACTCTCCAACCAACCAGCCAACTTTCTTTTTCAATTTCACCTTCATGCTCTGTCTCTCCTCTTATTTCTCTCTTACCCACATTGTGTTCCGCGTATTAGTAATAGACGTCGTTCGCTAAAACTTGGTACCTCCCCCCCCCCACCCCCACCACCTCCTTAGTTATTCAAGAACAGAACGTCTCGTTTCACTCTAACAGGGAGTTAGTTAAATTATGCATTTATTCCTTGGAGATAACAGACGTTAAGAAGACTCGCTTCTCTATGACTGAATAATGACACATAAAGGAATCAAGTTTCAAAATGGTGGTATGATTTACGTGATATTATTTATAATTATTTTAATACATTAAACAGTTCAACATTTTATAGCTTATTTAACAGCTTTGCATAATTGAATATTACGGAGCTGATTGTTGCCAGAGCAGTAAATAAACTTACAATAGGCTATATTAAATTCGTAACTAATGGAATGTGCATTTCATTAAGCAAACGTTACAATTAACTGCTGTAAGTGATGGAACTACGAAATAAAACTCAAAGTCTCTGGAAATAAGGTTTTCTCTCTCTCTCTCTCTCTCTCTCTCTCTCTCTTCTCTCTTCTGTCTCCCTCATTGTCCCTACTTTGCTCCTCATTAAGGGGCATGAAATGTCACAATACTGCATGCGAGATTGCTAAAGTTAACGAGGCTCTATGCGCATACCTAGGTAGCTCGTTCACGATACATATTTCCATACTAATAGCGAGTACAAAGACGTGCGCTGAAAAACTTCAAACAGACACAAAGCAACGAGTCCGATTTTAAAGCTAGAAAGCTCTTACGCTAGTTCATTAGGGGGACACAAGTGCATGCGACACTTTTGGATCGTGATGTAACGAGGCCATTGAGAAAGAAATGGCGATGTTTTCAAGTCTTTCAAGTCTTGCTCTACACAGGGAACAAGCAATGGCTTTGTGAAGGGGCGAGATCTATTAGCAGGGGCTGCATAATTTGACTCCACTTGAACTTCTTGTAACGATACGTGTTTTGTGAGGGAGGTTTGCCCTCTTATAAGTGGGCCCTATGGATGGCGACGATATAATAAAGAACTTACTTAGATACTTACATAAATAATTCATACTTGATGTGTTTTTGATCCATGAATTTGAGAAAAACATCGTTTATGTGATCTTATCGGAATGAACAATATGCAAACCGAGTTAAGACAAAATTTGAGGGTCTCTTTCATGTGATTTCTGTAAAACTTGTGTATTGTTCTGTTGTTAAATAAATTTTTACATTAATGAAAGTTAAAACAATTGCATTAACCTTATTTGATTATTGGTTTAATTATCACGAATGTGCTTTAAGTACCAATTTAACCAGACGTAGGCCATGTTACTCGTTGATGACATAATATTATACAACACGGACAACTCCCCTCGCCCAGACGATTGTATTTTGCTTTACAGGAGTTGGTACACAACGATCACACCTACTAGTTAAGTATACTTTTGAATGGTTGAAGATAATGTATGATAATATTAAATGATTGTTTAGTTACAGTTGAACTTTATACGGGTAAAAGAAATCACGTTTATACTCTTGGGATAGTCCTTCAACTGTGTGTTAACACTTGCATCTAGACGTTTTCATTTTTTTTAAATATAAAACAAGCGAAGACCATACTAAATAATATGGAGAACGAAAATGTAATTTGATATATTTTATTTTTTACGATTTTGTTATTTGTGTAAAATAGTTTGCAAGAAACTTGATTTGCAAACACTAGATCGTAAAATATTCACGGTCTCGCCTTGTTGTTCACACGGACATGAACTGAAATGCAACGCTCGTGTAGTCTAGACGTAGAATTCCAAGTAATACCACGTGCACCAACTGCATTTGAACTGCAATTCAAACTCGACAGACTTGATTGTACGGCAAGCTTGTAATTCACTGTGATAGACTAACTCGAAAGCACATTCCACTTCTTGTTTGCTAATTCAAGTCTGTGACGTGCAATAAATTGCAGTTTAATTGTGTTAATTTAATTGGACAAAAACGGTAAACTTATTTGCTCTCTATTCAACTGTAACAACATTTTAATTGTAATTAATTATTTGCAAGTGCAACGTTGGACAGAGCCATCTAACAATTCACAAAACACTATTGCTAGAGATGTTTTATTCAGTGACCTTTTTGTCACATAAATAAGATTAACTCAAAAGAACATCTCAGAGGATGACGTAAATTATTTTGACTTAAATGAAACAAATAATTCATGGATGTTTTACGATGAAACGTTAATTATTCTGTCTAGGTTCAATCGAATGACACGAATCTCATTCTTCATTATTGTTAATTGTGTTTGGCTGGATGGTTTTAATTCTATAGTTTCAAAGAGAATACTGCCTTTGTTTTATTCGTTTCATATTGTATTCTTAAAGAAAACTCGAAAAGTAACAGATACGAAAAAGTGTTTAAAATTTATTTTATCTTGTCAAAAGAAAACTTTTTTGGCATACGCTCTTTCCTTTGCTTGAAAGTCCCAAGTTTCTTTCTTCCACAGCTATCAGGCCAGAGCAGACGTTCTTTTACGGCTTTATGCTGTTCTTCAGGTAGGGATCGATCAGTTTTCGGTATTTTAATATTTATTCCAGCTGGGTGTTTGACAAAAGTTGTTTGACGGAACATTTGTTGAAGTAAAAGTTCACATCGTCGAATGTTGAGCACGCCCCATATCACCCAAGCTCAATGCTTCATCCTTCAGATGCAAAATTCATGGGACGACACCAATGTTCGCCGAACATATCTTAGCGTTTGTGAGCCAGCTTAAACTTCACTTTTACTATTACAAAACTCATCCTTTTGAAACTATTTGTTAAAATACAGAAAAACAGATCTTTTCGTAAATACGTTTCACCGCGCTTACCATATTTTGTCTGTCTCATACAATTTATTGACACTCCTTCATTTATAATAATGACCTCAAATCGTAGATTGGAGTGTTATCAAATTGAAAAACATTAGCTATCATTGATTGATGGTAAAAAGTTGATGCTACGACATTATGTTCTGTGTAACATGTGAAATGATGAAGTTTGTCACTAAAAAAAAAGTAAAACTCTACACGTCATCACTACTAATGTCTGTAAATATGAAACTAGTAGAACAGGTAAATTGATTATTAAAATGTAATTATTGGACATACACTGTTCTTGTAAGAAATACTCTAATATGAAAGTAATACTCAATTTGAAAAAGACACTCGACTAGAGTGTCGAAATATTACGATTAAAAAAGTATTTCTTAACAGAACAGTGTATGTCCAATAATTACATTTTAAATAACTCACCAATGTCATTATTGTCTAGATAAATCGTTAAGACGTCGATAAGAGACGATGATTTGATTGTTTACTTTACTAATTTTAAAGTTCTTTTGTCGTTGTATTCAGTGTTTTAAATTTTAAATAACAATTCATTTGGTGCTTTACAGATTTAAAAAAATTTGGTTGTATGCAAATATGGAACTAGGTATATAAATTGGTATGTTTCAAATATTATTTATGAATAATAATACTGTGAAATGCTAGCTATTTAAAGTTTTAGGTTCCCATTTTGATAGCAGGCGACCAAACTTTCTTATGTCCTATCCATTCATATGTAAAGGTAAAACTAGCACTATTTACTTAATATGTAACCAATTACCTATACATTTATTACATACCTAACTTAAGATAAAAGGTGGCTCTGGCAGAGAAGTGGCATTAAAATTAAATTTCAGTGTCAAGATATGCGCCACTATCGTTAATATGTCAACCGGTACATGTGGAAGAACATTAATAAAAGTCGATAAAATATTCTTGCAATGCGGTTCATTATACGTTTAATAACAGAATAAATAAATCCTAGACATATTCAAGGTATACCGTTACAATATGCACAACCTAATTATACTGCAAGTCAAAAGCCCCGTCTGCGTAAGAATTCTGCTTTGAATACCTTGTTCTATGGCTGTAAAGTAATACAAAACCTTTTCATTTCTCGTGAGTGGAATTGGCGATGTATACACGTCTGAAGTCTTTTCACTAGCTAGTAGTCTTTTCAGTTCGCAAACATCCTATGAAAACAACCAGGGGGGATGGTGATGTGTTAAATAAACAAAAACCGTATCAAATCAAGTCAAAAAACACAGCTAGGAAAAATATTCCGTACGGGTTGAAGAGCAACGAACTTCATAGAGCTATGAAGATGTATCTGGTTTTTTTCGTTGGGTTAAACTCTTTATTTACAACAAATATCTAAAAGGTGTATTTAAAAAAAAGTTACTTGTGTTAGAGAGGAGTGATCTGCCATATTCAGCATTAACCATAATCTTTCACGAAAGTCATAAACGAAAATATAAGAATACACATAAACTTGGTGGTCTTTAGAAATCCTAACTTATAAACAATTTGATTTAATATCAATATCAATCTACTTAGCGAATAACCTTATCCGGAATTCAAGAGCATGGTGTTCTCAGAACCAACTTCTTATTTAAGGAAACATATGGTGGCTAAATGTGTCGAATTATTGATCGATTTCAAGTATCGAGGCTGCCTGATGAACGTTAGATAGATGAAATATCGTAAATTGATACTATTTTATTTCCCCCGTTTATACACTAATTATTAATCTGATACATGTTAAAAAATAATGTTTTTTACTAAAAATCAAAATATTATTTTGATAATTATTTTCTACTCAATATACGTTTGTGAGATTTATACAAATTCAATTAACTAATGACTTTGTGTACGTTAATATTTTCCATATCCTATTCTATTCAAATGCTATTACTAATAATAATCAGCATAGGGTCTAATATATGAAAGACAACAACAGTATCACCTTGTCAGGCATATCTCCTCGAAGCCCCCACCGTGGCGTAGCTTCTGACTCCTCTTTTCCAACCATCTGCCTTCTCTAGCCTACGTCAGGGCTGCTGGCCAAGGACACACGGTCCGACCTGATTTGTGTGCGTGCCGGCATGAGAGCTAGCTTTGCACTTTAGAATGTTTGTTTGTTCGATTAAATTCCCTTTCTTACTGCGAACTCCAAACCTCCTACCTAATACTTGGAAACCTTCCACAAAATAGAAATGTTAAGGTTGGCTTGTCTCCTGATTTTATGAGACACTTCTTACCGAAATGCAGCTGAGAGTGCGGAATCGAACTACCTCTTGAGTTGTAACTGTGACTGTCGTCAAACTTTTACCCAGCCAGGGATCGAATATTGAGCATCTTGCTAGCGTACTAGTTCTCTTACCATTGGCCATATGGCAACTTATTGTCAAGCTATGGCATGCAGAGTGAGGCGTGGCAGTTTCGACCAATCGGAACAACGTCAACGGTTACGCCAAACCATGAAGACCGAGACCTGATTTATCAATATTTGGAATAAAATATAATATATTTAAAAACATTTCCGAAATCGATCGATAATCGATCATGCGAAATGTTAGTTTTTTTCCACAATTCGAGGAAAACGACAAATTGTTATCAATCAATAACTATGTCCTTACAGCGGGAATAAGCTTATCATCACATTGTAATAATTTTATGAAGTAAAACCAAAACTTGTTTTCTTCAAACGCATTCCTAAAATATTACATAACTAGAATAAAAATAAAAGATTGATCAAAATGTTCACAATCTTTCTTTCATCATTCATTGAGACAGAATCGTTGGCGAATATATAGATCAATGATCGATATTCTGCGTTTAAACATCCCCAATACATCATTTACGAATTTTGTAAATTATTGACTTTCTTCCGAATTGGTAAATTTCTTGGTGCGCCCAACAGTATGAGGCCATGGGATTGATCCCTAGTTAAAGCAATTTTTATGGTTAATAATATAAAGCACATTTGAAAAAAGCTTTACAAAACATTTTTTTACAATGCATATTACAACAGAGTACATCATCTCCATAAGTTTAATTATTACAATGCATATTACAACAGAGTACATCATCTCCATAAGTTCAAATCATATCATAATGAACAGTCAACATACAATTACATACAAGAAAGAAAATACACAATAAACATTCACAAAATAATAAATGTATCTCTTTAAACACATTTGAAATTAACAATTTGAATGTGAAACTATCAAAATTATTAACAATGAAAATTAATAATAAGAGTTTTTCTTGGAAGAAAAGAAAAGGAAAGAAAAATTTATATGAAAGAAGAGATTAATGGAAATAAGCTAGTGAGTAAATAATAATAATAATAATCGTGTCTGGTGTGTGTTGCTACACATTGTCCCTAAATCAAAAAAATTAAATGCTAGGATGTATGAAAACATGTGACATGATCTAACACTTACATCACGATCGAACCAGAAAAACTTCCGACAAAGTTTTAGTCAGCATCGCCGAGTGGTTGTGGAGGGGGAGGGGGGGGGGGTTGATTGGTCAATTCACCGAAGTAGAGTCCAGTGCGTTTGCACAGACCGTCTCTAGCGGTCGTGTAATTGCTGCAATTGACTGAGTTTAATTTGACATCGGTGTAGCCGTTGCGTTTACATTCTGATCACCGACCGTTGGGCTGACTTATTTAAATCCTCAATCGCTTCGCTTACACGACTACTCTCATTCGAGCCCGTTACGATTGCGAGGAACGTTTGCTTTGACGAAACATCTGGTACTCGGGTGCGTTTACAAGTGAACCAGAGAGTGAATTATAAGTCAATATGGAAATGCCCATCATAATCTAAAATACGTATGTGGTACACAGTAAGTTACAATTTGACTCGTTGCAGTATGGCTTTTAAGTGCTCACTCAAAGCAATGAAAACCTTTTACATTTTGTGTGTGATTTAATTAATTGAAAATAATGGTAAAGTTACGAAATATACCATAAATTTATAACCTTTCGACACTTTTCTATAATCTGAACGGAACATGAACAAAACTTTGAGTTGACAAACTGACTAAAATTGAATACCAAAAATCTAGTTGTTACAATGTGACAAAATAAAAGACAATGTTTTTCGACAATCCCATTAATTACAACGATAAATGGTTATTTAATGGATAAATCTTGATTTCTTTCACTTTTAAATGAATTTCCCGCCATTTAAAAATCTTACCAAAATGTGTAATTCAACTTTTCACCAGCTGTAGTAATAATAGGTGATCTAGTTTTCTTACCAAAGGTGAGTTTATTTTTGAAACACTAGAGCGTAAAAGAATCTGTCTCCGAGTTCACATAATGTGGCGACATATGAGGGAGATGGCGCCAAACTACCTCGTCTCCCATGTTTTATAGCGTTAGGTGTCGTAAAATGTAGACCCTTGTAGTGTCTGTTATATTGCTCGTCTGCTTCTCGAGATCTCAAGGATGACCTTGATATTAAGAGGTCAATAATGCGCTATTCTATAAGTACAAGAAATAGAAACATCGACAGAAATGTTTACAATTTTACATATGGCTTAGTATAACTCAAAACTGCAGAAAACTTTTTTCTGGACAAATCACAAAATATAAGCGCGATATAACTTATAAATGTTAAACCCTGGTAGACAACCTCTGCAAATGTGTTTTGTTCGAGTCCTACCACAAACAGTTATAATCTTTACGTAACTTAACAATAACTTTTCTTACTTTGCTATGGTACTGCATTTGCTTAAAGTGTTGTAGGTAAGGCATAATTATCCATTTCCACTGAAATAGCATTTAATAAATGGGAGTACAACTGAAGAACGCAAAGGACGGACACCTTTGAGGACTGCCTGTGTGGTCATGGGCATTTTGTGGTCACATTATTAGCTTAATGTTTGTTTTTACTCTGTTTAGACCTAATAACTTTAAATAAATAAATTCGTATTTAGAGTCTACCCACTCAGGCACACAACTGATTTTCAGTGGATGATAGTAAATCAAAGTGACCAAGCCAACCCTGCAGGCCCCTGCAGGCAGCGTTGAGATGTGTAAAGTGTGAAATATAAAAAAAAGTATGCATTAAACAGTAGTTTAAGAGTATAATCATTCATCACAGTCTTTTGTAAAGACCAAATTTTTTTTAAATTTTTTTTTGTACCATAAAAGTACCGGAAAATATAAAACACTGTAAAATGCAAGATATCAAAGATAAACATTTCTTAATACCTAATTTCATAATCAAAGGTGAGTGTAAGTTTAAATAAAAATATCAGTCATCCAAATAGCATACATTTTGCTAAACTTGGCACCCGAAATCGTTCAAAAAGTAGCAATAGCGGACGTATGCATCAACCAAAAAATAAAAATTGGTATTTTCAAAAGACTTTGATTAATGATTTTACTCTTTAACTTCTGTGTTATGCATATTTTGGATTTTTGTTTTTGTGAAAACACAGCCTTAATAACAATGGTAATATATTGTCAAGTTGAGAGGTTGATTTGCCCTTGGTATATATGTTATTAACCAAAGTAACTATTGTTCTGGGGGAACGTACCTGTTGTTTGTTACACAGACAAATCTTCCCAACAGTGACCGAAATCGATAGGTATTTAATGAGGTGGTTTTCTAGGACCCCCCACGGCATCCCCAATATCCTCGTGAGCAGTTTCACTACCCTCATCACCTAGAAGTGACACCCCCACGGAATCTCCAATATCCTCGTGAGCGGCTTCACTACCCTCTTCACCAAGAAGTGACACCCCCACGGCATCTCCAATATCCTCGTGAGCGGCTTCACTACCCTCTTCACCTAGAAGTGACACCCCCGCGGCATCTCCAATATCCTCGTGAGCAGCTTCACTACCCTCTTCACCTAGAAGTGACACCCCCACGGCATCTCCAATATCCTCGTGAGCGGCTTCACTACCCTCTTCACCTTCACCATGGGACACTAATACATCCCCTATACCCTCGTGAGTAGTTCCACTACCCTCATCATCACCATGGGACACCAATACATCCCCTATATCCTCGTGAGTAGTAGATACCATAGAACATCCACCCTCAATCTCAGAACTCAAAACCACAGAAATTACCTTATCATTGCTATTAGTTGTCACCGAAATGTCACTACCCTTAACCACAGGAAGCAAAACCTTAGAAATTACCTTGTCATTGCTTTTAATCGTCACCGGAGAGTCACTACCCTTAACCTCAGGACATAAAACCTTAGAAATTACCTCATTTTTGCAATTCATTTTTCTCATTTTTTTCTTTGGCACCTCAGTGCTACTACTTTCCACGACAGGGCGCTTCAACGGTGTAAACAGCACAGAAGATGGTAGCGTGGGGGAGACGCTAGGTGTTAACGACACAGAAGATGACCCTTGTTCCGATGAAACAACAACAGGTACTCTCCGATGAGCCTCAAGAGATTTCAGTTTGACACAGTCTCTCTTAAAATGACCCAACTCTCTACAATAAAAACACGTGACCTGATTATCCCAACTACGCTGATTCTGGCGTTGATAACAACCCCCATTGGGTACAAATTGTTGTTTATTTGTCAAACCACTCCGCTGACTCTGATCCCCACCCTGTTGGCTTGAAACAAAATTTTGCTGCACCACACCCCCGCTGTGCTGTACTTTGCCCACTACTTCACTTCTAAAGGACTGAACCTCCCTTTTCAAAGACGCCATTATGTCCGTTAACCCTTTTATGGCTGAAAACACGCCATCCTTCCCCCCTTCCGCAGGCATAACTACCTGAACAGGAGCAACCAACATCGCACTCCTCGCCTCCTTCTCCTTTTGTAGCAGATCCTGCTCAAGGACCCGCGCTGCCTCCAACAATTCCTCCGCAGTTCTAAAATTTTTATTGATCAAGTGCACTTTCAAATCAGGCAACATACCCTCTAAGCACCAACGAGTCCTTACCTCATGCTGCATCCTCCTATCAAACTCATCACACAGCCTAATCTTAGTCAAAACATAGCCTACTACGCCTTCACCTTCCTGCTGGACTCTCTGATTTAACAAAATGTAAAGCCTACGCATCCGATCCTCGGCATCATCCTCCTCCTTGTGATAAGCCCTCGATGTAAAAAGTGGCACAGAATTCATCTTCTCCGATAAAGTAATCCCTTCTATCCTATCGCTGTCAATATAGCTCATAAAACATAACAAATTATGTTTAAGATCAACCCACTTCGTTGAAAACCCCTACCATGTCAAGTTGAAACCCACTCTAACACACGTCAGAAAACCCATCGAAACCCATTTTATACCTTGTATATAAATGCACTATCATATACAACCAAGGCGCCACCACCATGTCAAGTTGAGAGGTTGATTAGCCCTTGGTATAGATGTTATTTACCAAAGTAACTATTGTTCTGGGGGAACGTAGCTGTTGTTTGTTACACAGACTAATCTTCCCAACAGTGACCGAAATCGATAGGTATTTAATGAGGTGGTTTTCTAGGACATGTATAGAGAGGATTATCACAAACAAGAACACAATCTCAACAAAAAGAAGGAGCACTTGTATTTAACCACAATCATCCTAATTAGCCTGTTGGTTAAGCTTATGCATTTCACCTGATTGAACGTGAGTTCGAACCCCCATGTAGTGAGTGACTTGACCTATAGTAATGAAACCATGTCTTACTTTAAGTCCCCCCCTCTCTGGTTTGGTCCTGGATCAGCCGCGACTCAGTCTCGGACGTGGGAGTGCAGATGTTCTACCTTCTTCTGACTTCTTGCCTCTTGACCGGCTAATCCATTCGATACTCGATGTTTCCAATGCACTGCTAACTAATTACTCTTCTTGTCAACAATTCCTTGTCAGAACACCATTGTACTTGCTCTCGAAGACGACTTCTTCGTTCGCTGGTCAGATTGTAACTCCCCGACTCAACCGGGCTTACGCCTCCTCAGTCCCCGACTTGATTCAAAGTCCAAATTAATTAGCAGTAATTGCAGTGTCGAAACGCAAAGTCAGCACTATGTCGCCACTTAGTTCCCCGAGAAGGAGCGCGTGCGAGTCTATTAACTCATGTCACAATGCTTAGACCAGCAATTCAAATACACCTGGTATTGCCACAAATAACAATAAAGTGACAAATAATCCATCTGTCAGCAACACACGTACGCCATACACGCGCGCAATGGTCATTGCAGCAACAAGCATGACCTCCTTATACTTGTGACATCGTAATGCAATCACTGTCTTGTCACAAGCAATAATCCATGAAATTATACCAGTAACAAGGGTAGAAACTACCCCAAACATGACAATATCGCACTTTTATCAAGGTTGAGGGACTTCCTTAATGTCAGCTATAAGAACTCAAAAATGAGAACAAAAATACATTTTTATTGACTTTTAGAATTTTCATCTGAATTGCATATTCCGTCAACTAAATGCCCGACTATAATAATATCACGTAGCTCATGTAAAGGGGTCACTAGACGCGTGAAACAGTGCTGCAGTCAGCGGTTTCCCACCTCGCTTGGCAACAGTGTCGAGTAAGTGACGCAAATTCTGATGCGCAGACGGGTTCCACGCGATTACCTAAATTAGTCAGCAATGCAGAGTGGTTCTATTTGTAACCCACGCAAGTTCGTGGTTCAACAACACATGCCAGGTGATTATTTTATGAGTGACCAAAAAACAAGGCTTGGGCGTCGAAAAGTCTTTAATTCAATATGGTTTTGCCTGTTAACTTTGGGAGGTTGTAAAAAAGTCTGAACTATACACACATTCTTGTTTTTTATTTATTTTCCGTGGGAAACCTGCCCATGAGTGAAATTCATGTATTTCTTACGGTGTTCCCCAACCGAGTAGTAAGGCCAATCGTGAAGGAAAATGTCCCAGGGATGTTTAAGAGGACACTATTTCTTTCATTCGCTTCGCAGAAACTACTGAGAAAAATCTCGGAAAAAACCTTCAGTCGGGATTGCCGGTCTTTACATGGTTTAAACCGAGACCTCCTGAATCAGAGTCGCGTGCTTATAACGCTCGAGCCAACACAGTCGGTTGTTTTTAAGTAGTATTATAAAGTCACAACTGAGCAGCTATAATTACTATTCCACAATATTTATAACGGCATTTTTGAAGCCCACAATGTGTTTTTTTCTTCTTTGTTGGTAAAAACTACAATATTCGAAAATTTAAAAGAAGATTGCATTGATTTTCTGGAACACTGACTGTGCAAATAAATTTTAGAAAGGAGTCCTGCTATTAGATAGACGGGAAGACCCAAAAAATTAAGTTAATACAACTCAACACCGATTAATGCGGCTTGATTTTAAATAATATACATTTATAAAGCCGTTAATTTTGCATTCTTTCAATGTATTTACCATCATTATTAGTGTACTCTTGCTTAAGCTCATAACTTATTTTTTATAACTTGTAAACAGTGTCCTCCTACCTTTTAGGATTTATTTAAGGACGACCTTACAAAAACAAACACAAAATTAATATGTCGGTATTTATAAGATCATCGAGCGCCCATCGGCCATCTTGAACTTTAAACTACTTCTGACATTTTTAGAAGAGAAATGGTTTTGTATTTCTCTCTCAACTCGAGTTTAAAGGATGAATGTCAGTCGTTGTTTATACCTCGTTAGTACTGTCGTATCATAGTCGTATCTACGCACACGGATCGCTACATCTGTGAGCAATCTTATCTGTTACCATTTGTGACAAAACGCTTTTAATAACGAAGAATGAAATTCCATGACTTTACGGATAGAAGTTTTTAGTTTAGCGAAAACTTAAAATTAGAGAGTTAAAAAAAACATTGGTTTGAACCTACTTTTTGAAAAAATTGGCATTACATTACATTTAAAATATGATCAGTGTTGTTCACAAATCTTGTGCAGGCCTGCTGCAAAAGAGAGAATACGTGATTTGATTAGACGAGAAAAAATGTTTAAACCCCAACTAGGGTTGGTCTCTAAAATAGCCTTAAGAATACTAAATGCAAGTGTTTTCATTTTGACATTCTGACCAATCACGCACGATTGCTCGTAGCCGAAATTGAACCTACGATCAGTGTGTACTTTCAAGATTGCTACACTACACAACAGAAACTGACTCATTTTTAACATAATATCCTGTTTGAATTATCCTTTGTTATACAAACATAAACTTGAAGTCGAAATTAAATTTGGTTCTGTGTTTTAACGATACGGATCGGTTTACTATCAATATAAGAAGATTCAAAGAAAAGTTAAAATTAATAACTGGATAAATTTACCTTTAACTAACTCTTATATTTTCTGTGCGAGTTTTCGAAAAGTCTTCGTTGGTTTCATATACTTATTATAACGAAAGGAACACGGCCTCACCCTCGCCCTCTCAAGTAGGAGAACAAAGTCAGTCAAGATTTGAACCCTCGAAACTGTGGAACTCGAATTAAACACGATTAAAATTAAGATGAAAAATCGAGTTTTCTAATTTAATCCTCTTGAAACCATTACCAGCTAATAGGAGATAGATAAATAGGAGGTAAAGAGACTGGCTAATTGTGCGACTTTCTCGTTAGAAGTGAAATATACTCAGGAGGATTAAATAATTAGTGCAATTAGGTTTCTATGAGAATCACAGAGAATCGTAAAGACATTCATACTAGCTAGTGACATCAGAGCATCTGTATCCTAACATATTTGGTGCCTCTGTGTGGGTTGGAGAATCTCGTATTCCATGAGATATGAAGTTTCAAACATAATTAGTTGAACAACTTGACTTAGGCCCGGTATTTCAATGTTCAGTTAAAGTGGCAAATTTAACTGACACATAACTTGTTTTCACTATGGCAACCACCAATCAGAAGCCTTGTAAATATTTACTGAGAGGACTAACTGGCAGATAAATTTTAACTAGACATTGAAATTCTGGACCTTAGGCCCGGTATTTCAATGTCCAGTTAAAGTGGCAAGTAAATTTATCTATACCAGTTAAGTCGGATTTGGTGTATTTCCACTGCCAGTTAGCTTATCTGGAAGTTAAATTGGGTCCTAACTGGCAAGTAAACTAACTGGTGGATGAGGTGCTGGTTAAACCTTAACTGACAGATAAATGTGTGTATAAAGATGGCGGCTGGTAGAGTTTTAGGTTATGTTGGTTCAGTTGATGCTTTGGGGTTGATGTAGTTGACTCTTTTTGATTTTTCTGATGAAGAAGAGGACTGTAAATTTATTAAATTTATTGAACGGCCAAGAAGGCATAATGAATCTCGCCAACGAATTGATAATTTTACCTATTGGGATGACATATTTTTGTATGAGGTTTTCCATGTGTCTGGTAGGCCCTACCTTCTGACAACTACAGACAGGCCTCAATTACTAGGTAGGCCTAAGCCTACATACATGCCCATTAATTGACCTAGACTTGACATAAACCTATTTCCTAGCCACACATGAGGCCTAGGCCCCAGTCACATTTGGCCTACTAGGCCTATCCTATCCCCTAGGCCCCATCTAGGCCTAGCCTACACTGTAGTTTTACACGTCGCTAAAGGCCTAGCCCTGGGTCCAAGTGGTATATTAATAAGTTCTAGGCCTAGCCTAGGCCCTAATGCCACATAAGGCTTATGCTAGGGTACAGTCAAAGGTACAGTAAAATAAATTAGATTTTAAGCTTTGAATTGCCAGGGTTTCTTTATTTACCTATTCTACCTCACAGTTTAGATCTGATTCTAGGGTCTAAACTTCATAACATGTTTTAGACACTTTTTTTATTACAGCAGGCTATTTTTCTAAATAACTTCATTCTTCCAAGAGTTGATTTGTATGAAAATTGAATGGATGAAAAAAAACACTCTTGATGTCTTTTTGATTCTTTGTCCATTGTAATTAATAATAATTGGTAATTTGGGAGTAGCCTAGCCTAGGCCTAGACAACTGTCACGAGACGAAAAGTAAACACGGTAAACATAACCTATATTCGTTTCACAGCCTTGTAATGGCAATTCTATTCGAAACCACACATTTACCCGGCTGTAAAATAGGCTCTGTTATGATGTGAAGCTCTTGAACCAATCACAGCTCGGGGGAGGTCCTCAGTAGCAAGGATACTATTATACACTTCGTTGCTCAGTAGCTGACTGCCAAGTAAAATGAAATTGAAATACACAAAAATGGTAACTGGCAGTTATAAGTGGTTGTTAAATTTAACTGCCAAGTAGTTACTAGCCAGATTAACTGGACATTGGAATACCGGGCCTTAGGCCTGCTCTTCAGATTAATAGATGTTTAACACCCCCGATATCGAAGTAGTATTCCACTTACAAAATATCAATTCGAAACAAAACATTGCTCAAGGAAATGTTAAATCAATAATAACTAGAATTCCCATTCATACTTTTATTTCAAGTTCTTGATGATTCGCTGCTGCAACACACAACACTTTGTGGTATACAACACTGTTATATTTTTCATATATTTCTTTCATTCAGTATAATCTGCTTATTATCTGACGACTCTAAGCTAGTATTGGTCTTTATCTACACTCGCTGGCATACAACATAAAAAGGGAACGAAATCTTCACTAATTTCTTTGTATATGTGTGTTTCTATCCGATTGATACAAACGACTTTAACGAGTAAACCAATCTATAGTCATATTTATTTAATTAGGAGCCTGCAACTCGTCATCAATTTGTATTAGCCACTGGACTCACTAATTTATTTTATCTTTTATCTATGCTATCAAAACTGAATTTTATTATTTTTGACATGGCCTAAATATTTGGTTGTGATATAAACAAATATGATTAATATAATGCATACGAACTTTTGAATATTATTATACCATTATTTCGTTCATTACCTTTATAAAATTAATAACATTTAATTATCTGTGTTACATTTTAAATTCTCTAAGCTTATAATACAGAGGTAAACTTGTTTCCAAATGACATATGTTTTATTCATAAGAATGTTGCATTTTACTGTCTCACCAACTGTTCATCTGCTCCAAATATTTCGTCGGGGAGCTGACTGCTCCCACTAAGTAACATGCATAGGGCATAGGGCGAGGAAAGACGTAACATGCACGCGAGAAATATTAATAATACATCACCACTGGGGAAATAAACGTGTGTTGTAGTTTTGTTTTCACAAACTGTTTCCTTGCATTGCAAGTTTCGTTATTTATTTTTATCTAGTCAAGAGCGTGTGTGTATAGTATGATGCAGCAGTTCGACAAACATTTGTCTGGGGAAATACGTATACCACATTTTAATTGCGTGAAATTATTATTTTGAAGTGTGTCTAAATAATTTTTTGCTGTTCCCTAGACGAGATGATATCCGTATAGATCCATAGACAACACTGACTGAAAGGTTTTTCCAAAGTAAGTCATATGATATGCTTAAGCTAGGAACCGATGTGTAGGCCTACCCCATAGCTGGTATTATACATTAATAAATTAAAACAACACATGCGAATGTTTTCTGTTGCGAAATTGATAACTTACTTTTATTACAGTCATGCACGGGTGAAGGTATCTTCCTGTGCCCGTTTTATTTATTTTGTGCTCCTCAATGAACATCTGTGTAGTAAATCTCAATATATGGGTCACTTCGTCATTCAGCAAGTAACGTTCTAGTAGCAAGATTGTTATAAAGCAGATGTCGAATATACAACTACTTATTCTTCTTTTTTGATTATTTTCAATCTTCCTGTTCTTTCTCCGATAAAGTGAACATCATCTAGAGTAAGCAGCGGTGCTTTAGAATATAGATCAAAATATCTACATGTCGTTCACTCAGTTTGCACAAACCGATAATTTTATTTTATTTTTAAGATCAATTTGTTTGAAATAAATACAAAATGAAACTTTGTATCGATGCAGGGTATTATGAAATGTAATCAATTTACTTTCCTCCCTTTTCCAGTAATAATTTGTCGATTCAAATGATGCATCAATAATGTTGTAAAATTGTAACAAATTGCGTTAAACAAAAATTTTACGATGAAATTGTAGTAAATCTCATACGTATTTCTCAAACATTTGAGCATGTAAGATTAGACGTTTCTAACGTTTTATTTTGAAAATACGAGTTACAAATATCATACTACAAAAGCTGGAATGCCAGATATACTTTTCTTCATGCAATAAACAAAACAAATCATATTTTCCGGTTACTTAATTTATCCGTGTTGTATCAAAATTGCTTTCAAACTCTTGTCTTGCTCCTTGACAAAGCTTTCATGATTGCATTCAGCTGATGCAAGTCGAGCAGCTACTTGAAGTGAATTCTGCGCCCATGACGCTTTGCTGACTGAAATCGACCATTTCACATGTTTCACATTGAAATAGCTCAACTCAAACATGACTCCTTCACGCCATTTGAGATCCGTATTCCGTATAGTAGTCTAATGAGAAATATCCAAGGAAATGAAATATGCACGAGAAAACTGTTCAAAATGTCAAATTCACTGAACTATGGATCTAGGGCACTTCATGATTGACCTAAATATTAGCCTTTGTTTCAACGTAGCTTTGCAGTTCCATTACAAAGCAAACTCAGTGCATGAAAGTTAGTGAACTTTTCTTAACGCTTCGCCATTGTTAAAAATATTGTAACAATCAGCAGACGTTTAATATTTCTGCGTCCATTACAATATAAGGTATCTTGACAAATCGACCAAAATAAAATTGCATAATAGTACCATCTAGAAATTTTTGTTTTGTAACTATCTTAATTTTCCAGATTTTTTTACGACTGCTAAGTTGAAAAAATCCTCGAAAGTTACAAAGCCGCTTATGTACGCCTATGCTACTATCTTGACACAAATGTAAAGCTTTTCTTGAATTTAATTATACCTGATAAAAAATCTCAACTTTTCCACCCAGTTGACTTAAAGCTGTTAAAAAAAGATTATAGATTACAAGGTGTAAACCTTTTATATCTTTTACAGTTTTAAATTATGCTGATTACGTAAACTTGTGAATTATCCCTATATTTATATTACGTGATCCTGACCCGTGAAATATTATATTCTTAAAGATATTGCATTTTTGTCTATTTTACATTCAAGAGCAATTTTGCTACCAAAATAAAACTATGTAACAGATAGCAGGTTCGTATTATGCTGATCGTACATTTTTGGATGAGCGTAGCGAGCGAAGCGAAGATTCCATTCTACTACACTGAAGAAAAAATTCCGGAATGTTTTTTTTTTTCTTTTTTTTTCTTTTTTTCGTATTTTTGTCTGTTTGTCCACACGATTCCGGCTAAACCGATACTCTGATTGCGATGAAATTTTATAGAGGCCTTCGAAATCTTTAAACTTAGAACTGCCACGTTTTTAAGCGCAATCGAAAAATTATTTCTCATGAAAATGCAATTTTACGATTTTTTTCGATTTTAAAAAAAATCGACTTATAACACCTACATGTTTAATCCGATTTTAATGATTTTTTCATAGAACCTTAATTTTATGAATTTAGGTATTCGTGTGAAATTGAAGCGCAATCAAAAAATTATTTCTCATAAAAATCGAAATTTTACGGGATTTTTCTTTTTTAAATCAATTCTTTGACTTATAACACCTACATGCTTTATCCGATTGTAATGATTTTTTCACAGAACCTTAATTTTATAAATTAATATATTCGTGTGAAATTTGAGTACAATTGAATAGTTATTTCTTATGAAAATCGAAATTTTACGATTTTTTTCTTTTTTAAAATTACGATTAATTAAAAAATTAAAAATTAAAATTTATTTTTAATTTAATTTAAATGAATTTAAAAAAATCTTCAACTTAGTAATGATTTTTTCACACAACAACAGAAAATCCGCATAACACTTGGCTACTCAATGCTACAATTACGCTCATCCAACAACGCGGCGGGACTTAAAAGCGTTTTCCTAGAACTGATATTTTCATCACCATTTCACAAAGAATATCATTTCGACAGATAAAACTAAATAACGATTATATAATTTTGTCTTGGCAGATTTGTATGATATTTATTATCCGTCAATAACTTTGCCCTCAAAGTGGGCTAATGCTGAAAAATCTTGTTAGTATATAAATTAATTTCAAATAAATAACCCTGACTAATAACCTATACTTAGGAAAGAAAAAAAACAATTTCTATAAATGTCTGTGATTCTCTATGAACTTAGCTTATATTCCAACAACTCTGATATTGGAATATGCATAAATAGTTGTTATTTAAAAACTCTCTTAGAACGTGTATTTTTGTGGTGTTCCTGGCTGAACCCGCTAAAAGGATTACTATTGGGAGCAAAGTAACGAACGACCCGAATGCAACGTAAAACAAAGAGAATTTGGTTAATAATAGGTTTTGAAGGGGATTGTGGACCGCTCTCATGCTCACAATCAGTGGATTCACATGAGATTACACTATACTCGTTAGTTTGTCCATGACGCAAACAGTTAGTTTGTATTTTCACCCAACTAAATACGGGGCGCGATCCCCGCATTACACAAACACTCCAATAATATGTCAAATCTACTTATATATTTCGAAATTGTATGTGTACTCGACGAAAAAGTTCTAAAAAGTTCTATGTTCGTCTAAATCCAACAGTGTTTGCGATTTATCTTTACTTTACTGAAGTATTAATGTATATGAATATTAAGTGAATAGAATTATAATTATGTGTAATAATGTGTGTGTGAAAACATAAATTCATCTAACCATGTAATTACTATAATTAAATTGAATTTAAACGCTATTACAGGGCACAGCCTAAAAAATTAAATATTAAATACGTTGCCTTTGTATAGTGAATATATTTGGGAAAGGATATGTTTATTTATTTGACGCAAATATAGCCTAGAGCCATTTTACTCTGTGTAGAACAAATCATCAGAAAAATGCCATAGCATACTTAATTAACATTAAATTACCATTAATTAACATTAATTGCCATTGTTTAACAATTGTTTTAATAACCATTACACACATTTTTAAAGTAATTTGGTTCATCGATAACAGTGAAGGGAAAAAAACACAGTAGAAGCTATTAAGCCTAATAAGGCTAAAAAAATGGGTTTATTTGGTGCATATGTTTTGCATAATATGTTCTAAACTGAAATAAAATATATTATACTATCATTACTCAGTTACACGGTGTATAAGCTTAAAACGATGAATAATTTGGCGTAAAATTTGTTCTGCATCGTCCTTAAACTCCGAACCTTAGGCTTTGTTGATTTGTCTTGGTATAAACCATAACCTGGATAAGGTTTCCAACATCTAGTCCACACACAATGTCCTTCCCCCTAACCGAGTCTGATCTCGTAATCGTTACGAATGCTGGTACTTATCTTCGGCGTCCTGTGTGGTTTCCATGTCATCCAAGGCGTCTTCCTAACTAGTGACCTGAGCTCCCATCTCGAGGAAGAGCGAGACCACCGGGGACGAGTAGGCGTAGGCATTACGTCTGATTACATGTATTATACAAGAGGCAGTGACTAAAATATGCATGTACGAGGACGTAAGATATTTATCAGCGATGGAATAAAATACGACCCTCCTTCCCTGTCTCCTCCTCTCCCGCTTTCTTTAACCCTCGCAAAGCCATCTTTATAGTTTTTCGTTATTGTGTTATGAATGTCTTCGATAGACGTAAAACTGTATACTTCGATCAGCTGATGTAAATTATTTTTATATCGATTTCATTACATTGCTCGTTCTCACCGACAAGCGTTGCTCATACTTGAGACTCTGATGAGGGAGGTCGCTAGTTCGATTCTCATTACCGACAATCGGGACTGAAAGATTTACCAGGGTTATCTTTAGTCAAAAAGGGGAATACTTTAGGGATTAAGTCCTCTTAAACAGACCTTGGATGTTCGGGATGTTGGTTGTTGTTGTTGTGGGTGTGTTGGATGTGTTGTGTATGTGTTATGTTCACAACTACATAACATCTACCTCCCAAGTATCTATGGGCTGGTATCGTACGTAAAATATTTTTATCGTGTGTTTCAGTGTAAACTAGAGAACTAAATTGTAATGAAATTTCTATTCTTTATATCGCACCCAGGAAAATGTGAAAGTATCTGTGTGTGGTCCTTACAAAGCCTAAAAATAAATTTGCACCGGAACAAAACAATGGCTGCGAAAATAGATGTGTTTTCATCTCAATTAGTTCCCAACAAAACGAATTCTGATCACGCATAGTCACCAGTCGAATTGTTGTTTTGTTTGGGGCCTGGTTGGAGGATGAGGATGGGGGTGGGGGAGGGGGAGAGGTAGGGGGTGCGGTAGAGTATTGAGACGTGACTCATTTCCATACACCGTCGAAACATGTATGTTTGGTGGCCGTCTACCTGATAGCGGGTATTTGGAGGGCAGAACAGTGTGTGGCGATGAGAGCTAAGAATAGGGAGCCTAGGTTCAATGGTTCAAACTCTTTAGCTGTGACTGTGAGGAATCTACTTCCACCTCAGGATGTGTCCTCGAACACATTCGTGTGGCTCGTTGGTCTTGTTGTTAGCGTATCTGCTTCCAATGCAGAAGGTCCAGGGTTCAATTCCGGCCAAAGTCTTAAGTCCATCAGTTCGTGTCCTAGGAGTTTGTAAACGGTGACTTTGGAGCCGTCCTAGCAACGAAGCACATAATAAATTCAGAGTTGTGCTGAATCGGCCTTGTTGATTCTGGCGATAATCCGCGGGTGTTCGCACTGTCCATAACACTGATTGCTATATTTCCTATTAAAAAAATTATCGATCTTTGGTTGGTTATCGCTCACTCATCGATTGCGTCGGGGCCTACAGGGTTGGCTTGGTCGCTTTCATCAAAAGTCCTCCCACTGAAAATCAGTATATAACTGAGTGGGTAGACTCTAAATACATTTTTTTTTAAAACTATATGAAGTCACAATACTGTCATAACATCTTTCGAAAGACGTTTTGACAGATCTTCAGCGTTTTTAAGGCCGAGACAATAATTATTCGTCGGCGATTGTTGATGCTTACACATTATCACGGATAAAATTAAATATTTCGATTCTATCGTACGTGGAAAACTGACTTTTGGTACGTTAAAAATAGAGTATGTCAATTCACACTTGTTTAAATTTAATGTTAACTAATAGAATTTGTCTAAGAGTGGTTGAAATATTGAATGAAAATATGAAAATATCCTCTGACAAAGCTCAGAATGAAGCACAATTCTGGTCGACCTTAGCTTGCACTGCTGCATAACAATGTATCTGGAGAACACGTCGTCTTACTTTGTACGCTCGTCTCATCGGTCGCTAGCTATACTGTTACTAAACTATTGTAGTGAGGTGGCTTAAATAAACTAGAGATGAACGTGGATATATGGCAAGTAGTCTTCCATTCCATTTCCAATATCTTTGAATGGAGTTTAATGTGATATGCAAACCCAAATAGCCCATAAACTATAACAGTTGCTCGTCTGGAACGTAAATGGGGCCAGAAAGTCTGCCAACCCCACATGATGCCCCCTCCTACACCCCGTACTATAATATACGCTGCCAACAGGAAAAACGCGTTATACCGTCTGGCTCTCAAGTCAATCTGCATTTAAAGGTCTTCGACCTGGTTTTTGTCATAGCCAAAGACGTAAGGATTGGTTCATTACACACATCTAAGCGTAGCTTAGCTTACTAGATTGATATATAGGAGGATGAGGAGAAAGCACTCACATCCGGAAAGTCAATTTTGAATCTTTTTCAACTATGGGTGACTAATCCTGATTTTTGAGTTCGAGTTGAGTCGTCCGAATCCGAGTAGACTTGATTATCTAGTCAGATTGGACATACTTCGTTTCTCATTTCACTAGTATTCATTGGCGTTACCTACAACAAGTAGAATATTTATTTGATTTATTAGTTTAAAGTCTGTGAGTAGGCTCCGAACGTGAAGCTAGAGTAACATGTAATTAATTTGAAGACGCAACTATCTCCATAGAATTTTAGTGATCAAGTACGAACATGATAAGGGCTGGACTATGACATAAAATCATTCGATTATGTTGATTTCGATGTATCGAAAAATCTGTGCCACACAAATTTAAAACAAAATATAAGATATATTAAACGACTGGGCTCACGTAATGACTAAAAGAGTTGGTAAGATAGGGCCAAAAATGCATATCGATTATATATATCACACTAGCGTTTAGTGACCCGGCACCTCCACCAATTTTTTTTAAAAATACTTTCGAGTAGCAAATAGTCTGAACTCGAAATTTCGGGTACTTTCTTAACAAGTTGAATTTTCTACCCCATTTTAACCCAGAATTAATGTTCTTACCTCAGTAAAAATTTGAATGTAATGTAAGGAACATAAATGCCGGCGATTATGACAGTAATTAAGATCTTAGGATGACACCTCGTAAACGCTGTATAAGGGTGTATAAGCCCACCACGGCTTGGCTGCGACGCTATAACGGGCACCTAGATTAATTTGTATTCTTAACAGATTTAATAATGTCTTTTTGATAGAGCCATTATTTTTTAACACCAGTTCTCGTTTATAATCTTTAATTACATGAAGCAATAAATGCTGTAGCAGACAGTTTTGTACTTATTTATCTATTAAAGTATACGAGGACACTTTATAGTGTTAATGTTAGATTTGTTTCCTCTGAACCGTATAATCTTTCGGTTATGACATCAACATTAACTCAAATGAGAAATTACATAGCCAGTATGTTTGAAGTTTACTTCCATGGATAATATTTTAGTTACTAAATGACTATATCCCAACAATAGTATTGGGAAAATACGTGTTAGGCCTATAATTTAAGTAATTTTCATTTGTATATGACATCGTACCAAATATTTTCAGAACGCAAAAACGACACATATAATGTAGCAACACTATATTGTGGCCCACGCCATTCCACATGCGCGCCTCCGGGCCGATTTTATTCTTTGCTTTAGGGGCGTTCCGACAATACGGGTGCAATATTTGTATATTCAAGTCGGAAGTCGTGCGGAACATATCTTCCCAATAAGCATACGTCTTACTGCCACAGGATCCGTACGACCTCGCAGCCCCGCACCTTTAGACTTTTCTCTGCCGATGACTCGCGTTCACTCTTTCGCGCTCAATCACTCGTATTCACGTCAACTCGTCCAGGGCGTTTGTGGTGTTAGTAGATGTACATAAGCCACAATGATAAAATAGTTGCCACTTTCATTAATTAATTGACTCGAAAGTACTGAACTTCTAAACTCATTACAGTCTACTGCAGGATGACATTAAAAAACGCAAAGTGACTTCCATGCTAGTGACGTAGGGTTAATGGGATCCTGCGGTTAGTGAAATGCAATTTAAAGTTAGCCAGTCTAAAGTTTCTTCGCGAGTGTGTTTGGCTATTTAATTGCACTTTGTTAAAGAGTAGATGGTAGCTTAGTGCCTCTATGAGTAGCAAGCCGCAAGAAAGCACGGCTCCTGAGAGGATCACCACCAGGATTGGAAGCGCGGACTCAAGACTCGTCGCGATGGAGGTGTCGAGGTCTAGGTTGTCTTGGTGCACGAAACTCATCAAGGTGTGTTTGAGGACTCCATCTTCTCGTAGCTTCAGGAGGCTGGAATTGCAGATGTCACAGTATTAACGTCTTTACGCAATCAAAACGACATACATTATATTGTTCAATCCATGTCAAACTCTTTCGATTACCCTCGTATTAATATATTTTAACAAGTTATATTTTTCGCGATTCAGTTTGATTTAAGACTGTTGGCTAAGCTCAAGAAAACCAGGCTTTGACGCAGAACGCAGTGGTAAAGTCAGGATCACTTGGAAGCTCTATCGTTTGTCCTATCGGGTTATGGTCTGCACCTAAATGTTAATTAAGAATGTGTAAAAGTTGGTATCAAGGCACATTTTCCAAATACGGCACACTTTTCTTAGGAACTGACCGTAAATATGACAACCAAACTGTTAATTTTATAGTAATTTCCAATTTTGTGTAAGAGAAATTTCGAGAATTTTATTTGAAATTTCAAAATCGGCTTTGATAGAGACACGTGCTCATCCTTTGTTAACAGCCTCCCAAAAATGCAGATTTTTTGGATGACAAATTAAAAGTCAAAAAGCGATACGTTCTGTAATGAAATTATCTGTATTTGACGATCGAGCGTATTTATAAATGGGCATTTTACTTTGTAAAAAAACGTCAGCCCGAGCTTGGCAAACAGTCTAAAGTGAATTTTATTTGCTCTTAATATGGACCATTTTCTGATTTCTGTCCATCTATACGTATGTCACATCTGTCGATAAAACCGAACATAACCTCGATTTACAGTGTTTTATTGACATTGCTCTCCATAAGGGTTGATACATAATGTTTTTGGTAACCCGGGTGGTTCGGTTTCAATATTCGTTTGACAGACAGTATTGCAGCATGCTTTTAGGGAAGATACTTAACTGCCTCAGAGTCAACAACTTACTTGTGATTGAGGACGCTTTTGAACTCGCTGTTCTTGTGTAGTATCGCGTAGCTGGTGGTGGAGTGAGTAAAGTAGTCGGGCAGTTTGACGACGCTGCATGGCAAGAAGGGCGCCACCATGTCAACCACCTGATTGGCGGCTACGAACGTGTACTTTGACTCGCACACCCTCTGCATACCGAGGAAGTTGGTCTCGGGAGCGTCGCGATGCAAGTTGTTCGTGTCGTACAGGAACCGCAACAGACTGTCTTGAGATTGCTGAAAACAACACAACATTCGCCTTGTAAAGAGTTCAGTCGATGAAAATTGAAAAGAATATTAAAGGAGAAAATATTTTTGATAGTGTTTATCAAATCACATGTTATCATAGGAACAAACAAAAAGTTTGAATTACTATAACAGTCGCGGATTAGAATAAGATACAATTGGCAACTTTTTTTAAGCAGTGAAAACTTTTCGGAAGATGGTTGGAAAGGAAGAATAAAGAAATAAAGAAATACATTAATATAAGTTTTGACTTTGATAGGTGTTTATTTTATTTCTTTATAAAATTAAAACTAACTCTAGGCTTACTTACTACGGACCTCGCAAAGACAGACGTAGGGAAAGTTTTATCGGCCAGCCATGATGACGTTATAAGAACAATAGCTGAACTTTTATAGGCTTGTAGATTTTCGACACAAATATATTTTAATATTTTTTTTAATTTCGGGTACTGAGTGCATTACTTAAAGTTATATTCCAACCAAATTATTTCGGGCATGTTTTTTCATTATACCTACATAATGGCCGTTGAGAACTCGTTTAAATGTTTGGGATATAATTATAAAAATATTTTTAACCTATTTTGCTCAAAATAAATTAATGTCATGTCCATTAAATATAAAAGCAATATAAACCTAAAACAAAATTATTTCTAGATACGTATTTATGATGTGCCATGGTTAAGAAAAATGTGAAATTTTTAATTACATTAATTATTTCTTTTAGGCTATTATATTAAAAGGAACAAATACTAACCTCCAACATTTTCAATGCGGCAGAATTCTGTGCGACCCCAAACCCGTAGGTCCCGTCCTCTCGAATCCCTTCTAGACTAGTGAACGGCATCTTGGGCCTGCTGACGGTGAGGACCGATGTGAGGACAGCCGAGTAGCTGCCGAAGACGACCACCCCGATGACGTAGGGCAGGAAGTGCACGATGCGGCACGAGGTTGCCCTAGGACTGTGAGTGTAGCCCTGCAGACAGAACACCGCTCCAAACACGAAGAACAGGGCGTCGTTGAAGGGCATGGCGTCCTCGGCGTCCCCGGCGCGGCCGAGGAGAGTCAGCAGCGTAGCGACGCCCAGTGCCGTGAGGGTGGTCGCGATCCAGAGGGAGGGGGAGAGGGGGGAGAAGATGCTGCCCCAGGAACCTCCCGGCCGCTCGGGCGCGGATGTAGATGTTCATACTACACACACAGAGACAACAGCTGTCACTTATCCAGAGGGAGGGGGAGAGGGGGGAGAAGATGCTGCCCCAGGATACCTCCCGGCCGCTCGGCGCGCGGATGTAGATGTTCATACTACACACACAGAGACAACAGCTGTTAGCTACGTCATATACTCTCAGAGTATATCCTCGACAATGAAAACACTATAACTAGTAGTGAGATGGTGACTGGTCCTTGGTTGATTCATCAGTCTTAAAGAAAGTTTTTCAACATGGGTTTCAAAACATCGAGCAGTACCTCATCATCAATACGATACAATAACCCATGGATCACTCAACACTATTGATAGACGATCCCCTAGATGGGTTGTTGATAAGTTTCTTCATAACTTTTTCCGATTGTTTTATGTGTGTTTCTTCGTGAACTCTCTCAAACTTTTATAAATGTGACACATTTACGAAGGAACCCAATACAAAATCATTTGACAATGATACCAAAGTAAAATTTGAAAAAAGTTACATTTAAGTAGACGGTTAATATTGAATCAATCAATTATTTAATTTTTGTTATGGGGATATTAAATGGATTTGGAAAATGAAATTTAATGTATTACGGAAGAGTTAAACCTGAGTTTTAATGATAAGTGTGAGTTATTGAGACCGTGAACGGAGAACGAACCAAATAAGTTTGACACACAAGAGTAACCAAGGTTTGGATAAATGGTACAACAACCGAGAAAAGAAAGATGTATTGTGGGTGGATGGATGGCACTGGTACTGTGGTACAATGTAGAAACCGACTGCGATATGAAAGTTTATTACTTGCTAAATGAACTAGTCTGAATGAATGCAACTTTAAATATATGAGGTCGTGTACGAAATTTTAATGTTATTGGCCTAATTTGTAATGGTATGTAAGAAATCCTTCAAACGAAAATAGTCGGGACCACATTTTGTTGTTGTGGTTGCTGTCTTATTTCATTTGGTAAAGACTGAATTGTGGATAAAACATATATTAAGAGAAGAAGTATAAATGTTATTGAATTCGCTCAGAATGATTGAAACGTGACCAGGTGAAATGCGACCATACAACTCGTACCATTACTTCAATTCCAATAAAACGAAATCCGATTCGCCCCGACCGTAATAGCTAGATTCCCCTAGAGCAGACTGAAATCGAGGGAATATGGTTGCGATCCTGCGAAGGAAATTATTATCGTAAAACCAGAAGTAAAAAGTTTCTTATCTGCTTTAAGTGCGTTCGTACAATGTCTCAAACTTTTTTACAATCGAAATGGCGGTAATAAATCGATGCCAAATCAGTCTCTCGTGAGTGAGACTTGATGTAAATTAATTCAAATTCACCTTTTATTATTCATTGCTTTAATTTGCTTTTAGAATACGAATTAACTGACGCCACAAACATATCTGAGAAAACGAGTTTTGTTTTCGAACGTTTACCTGAAGTCTAATTCTGTTGACCATCATTCTTCATAGAAAACCATAATATGTTTGTGCTTTTAGTCCATTTTAAATAATACTATTAATACTATCCCGTTCTCATAATTTGGCTAAGTAAGTGCTGAAAAGAGTTTTCTAGTATTAAAACCTAAATAACGCATTGACTGGTTACTCTCGTGTTCACAATACTAAACATAATTAGTTGTGAGTTTACTTTAAACAACACAAACCATAATTATTTGTTTTGCAATCTTCCACACTTAATAAAGATGCCGTTTTTCACAAATCCTCAATCAACTAATATTGTGTTTCAATAGCAAGGCACAAATTGCTAGGACTCTTTAGAGGTTACTAATCTGTCACTGCTATCAATACAAACACTAGAACCAAAATCTAGCTTCATTGACAACATTATCAAACTAATAGATGGATGTGGAGTTATTCAACATATTGTTAGTTATTTTGTATTGTGTTTCAACATGTCGTTTTGGATTATTTAGAGAAAGATTCGTGATTGGCGTAATGGTTTATTGACGCAGTCTGGTGAGCGAATTAGTACATACGTATTTGTAGTCCATGACTGTACACAATGGTATGAACGAATTTACATTTAGTTTCGTTATTGGAATTACAAATACGAGTAACTCGAGTCCAGTATGCGAGAATTTAATTCATTTGTTTGTAGGTTCAACCCCAATCACCGGCCATTCTAAATGAAGGTTCGCCTTCGTTTAACTCAGTAATAGTTCTGTCGCTGGAAATCATTCAATTCTAATCATCCTTTCAACGTAAGCGCATTGATTATAGAACATTATATATTCAATAGAAGAGGGCTACATTTGGACCACCTTCATTTTCTGTCCATATTTGGATGTAATTTCAAAAATTTGAATTAAAAAAATCAATGCAACTATAGTATAAAAATTTAGGCTTACATATTCTACTCGTATTTTAAACTTAAAGAATGGTTTTGCTACAAGATTGCAAATATATATTCGTATTTCTCCAAATTAAAATTAGGATTTAACCAACGGAAATTTGAAGTACTCGATCTGTATTATAAAAAGAGACAATAAGCTATGATTAATTTTAAAATATTTTGTTTGAATACCTACTAGGAACTGATAAGAGGAAATGTGAAGTCCACCACCTCGGCTCTCTCAGAAGACATGACGGTCATGGCTACGCCGATGACGGATTGGTTGTTAAGAATCATGCCTATAATTCCATCCCAGGAGCCGTTGGTCTCACTGCCCCATGTGCCGTGTAGTGGAACCTCGTAGACGAGCCTAAAACATACCACTCTTCGACAGTCTGCACATTTCACAGTTCTTGTTTGCAGGTTGTGTGTATGGCATGCCGTTTAGCAATTAAAGTGAAATTGTAATCAAAACTGGGTAAATACTCGAAAAAAATTAGTTTGAGTCAAGTTATAACAGATTTGTGTTTGGATAACTGCTATATTTGGACTTTTATATCCACAATAATTACAATACACATTCGTGTATCTATTTAGGTTGCAGACTTGTTAAAAAGAAAATCGTGATTGAGATAGGTTTAAACTTAAAAGTTATCATATAACGTGTGGTGTATGAGGCGTTATTTAATGTTGGTTATTAAGTTCTTACGAGAAATTAAGCTTCTTCTCTAAAGTACTCCATATTCCTGCTATGAAGCCATCTATCCCAATTCTACCATTCAAGTGTGTGATGACATCTACGGGCGAATCCTGCGGAAACCATAGAGAAACGAAAGATCATCATGAGTTCGGAGTTAGTACTGAACTTTGTTTCTATAGGGGAGTGAATCAATGAGTGAACTATCGGGACCAAACCCCAGTAATAGGGCGTGACTACGACATAAACTTAATGTTAGTTAGTACATGACGCTGCCATAGGAAGCATTATTTCGGAACAGCGAAACAAAATTCATATGTACAGGGAGAAAAATCAAGGAATTCACTTACACTAAAAGTGGCAGCTCGAAGTTTGATACCGTGAAGATTGCTGCGCCGTGAATGGAGGCGTTTTAGGGGCGCAATAAGACCATGTCTCGCATCCCACCTGCCGTAAGAGATCTGTAGAAGGGGGTGGCGGGGTGAGACGCGGTACACTTCGGTCAAAGCTACCCCTGGCTGTGTATCCTTGGGTTGACCTTGAAGATGTAAATCATGTCTCGCGTCCCACCTGTCGTAAGAGATCTCTTGCAGGGGTTGCTGGGGTGTAACATGGTACACCTCGGTCAAATCTTCCCCTGGCGGTGTGTCCTTGGGCTGACCTTGAAGTATTCGGTGCGCATGTGCCACGATGAACTCGCAGTCAAATGGCAAATTCACTTTTAGGAAAGTGTCCTCAATATCTTCCTCAGAAGCTAGGTTTAACAGCCATGTTGAGCCATGTAGTGCTACCTTTCTTGATAACTAGAACATAATTATTTAAAGAAATTACCTTGACAACTTTATATCACATTAATGAGTATATAGCCCAGAAAAGTCACCTGTAGCCACTCTCTATTCTGCAGAAAATTTAACGGTTCCCGCATACTAATAAATATTTGTTTGTTTATTGTGTTCGCATTGAGTTATATCGGTATACAGTAAGACCATTAGTAAACAATTTGTTGTTAATGCTATTATTTTGATTACTATCTACATTCGAAGAACTAGAGTCATGCGGAACTTACATCACCGTTGCTGGCGTCACCGACGAATCATTCTTAGCCAATCAACGTGCCTCATTTTAAATACCGATATCTATAGTTGGCACGATCAATCGTCGAGATCGCCAGTATCGGCAGAGTTAGTTCGGAAACACTTTATGACGTGTATGACCCTATTTCTGAAAATCATTCCAATCTTCCCGTTTCTCGTTACCTTGATTAGATCATGGTTGGTGGTGTCTCCGGATGGGAACATGACAAAAAGAGGATGACTGCAGGAAGATCGAATCACTGGGAACGAGCATTCCAGGTTTCTAGTGTTGAGAATCTGAGTCAAGATTCCTTTCTTTGACAGCTGCAATTCCATCGTCACCAGGTCCCCAACCTCGGAAAACCCTGTTCTTAAATTAAGCGTTCGTTTTAAATTAGGAAATCATGCAATCGTACTGAAATTCACTAAGGTCTATACTATCAAAAGATTAAGTTTGGTGACTAATGTCATTGGCCTTCACAAAGGGGTTCTTCAAAGTTTTTTTAAATTTAAAAAATATCCCTGGCTAGATTAATAATACCTTTTTACGAAACAAAAATAAATTACAAATCATGCATATATGCAAACGATTGATTAGAAGTATTATACTGCTGTATAATACAGATCTCAACTATAATAATTAAAACAGGTTTGCATTGACCTTCTCTACTTATTAGTTTCAATAAGTGAAAAGGATAGTCATTAACGATATAAAACATAGTAATGCAATTCACTAAAAGAAAGACCTATCTTTTTAAAGTAATGTTTCCTATCTGTGATCTTACAATATTATTATTTTGCAGATAATGAGTAATTGTGGTATTAACAAACTTTAGAAATGGAGATGTTTCGTCAAATAAATACTGACAAAACGTTATGTTTTAGAAATGTTATGGTATGTCGAGTACTTACGCATAGAAAGAGCAACCAGGTAAACACAATTGGCTAACACGTGTTTGCTTACGTCAACAATGGTGTCTTGCGTTACCTTACACTCGCCTTGCATTACTAGCAAGGAAGCCGTTATGTAGATTATGTCGATGTGTACTCGCTTGACAGTACATTTAAAAATTTTCATCCCAAACCAACCACTAACATACTTTAAAAGTTATGTTACACAGTTTTTTTTTTAAACTCGTTCCTTTTGAGTGGTATTTTCATTATAATTCAGTAATTTTAAATTGAAGATTAAACTAAACCCGTTCTTTATAATATAACACGATATTTCAATATCGTTCTCATATTTATTTCTAAAGACTCTACTTTTCTGAAACTAATCTCAGAAGGCAGGCGACAGGAATTGGATTAACACTGCGAGCCCCGTTCTTTTCAATGAAGCTGGCAGCTGACGAACAGAGCATTTTAATGGAACCTGTATCGATGTACGTAACACGGCAGCTGGCGCCCTGCCAGATGTCGTAAAAGGTATTAGCAAGGGAACGAACGGTTGAATTAAATATGATCACTCAAACTTCCTATAACAGTCGTAAACGGGAATGAAGGATATATGAGTGCCTATATTTAATGGGTTCACATATTATTACTATGTTATGTTTTTGACAGCACTTGGTTGAGGGTTTTATTTACTCAATGACAAAGTGAAACATCTTGAATCTCACGTACGCCAGATACAGTTTGTTCTCCAATAGCATAGAACTACAAACATATAGTTAAGGCATAATATATAATCGAAGCATATTACCAATTACAACTCGAGAAAAAAATTACTGTTCACCCACTGATATATCAATCACACAAGAGTAGTTACAGATTTTGATCTTGATGATTTTCTCATAAATTACATATAAACAACAGCTCGGTCAAGAACGTTGAGAAACATTTAATCAATATTGATGCAATGTTTAGCTTTAGAACGAGCAAGAAAACCTTTTAGAGCCAGAGGGATACATGTATTAGAGAGTAGCTTTGCGGGTCTTGATGAGCCTGGCAGCTTCGTCTACCTCGATCCATCTTCCTCAGGCAAACACTGGACAACTCCAGTTGAGTTCTTGCATTCAGGTCGAACCTGTGGCCTTAGGTGCACAACATACGGTCATTTCCTTTTAATCGATTCAAAGTTTGTTTAATGTCTGATATAGAACAGATGAGAGATAAGGATTATGAATGGAGATTCTGGCTTCGCGAAGTGTTGTGCTACTTTTATTTGTTTCTTGATTAGTACAAATATAATTAATAATTTGATAAATAATATTTCTTAGTTGGACATTCCACTGCTCGGAGTTCCTGTAAGCACAAATTGATAATTAGTTCGCTAATGTGCTGTATTTCAACATTAAACTTTATATTTATTATCCATGCATAACACCCTACAAAAGAAAAGCCAGAGATATAGTAGGTTAAAGCATAGAGCTGTTATAAGTAGCACTAATACATAAACAATCACGTTAATTGGGTCACAGGGACAAAGATACAAACAAAACGGCGGATAGATATAAAAAGCACACATAAACACAATATTAATCGCATCTGAGAGAGATATGAGAAATCGTATGCATTATCCTGGAGCTGGCTGCATGCCATTGGAAGACGCCATTAAGCACAGAAGAAGCAGTGGAACTTTACGGTACGCAAAATAACTAAGAATATATTGCAAAGAAAGATATTTTAGTTATTTTATGTTTTGTCTGGTTGAAATGATAATGCATAAAATTGTGTTAATGTGTACAAAACGTGGGGTAAAATGAAAATATGTTTTAGTGGAATAATGTAACTTCGTAAATTATGCACAGTTATATTTATTTTTCAAAATACTTAAATAATGTACAAAATTTAATGAAAATTATGAATCGTGCGACAAGTTTTGGGATTAAAAACTAACTTGCTTGTTAATACATTGTTCATGTTTTTATTGACATCGGTAATACATGCTAAAAACAGTATATCTTATCTAGATTCTTGGACACTGGACTACATTCACAATAAGGCAGAACCATTTTACTTTGTATTATGAAAACAATTCCTTTATTGATTCATCGATCATAAAATTATATAATCGTCGTTGTAGGAGAAAAGTAAAACATCTCGGAAAGTTAACATAGAAAAAGTATCAACATGTATTATTTATTGCACAATTTTAACCCATCAATCTACTAGCCACAAACACGTTCAATTCTTCAATCGTAATCAAAGGTAGAATTTTATTGTCAAACGCCATCGTTTAGTTCAGTGTCGTTGTTAAATAATCCCAACATTGAAAGTTTAGAATGAAAATATCAACATAAATCGCATTCGCTGTTTTTGTTCTTAACAAATGTGATGATTATATTTTCTTAAATATTAGTGTTTATTTATTAAATAATTAATTTTATTTTTATCCGCTTGCCTTGATGCATATGTTATACATATATTACCCTACGCATATAATATTGCTAATCGCCATCATCTTGGAGACAGCAGAAAATACTGAAAGTAGCCCGAGATTTCCACTGTAAAACATTTTAATTTCAAAAGCAGATATTTTAGAATATTACTGCTTGACGAATTGTCTTCTGACTAATTTAATTAGTTGCGACTTTCTGAGTTCGTTTGCTGCTGGCTTAACATCCATTGTCAATACAGCACGCTTCATAATTAACGATAACAGTCTGTCTAGACTTGCACATTTTCATCATAATTACCGTCTTACATCAGAACTTGAGTAATTACAATATGTTTGGATTTAATTATTCAAACTTGTTGATTTAAAAATAATATACACACAATAATATGCAAATGAAATTATTAAATTAATAACTAAGAAAATCCTAAAGGCAATGATTGCCCAATTCTAAATACATCTTTGACATTTTTTAAGTACGTTTTTCTTTGTGATCTTCTAATTTGTCTATCTTAAAATAATCAAATTCAAAGAATAATCGTGGAAAATGTACTGGTTACCCGCTGATTTTCTTCGAGAAAGTACATTAAACGGTTAAAATGCCATTGTCATAAAGCATAATACAATAAGCATTGCAACAATACTTAAAGCTTTGGGTATTTAGGTGTAAGGGGATAATTAGAACGTTTTCAATTTCACATTATCAAGGGTACATCCAACCCACCTCAAAATTAATTTTATGGTTTTGGATAGCAGGTGACCTAATTACTAACTCTCGACAGTGTCAACTTTGTAAATACAATAGCGCTCGTGATAACTTGTCAAACGACAGTGACAACTTAATAAACAGAACTCACAAATTTAAGTCACTGGCACCCAGAAATGTCAAGCTTACCGCGCTCAGTATGACATTCAATTTACAAAGCTGTCGCTGTCGATAGGCCCCCATAAGTCAACTTGTATTGAAGTTCTTGTATTTGTGAGTGAGATAGGAAAATGTTGTTATTACAAACATTCTTATTTTATTTTATTTATTTTAAAATTGTGTTTTAAATATAAAAAAAAATTCGTACCAAGAATACGAAGTTATAAAAAGCGGCAAAAGTTATCCTTGAAAATAATGACTCTGTTCGCCAATATACATGCATAAAAATGGATAAACATGTATTTACTTTCATTCAATTAATATTTCAGGCGCCAATGCAAAAATTTAATATTCCCGACCATACATTAGGGGTTTTGACATTTAACGATAGGTTTTGTATACGACTGTTTACTATGGTAACGAATTCTTTGTGTAAACGTGAAAAACTGACGTTGATGAGTTATGAAAATTGCTGTTTGATGGCGCAAGTGTCGTCAACGTTATTAAAAATGATGGCAGGTTATCAGTTATATATTGAACCTCACGCAAAATACATCACGTGACTTTTTGTTCAATTGCTAAAAGAGAAATCATAAATTTGCGAAACAATAGCTGTATAAACAGTTATGTTCACACACACTCTTTGTCAAGTCGTGTGCATCCATAACTGACACAAGACCACAAATAAAACACAACTAGAATATATTTTTAATTACACATACAAATCATTAGATATAATGATATATAATAATGATGATATGATATAATGATGTGTATGTGTAACGTGACTATACCTGTTATATAGTTTCAATTTTAATAATATATATATATACAATCTTTATCAAAAGCTTAAGTAGTCCCAGATATAGTGTATACTTCTTTTCGTTATTCGTCTCAGGGAAATCGTTTATGAATATTTTTAAATTAACTAAATAAATCACTTATAATTTATTCTGTGCCTCGTTGCTAGGACAGCTTCAAAGCCACTGCTTACACATTCTTAAGCCAAAACCTAATGGTCATAAGTCTATATCAGAAACTACAAATATCCTGCCTTAAAGGGATTCGAACCCAGGTCCATCTGCATTGTAAGCATGAACAGTAACCACCAGATCAACGAACCTCACTTTATTGTGGTCCTATAGTACGTTGCGTGGTAAATATCTCCAACCGCTTCACTGTAGTTCACGGAACATGTCCACGAAAGTTTATCAGGCACGTCCTGCAAGAGGGCGTGCTTATCGTACGGTAAAAAAGGTTAACACCCTAGAGGTTTCAAATAAAAGTTGTGTAAAGCGAACTTTCTGTTGCCAGAACAGAATAGTTATAACGTATTCCTCAGCTGCCACTTTCTCCTGGAGATATGGACGTGTGTAGTCCTGACGCTGATGTGGATCCTCGATCCCAAAAAGTTTTCATTATTATTTTAAAGCAAAACTGTGGGTATTTAATTTAAGTTTCGTTACATCTCCAGAGTTAAAGGTTGTTACTCTAAATGTTACTATTTACAAAAAAAAACATTGATTTTTTAATGATTGGCTGATCTTATATTAAGTATTGCTTTTCAAAATTAAATAGCTTTTATTTTCGTTTCTGAAAGTAGATTTTTGTATTTTTCGTTTTTTAAATATTTTTCGCATCCTCAAAATGAAGTCTGAATAGCGAACCAAATATCAGGCTTGTGTGATGTTTTCATTAAGATTTGCATTTGGAATCCATCCTATAGTTCTTCACACAATTGCATTATAGGGGATCGAGAAACGTACTTTCTTTACTGGGCCAAACAGGACACCAATGTTTTACGCGTATGGATCAATCTATCCAGAAATAAAACAAAACGTATTTGCTGGGTATCGAACCCGGGTCTCCGATTGCCGGTCGGATGCTTTACCCCTCGGTTATTTATCACGGAATTTTGATGGGGCCGGTCCCGGATTTATATTATACTTTTGGTGGAGGTGCCGGTCCAGACAAAATGTTATGCAATTATTATTAATGTGATATTTCTTATAAGTAAAACACATTATCCATTTTAAAGTGCAATATAACTACCGTTTTAACCATTCCCGACCCGACCCGAAAATCCAATGTAGATATAATAATACCATTACCCGAATCCAACCCAACTGTCAAAAACCTCTAAACGCACAGTCCTAAATAACGTTTTTTAATCTTCATTATTGAGTTAGACCACAATATATTGTAAACATTTTCAGTTTTTATTGCATCAATATTCGCCGTTGACATACAGCTTGAATTCAATATTTGGTTACGGTTATGTTGAAATAATGATATCTTAGGAAAGTACCCAACATGGAGGCTACATTATTGTAGGCGGTGCTACGTACGTTTCCCATAGTGATTTATGTGTCCTGTCACTCTTCATAGATTATAATGTTAAGCCCTAGTATTATGGTATGTAGTGTGAAAGGCAGATATTAACCGCCTCTACTGCACACCACACACACAACCCAATTTTCGCATATTGCTCTATAGCCACTTAACTACAAAGGAGGTTATTAAGCTTTTGATATTGCCAGGCTGAATACCCATGTTGATTGCAAAATGTGTAAAAGGAAGATTAGATTGCATTGTGTACTTACAACGTCAACGAGGTCTTTTCACAGACTATCTTGTGGATAATGTGAGATTTTTCACTGCTTGAAAATGCTTTTTATTTTATTCTTCTTTCAAAACCGTTAATTTAACCATCAATAAAAATACCGTCTCCGCCCAAGCCCAATCTTAATGTTTTAAATTCTAAAATTCATACTGCAGTGCGATCATGTAAGCTTGTAGAAATCGATTTCTATAGAAAGCTCATGAGCTCTCTATCGTTATCTACATTCTGTGACAACTATCCTAAAGTCCGACCACGTAACTCGTGACATCACTTCTCTATAGACAACGATAACTACAGTGACAAATATTTAGCGTGAGCAAAGGAGATCGCGTTACGAGTTGTCACCTATAGAAAGCTCAAATTACAAATGGCGGACTTGTTTCATATCAATACCGCCTCAGCTCTTTTATATTTAATAACAATAAAATGATGCACTTAGATGTTATTTGTTACACGTAGATCACATAACAAGGTATGCAGAACAATAATAAACTATCTAGGTTCAATAACTTTATCAAATAATCTTCAAATTGCTCAGTTTGTCGAAGGCGTATGTAAGGCCTAGCCCATACTGTGCGTAAGCTAACCATGAAGTCTAGATTACAAAGGGCTCTAGTCCACCGTGTAGCCGGCATCCATACGGCCGTACGAAAATATGTAATTCATAAAAGACTATTTTGAATTTGCCTCCTTTTTGGCAAGCTCTACCCCCTTTCCGATTTTCCAGCCGTCAGCCGTGTAGGCCTACATTTGGCCGCAAAAAACCCCAAACCCTTTTTTCATTGGTGGGTGAAGTCCTTCAAAACTGCGCTGGGCCCTGGGGCCCCGGGGTTAAAGTCCCTATTTTTTTTTTCTGGGGGCCCAAATTTACGACTAGTCATATCACAAGTTTGGGCTAGTAAATTTTAAGCCGGCAGGAGGGGTAGTAGTATATAGAATGGGTACAGTAGAATAAGGTTTTGATGCTTACCCGATCGCGGGTCCTCTCCCTTTACTTTCGCTTTAGTTTTCGGTTCTAGGGTTTGGGTTGGGCTATGCCGACAACATAATGGAGGGGTCTAGGGCTAACAATGGCCCTTTCCCCGCATTAATTTCATGTCACCCTATTTAAACAGTGGGTGCGTTTCATATTGCGTTAGTTTTTGGGAATGCGATAGGATAGGCATGTCTTTTGTCAACCTGAGAAGGATTGCCTAGCATGGGCTACCCTACTAACTCATCACTTTTTAAAGCTAGTCTCAGTCCCCCTAGTGGGGCGGGCCCCTTTTTTGCTGGGGAGAATTACCCCAACCCTTTGCCCTACAGTTCTTAGTTGACCAAACCCCAGGCCGTGAGAAAGATCAAACTTGGGACCTGCAGCAAACCTTATGACCCTACGACATATTCTCTGTTACCGGGACACAAAAAAGAATTCTCCTACTAAATCAAAAAAAACATGAATCACGTAATGTAATAAAAACCAATATGACAGACCCGGGTTTTCGATCCCCCGTGAGAAAAATGATTTAATTTTTCAATTTTTTCCAACTTTTTTAAAAATCTGAATATTGGTAATTAACTTGTACCCCCATATTTAAGCTAAAAAAGGTCCCGTAGGTGTTTGGGCGGGAAAAACTTGAGTGAAGGTGCTAAAGAATGCAGCTTTCAATTTTTTAAAAGCACAGTATTGTAATTTTAACCCTATGTGTAGTAAATTTCTTTAAAATTGTACCCACCTAGGCCATGTACAGTAAGAAAGGGCTTGACAGCATCGACGTAGGGGTACCTGGGTGGGCCTCTTTTTGGGAGGCCCTATTATTTTTTTTTGGAGTTTTTTTAAATATTATGTATTAAACAGAAACATTGTATGTTTTTAAAACAAAGAACTTTTGATTTTGTAGTATGCCGCAAGAGGTCCATGCTTAAAAATTTAAAAAAATAAACCCAATTTTTCCTAGCCCTCAAATAGATATTTTATGTACCTACCACTTTTCTAAAAAATTGCATCTTTGACATTATCCCCTATTTCCTTACAACCATATAGATTTTCTTTTAGAGGCACCACATTAATCAAAGGATATTAAAAATGTTTTAAAAAACCCTCCCCCAGATTTAAAATGTAAATTCTGTTCTTACAAAGGGGTGAAGCCCAAAAATTTTATAAAGATGTAATTTCTAAACCCCCTTTAATTGCATTTTAAAAAAACACACCAAAATTGTCTGTGTAGGGCCCCAAAGATAATAGAGAGGATTTATTTTATACGTTGAGGCACTTGTGTAGATGGTTCATGGGGACACACACACATGCAATTTTTTGAATTGTAAACAAAAAAGCCCTTTTTTCTGAGAATTAGTTTAACATTTCCTTTTAAAAAGTATAAAAAGCAAGTTTTTTTTTTTTTCACTTTTATCTTTCTACAACCCAAATTGAAAAACAATTAGTTAGTTTGTCTGAGAAAGTCCATTACCCCTACAAAAGCTAACCTGTATTTGAAAACAGTTTTACACCACTGGTAGTGTTATTTGTTAACTTAGGGCCACACTATCTGTGTTCACTTTTTCCTTCCTAGTAACCTTCCCAAAAGGGGGTAATGAAACTGGGCCAATAAAATATCTAAGGGAAGTCTTTTCTACAAGTTTTTAGGCTTAAAAGGGGTGGCAAATTTTAATTTTGTCTTTTGGAAATCGAATATGAACTTTTCATACAAAACATAGGTTTTGCAAGAAGACCTACTGTTTTTCTACATCCCAATTTAAAAATACCTAATAAAAAAGCTTTCTCTGGATGGTCAGGGATTGTATAAAACGAAAAATCAGTTAGCTTGAAATTGAACCAAGGACTATTATCAATAATTAATAAAAAATCACAGAATTTTTTTTTTTACTATTTTTTAATTTTTTATTTATAGTTATTATTATTATTTTTTATTATTATTATTATTATTTTTATTATTATTTTTATTTTTTTTATTCGGTTCCTCTCGTTCAACTTTATGCCCCCCTCACGAAAAAATTTTCTAACATTTCAAAAATTTAAAAAGAACTAAAACTTATTTCTTTCTGACATTTTTACAATGTTTTTTTGATTCCCTTTATTTTTTTTTCTAAACCTTTTTTCTTTTCTGAATTTTTTTGGGTTTCCAAAATTTAACTGAAAGTATGCAACCAAAGTTTTATACATAATGTTTTTTATGTTTTTTTGGGTTTTATGTTCCCTCTCTGTATTGTCACCCTCTTAATAATTTTTTTAATTTTCTTTACCCCACAGTTAACCTTTTTCAGGGTTTGTGGGTTTTTTTATTTATTCTTGTTAGATTTATTTTTTTAGGCCCATGTAAAATTTAAATTTTTATTTGTACTTTTTTATGGGGTATGAGTCATGTATGTTTTATGTTCATGACAATAAAAAAATTTGTTTAAAAAAAATAAAAAATAAATAAAAATTATTATTTTTATTTGTATTTTTATTATTATTTTTATTATTATTATTATTATTATTATTATTATTATTATTATTATTAAATTTTATCATTTTATTATGTCGGCTACGATATGAATTTACGTCATGTTGGTACGAATATTTGAATTAACCGCTTTTTTCATTTTTTCACTGCCTTGCAATGGTTTTTATTTGCGATTTAACGCTGTGAACATGGCTGTGAAGGTACGATAATTTATCGACGTACAATAATATGTACGTCGATAATTATTATCGTACGTCGATAAAGAAGTTTTCTAGTAGAAATCGCTTTCTATAGAGAACGTTAGCTATGTAGTTACGTGATCGCAAAAGTTATCTATTGTAGCTAGAGATAACGATAGAAATCGTTTTCTATCGTTATCTCTGGAGTTTTACGTGATCGCACTGCTGGAGAGATTTAAATTGATTTGTTCTTGAATTTTAAAATCTGATTTAATTTAAAACAAGTTGTGTTTTTGTTAAATTATTAAAACTGTAGTTAATTATTCATGTAAATTTATGTCGATTAATTTTCACTGTCTGAATGGCAACCTTGAGGAAAAAGGCAAAACTTAGTTCAAATTTTTTAAAACTAGGAAACGCTCATGTTGGACGCGTTGATAAGCGAGCACGTGCTATAGCTAGACCCACATTGCACATTTTTTGTAAATTTTAAAATATGCGACGTTTGCTGTCCACGGGGCCATGTTTCCAATATTATTTATTATTGCCAAGGTATTTGGGTAAACCCGTGGGTTAACCAGGTTGTGTTCCGCAAAGACGACCAGAACGACCAGTATGCGACCAATGAAATTTAAGTAAACACAATTTGCACCAATGATAGATCAGATTTGCAAGGAACGTATGCGATGCGTAGTTGTTTCGATTGTTGTGGTCGAGACCAAGAAGCCCAGAGTTTTATTCCGGTCGTGGGCAGGTCTTTGAGGAAAGCGCGGTTATTTCAAATTATATCATTGAAAATCATGGAATTATGTCCACTACCGAGAATGTTCCTGTAATTCACATGAGTACACAATAAATTAATCATTCATTCATTCAAATCATTCATTTATTTAGTAAAATGATATGATTTATGTAATATTTTAACGAGATATCACAATTTTCATAAAAACACGGCCTTGTAGAAGCACGCACCATTCCGTAGCCAAGGCAGTTCCCAACAATCAGACGTTGAGTGAAACAATGAAAATAACAATCCCCAGTCGAGCCCAGAATGGTCGACCGGTCGCCTTTACGGAACACAACCTTTGTGGATAAAATCCACCGCCATCTAGAAGACCTTGACATCGTTTCCTTGGGAAAACTATTTTAACTCTTTGGTTACAAATAATACACTGCTTCCTCGAAAGTATTTTGATAACTTCTAGGTGGCACTGCATAGTGTGAATTTTCGTTGCCATGGTAACGATACTTTTGTATTATGTAATTTCCATCTACACTACTTATCGGATCAGAATCAAATTAACATATTCGTGACCGGACGGACATTCTAAATAATATGGCCACCTCAGATTTTGTCGCCGTTAAGTTTGAAAAAAAAACTTTCGATTAACTTTAATGTAACTTTTTAACATTTTGAACGATTTTGCCACAAAACTAATGGCATTCAATCGAGAACAAAGCTTGCGGATGGTCAAAATTTCAACTCGATACGAGCCTCCATTCGACCGCTATCATGAGCCAAAAAAGCTGCACGACTTTCCGTTGCCATGGTAACCGTACTTTGTTATAATGTAATTTCCATCTACACTACTTATCGGATCAAAATAAAATTAACATATTCGTGACCGGACGGACATTCTAAATGATTTGGCCATCTCAGTTTTTTTCGCCGTGAAGTTTGAAAAAAAACTTTCGATTAACTTTAATGTAACTTTTTAACTTTTTGAACGATTTTGCCACAAAACTAATGGCATTCAATCGAGAACAAAGCTTGCGGATGGTGAAAATTTCAACTCGATCCGAGCCTCCGTTCGAACGTTATCGCGAGACATACAAACAAAAAAAAACAAACAAACAAACAACAAAAAAAAAAAAAAAAAAAAAAAAAAAAAGTGACTAATTTTTCCGGCAGAGTCAAATTAAAACGCTCGCTTCGCTCGCTTAATCAGATTATGTTCCTTCAATCACGAACAATTGTGTGTTGATTTAAATGCAGCAGTATTCATTGAAGAGCAAACAATTTGAACCAAATTAGAGCAAGTAAAGGCATTATTTTCGGTTATTTTGTAAAACCATACCTCTATATTGCAAACTTTTGATCATAATTTACAGCTTTCAGTGTTGAAATATTAATAATCAGTAAGTGCATCCCACTATAATGCTGTGACGTGGACTTATCTGGTGCATTGTCTTTGCCATCTAACTTCTTAAGTAAACAACGTCTAAAGTTCCCAAGATAGATACTCAGTGTTGCCAGTTTCCCACGCTGCACACTACTGATTACCAGACGGTGGCTCTTAGAAAACAAACAGAACAAATGTCGTGCTCCACAAACACAGATGTAATCACAGTTCACACTCAAGCAGTAATCATACTTCAAGTCCCTTGAGCTTTCATGCATCTCGGGAAGTTGCAAGAATAAGTGAAGAATGATGTTACTCAGAGAACAAGATGACAAAGCATTATAACTTATTATATGGAACTTCTCTTTATTTACTTATTAAGTTTGACAAGTTGCATTAATGCTTTCGAGATGACTTCTAACTTTTATATTATGCAAATAATTGTGATTATGTCTCAGAACCCACTGAATAATATGTTGCTTTGATATGTTTTTGTTCTTAATTTTTTTTTCCATTCTTGTCAACTTTTCTAAAATCTAAACACATGTAACGTTTAAAAACCGAATGTTATATCAATCACTGTTCCTAAATTTTATTAATCAGGTAACACTCCCGTTGGTATAATTGATTAAATAGAAAACAATACAGTTGATATGGATTTTTTTTTCTGGATTTATTTCTATATTACCAATCTCTTGGGTATGAGTCTCGGTTAGTCGGTTCGGTTTGGTTTCTTAATTGAAATACACTGTGATATTGATGTGCAAATAAAGGCTTGAACAAGTTTTACATTTAAGTTGATTTATCATAACCGGATTCTTATATGATTTGAATGAACTTACGTACTTACTTACGTAATTTGAATGTGTACTTTTTGATTTCGTAAAAAATGTCAAATAAGTATTTTTTGTATTGACCTTGTACTTCAAAATGCATTCATAGGTCATACCTTTACTCAAAGAACGACGTAATCCATCTATGATAATTTTTATTTTGTATCATTTTTAAGGCATGACACATTTTCCACCAAACCAAAGCGTAATTTTGAACCGTACGAAGTTCCGGGGAAAACATTGCTTATAATATTGATTTGTAACTAACGTTTCTCTTCTATTTGAATTGATGCGAAATGATGCGGAGAGTGAAATGTTAATAATATTTCAGAAAAGATGGTATGATCCATCCATATGCTCGCTCTTTCCAATTACAGGCAACGCCAGAAATCCAATAACCTATAATTGGGCCCAGCCTCCCCCCGTTGCGTGATAATGAAAGGGTGTGAATGGTCTCGTTTGATAAGGGAGGTTTGTAAAGCACAGGATACAATAATGGCGATTGTGTATAATATATAGAGTGAGACAAAAGATTTAATTTGACAATCAAATATTAACAATCCTCTATGTTTTTAAATGGCTCCATGTGCATCCCTTTTGATCAATAATTTTTACACTTATGTAATCTCTCAAAGCACGTCAATTCATATTATAATAGTGCAAATTTGCGTTCTTGATTCAAATTTGGTGTAATAATTTAAATATAAACAAGAAGCACAATATTACTGCATAATTTTATTCTTTGTCGAAGCAAGCGTCATTTGCGGATGAGTCGTGGCCAACCAGTTTTACACAATTTCATTAATTAATTCCTGGTCGGCCATTAACCTCTTGCTGATGGCCTTGGTGTTGACATGATTCTCCCCTACACCCACCCTAAATTAAAATTGGTTCTTGTTACGTGTTAGGTGTTAATAAACATTTTTTGTATATTTATTAAAGGAGTATTTAACCGCTAGACTCAAAAAAAAAATTTAATTCAGGCTAATTAGTATTGAATTAAGCAATTAACAGAAAAATTATTGGGGCAACCATGACCTCCCAAAAAAATTGTCAAACATTATATTTTAAGAGCTAGGTTCCATCGGCAAATTCTCCCATAATAAATAACATTGGAACGATTTTTAGACCCGTGACCTTGGAGGATTTTGATCCAAATAAATATTGGCCATTATTGACGTACTCGACAGCTTTTTATGTAAATCCTCTATATTTTGTTTTGTAATTTGGGTAAGTAGTTCGGTCAAAATATGCTGATTACCAAGATGGGGTGTGATTTTGGAATGCATATTTTTGCGTGTTTGAGGGTATATTTGGGCACAGTTTCAAGACACGATGTTATAAAGGGGCATTTTAGATTGGTACTATGCTCTCTAGTATCTATGTGGACCAAAAAAGAAGCAGGTTAAAGCCGATTTAAGAAATTTCCCAAAACACCAATTTTCGCAAATTTCTGGATCAAAAAAAATAAAAAAATTCGTGTTAAATTACAGTTACAAGAAATGATTTTTAAACGGTCATTTAAGTGTAGTATTGTGCTATAGATCACGTGGTAAAAAATAATTTTTGGGGTTTTTAGCCCCTTTAATTTCAATCACTCAACTTGGTGATCATAGCATAAACTTTAAAACGTACGAATTCTATGATTTAATCTAGACGTCAAAGGAATTCTAATTATAGTATTGCAATAATGTTTGTCGTGATTGAATTAACAGCATGCCATAACTCGACCTTTGATGCATGTGCCGGAGAGGAAAGGGTTGTGATGAGTCAGCCCACCGGCCGGTTGCCATGGCGTTCGCACACACCCACCCTCAATTGATTGGAAGTCATGAGGGGATGTTTACCTTCGACGTCACCCAGTTCACCTAGGCCACGCACTGAAAACATTTACTACGATCTAGCTTGACCTAGTGTAAATTATGAAACTATTGCATCATTCAGCTGGCATGGCGCTGTAGAATAGCACTTGAGAACCTCTTACAGCAGGTGAGAAGAAAGATGACGGATGAAGTTCTGGACAACTGTGACTCGTCTTCTTTCATTTTAAACATTTTCTAAGTTTCAGTTTTAACAAAAATGTTCTTTTGCGATTTGAAATGCCAATTTACAATTTTATTCACTTTTTTTCGTTTTCGTTTTCGTCAGCAAATTCTTTTTTACCAATTTTAATTAAAAACGTGTCTTAACGCGTACTTTTTTATTATATGTGGAACATATGATATCACCACTGATCGCAAGTTTTTGTTTGGTGCTTAAATATATGCATTCCTTTTATCTCTACCTCTTTCATTAAGTTTACAAAATATATTTATATGCAATTAATCAATATTGTATAATACTCTTATTATGATAGCATACAATGTTAAATCACACACGATAATAACCTTGTAATAATATGATGACTTGATACATTTCTACTTGCACGTTGATAGTTGTTTGTAAAAAGCGAAATTAAACTTCGTGCTGTCCAGACTAAAATATATATTATTGTGTTTACTTTCAACAAAACTCCTACGCGCAAAATTCACGTTTAATTTTACTCTTCAGAAACTTTCCAAGACAGTGTATATATGCTATACACTGACAAGTTTTCTATGTAGGTAGTTGTCATTAATCATAAAGTCTAGGTCGGTAAATTATTCAATTTGACATTTTTATGGGGGAGGAGGTGTGGGGGCTCTTAAACTTGCAAAGAACAAAGTTCGGATCGATAAGTTTTCAAAACAACTAATAGATATTATAGTTAGTTGTAGAAAACTTTATTTTTTACAAAACAAAACTCTATCGTAAATATACAATTTCTACATGGACACAGAGTAAAAAAAAACATGTAACGGACAGCAACATAAAAAAGGGTTATAACAAATATAAGACATTAATAGTTGACATGTTTTGCACATGAAGGGATAAAAATGGGCATGGAAACTTTCATCGAATCTACATAAAATCAACGGCGCCACTTTAGGTTGGAATTGGTTGTAATTGGGACAGCATGTACGGAAAAGTTAACAATTTATATTCGAACATGTCTAACGATATTTTCATCATTCAATTTATTTATTCCAAAACATAAAAGAATTATTTTAGCTACTGAAAGAGAGATAAAACTATTATTAAACAATTTTCGTATAAATGCTTTATAATATGTGTAGTTTTTGTTATAATGTATTATTCAGACTGACTATTTACGGTCAGTTACTAAAATAACGAATCAATATTTTGAAAATGTACTCCGATCGCGCCAAACACAATGAGAAACACACATATTAGACATACTGCAAATAGGACAATCAATAGAGCTTCCGAGTGATCCAATCTTAATCCCTGCATTCCTCATTAAACAGTCTTATCAGATACGGATAGCTATCTTTTACTTCGAGCTGAGGTCTTTGCTTCTCTCCTACATTTACAACCGACGATGGTACGGCCTATAAATTGGTCATGTTGCTTCTTAATGCCCTTGTTGCTCACAATATGTACGATACCATAAGGTTGTCTGAGGTTGGACGAAGGACACTGACTCAACCGAAATTGATGACCATGTATTTTATGGAATTGGAACGTGTTTTACGTATATAAGCATTGATTCTAGTCAGTTTTCTTTTCAGTATGCAAACCTCAAAAATTTAATTAAATCAGAAGTATTATAAAATTGCAATATTTTCTCGCCGAAGCCGGTAAAAACTTCATTGGTCCGCGGTGTGGCGGAACACGGCAACAAAAAGTGCGAAATTTAATATCGTCCCGCGGACTCGTTTGAGTTTAATGTGATGCGCGCACAAAAGATGCGCACGTACCTCGGATGAAACCGTCGCTTGAGGAATGCCACCACCCTCCAATCTGGCTTGCGCGATGACAGTATGACGCCGCTGAAATTTGTTTACTAAAGACAAAATGTGAAAGTAATACTAACATACAGTAAGGGAATTTGTTTTTTAAATATTGTCAAAATCTTCTTATCATAGCTTTAACTAAGACTATTTTCCCGTTTAAAAATTTCGTTAATGACAGAACCTTATTAAAATATCAATAAAATTGCCAATTTTAGCACAATAAGTTCACCCAAAAAAATTAAATTATATAAATCGTTTATAGCGTTGATAGCATTAAATTGCAAAGTGCTTTACCAACAGTTACTTCGATAGTAGCTTTGGTGTGTTGCTTAAGCTTCTAACAATATTATGCATTTGTGCTGTAGTAGATAACGACGAAATAAAAATAAAATACCTTCCTCGGCGCAGGTATCAACCTCGAGTATTTCGGTTTTATACTGCTTAGGTATGCTCCAATTGGTAATTTCGGAATTAATTTGCGGCTCTAATCCGCAATAATGCTTAGTTATATTTAAAAGATATTGACCGTATACTTGCTTGACGACAACCACGCAAATTTGCATATCAATCAGATGACAACTAGATGCAGGAAAAAGTACCCTAAACATCTCAAATAATAGTATAGCTGAAAACTAAACGAATCATTTTAATGTGTTATTTCAAACCATTGTAATCTCTGAGAAATGGTTAGAAGTTTGTTTCGAAAGAGCAAAGAGTAGGCCTATGTGGTTCGAGAAACCTTGGTCCGTACCCTGTCCTACGTGCCTACGTTGCTGTGTGGCCGCTCCTATTAACTATTTAACACCCTAGTAGACGAGGGTATATATTGACTACACCTGCAGCTCCTTGCGCGGGGGCTAATGCCGTAGACAAACAGACGGTTTCCAAATTATAAATAACATACACTTTGGGATAAATATATGTATTTCTTACATTAAAAAAAAAAAATGCATTTTTTTGTACATCATTTGAACATAATATTAAAAATAAATGCGAGAGTGACAGAAAGAGTATCTGCCCCAAAGTATGAGTACCTGTCATCCTCTTTCAATATATAATGAAATACAATGTCCAAGTTAAATACATTATCAAATACAACATCAATAAATATTATAAAATCACTACATAAACTAAACAATTACCTCAACTAACAATAACAGATCTACAACCTACTTAACATAATCTTTGATGGTGCTGTTGAAACTACTGTCTGTTTTTAATTTATTTGGAAGTGTATTACATAAGGAGACAGATCTAGTACATATATAGGTGAACAATACATGACTTAAATTCATGGATTAATTATTAAGACTGAATTGTGTGCAAGTTAAAATTTTTTTCCAGCTTCTTGTATCTCTGACCTTTCTTCAGTGGAAATTTAATAAATTCACTCGTGGAATTTACGTTTTCAATAAGACTTAGAAAGTTAAGAAGTTTCTTAAATTGAAATAAGTAGGACTTAGCAAGTACTTACGTCAAAGTTTTCAAAAGATCTTGAATATTCAAGCTGTTGAATATGCAAACCTAACAATGCAAATTCGTAGAATTAACGATTAAAATGGCTGCTAAATATTATGTTTAAATGGAATGTATATATTAACTAATAAAATAAACATTATTTGTCAATTATTTTAAAATTGAAATAGGAACAGTTTACAAATGAGACAGGCCAAACGTTAGACAATGCACTGAAGCCAAATATTTGTATTTAATGGATGGATTACATATTTCTAATAGTAACTCATTTAACTAATAAATCATAAATTGCACAAAAATTCGATACTTGAACTAACAATTACCATTTCGTATTTTTTCTGATAGTTTTAGAGTTTTTTTAATTTTTTTCATTATTAATATTTAAGGAATATGAGAAATTTTGAATTTTAATAAAGCAACGTTTAGTTCAATATAAATATTTAAGTGTCATTTCTAAAACTAGATTTTTTCGGAATTTTATGCATAATTTGGATTTTGGAATATTCAAAAACTGGACAAAACTTTAAATTTAAATTTCGGAAAAATACAAAATAACATTCTTTTAGCGTTTTAAATTTCAATTTCAACGCTCTAAAAAGGTACTATTATCTTAAACATCATGTGCTAATGCGGTTAAAAAAACTTAATTTGAATTCCAATTCTTTTTAATTTTTTGCCAAATTGAAAAGAACTTTAGAGTCTACATGAAAACAAAGAAATCAAATTGTTAATGTCGCATTGAAATGACCTGTCTGATGATTAAGTAGTTTAAAACTATCACATTAAGATTAGAACATTTTTGTTATCCTAAACGGTTTCGCGTTATGTTTTAAATAAATGGATATCATGGTTGAAATCTTAGACTTGATGCAAATTTAACATATTGTATTCGCTTGTATCAGCAATCAGTTTAGCGTAATAGTCTTTGACGTGGCGTCACCTGCTACAAGTTAAATGAAAATCAATCCAGATTTAAAAAAACACATCTCAGCGGGGAATCGAACTCCGGTCTCCCAATTGCCGGTAGTTTGCTTTACCCCTTAGTTAACTAGACGGTTAAGTTGATAATATATTATTTGTAATTATTATATATTTATAATTAATATAGATTTACTTCTTAAATCTTTTAGTATTTAATCAACTTTCAATCAATTAACAAATAAGCAAGGTGTGTTTCTTCGCTGTTAATCACAAAATTCACCGCTAAAATAAGAAACGAATAAAAAGTCAAAATGATATGGTAGAAAAACTATCGATCACTGCGTCTCTTTTACACATAGTACGTTTGAGAAGAAGTAATAATACAGAATAAAGATTTGAGCGCCCAGTTACATTCTTCAGGTGAAACATCAATGAAGGTAAAAAGCATCCGTCAAAAGTATGTTGGCTTAGAAAATGGAACTCTTATCTTTTTTTAAACAATAATTTGTGTTGGCAATTAGTAATAGTCAGATTTCAGTCAGGTAAAACATTAACAAATTCGTTTTAGAGGTCCTCTGCTGTTTGGGGGCAATATCTTTTTCATTTCCTCAAGGATGTGTGTTCAGTTGTACTGGTGATGCGATGGGCACAATGATCGAAACTGCTAACGTGAAACTTCTGTCGTATGAAAATTACAAAAACGTTCAAAAGTTTTAAGCATGTTAAATAATTATGCTTCATGCCCAATGATGTTTTTTAAATAAAATAATTTTAAAATGCGATTGTTTATCCATGATCCGAAACGAATAAAGGTAAGATATTATGCGTTTTTTTAACTCGAATCCGGTTTCGGAAACCGCTTTATGCATATATTGATATACTGTGTGTAGATCTTCATGCTAAACCATCTCATCTTCGTAATGCAATGTTTGCCTTTTTAGTCGTAAAGCAATAAACCCCACCAAATGAGTATCAAACGAGATATTTATGCATGTACATTTGTGATGGAACAATTTGCAAACAAGCCGCACTCTCATGGAGAACTTACTTTCTTCCTGTTCCCCCTCATCAGGCTACTAGCTAGGTGGGTTCGGATAAATTGAAACCCGAGTAGCTAAGCTAAGCTAATTGGTAGCTCGTTAACAGAATCAAATTCTGCACTCGCTCTCTAGATCCTCTGTAAAGATCGAACCAGCAACTCGGCAAGCGATCTATCTCGGAACTCTGTCTTATTAAACTTCCTCAGTTACAGCCGCTCTCGACGTCAACTCCCGACAAGCTCTCTGTATCTCTTATCGGACGTACTCTCTTTCGTCTGAAGCTCCTTGACGCGTGTTAATTAAAGCCAGAAGGAAACGCGAGAGAGGGACACGAAGACGGTATTTATTAATACGTCCGCTCTCAGCTCTAGAGGAGCGTTATCATTTTCAAATTGCTTCCACTGATTCTCACCAATTTCCTAGACATTTTCATTTGAAACGACGTTATACAACCTACATTTCAGTAATTAGTGGTTGATTTGTTCTGCTTCTAACTCGTACATTTTAGATTAATTACTTGCTTTCACAGCCATACCTGCTAATATAGTACCTGACTTTTCCCATCAGCAGTAAAAATGTACCTGTGCATCACAAGCAATCTACTGTACCTGTTATACATTTAAATTGAAATAAACATTTTATTTTATTTTAGTTATCAATATTAAATTGCCGAAAGTCTTTACTTTCACTCCTACCTAAGTTTGTTTAGGATAAGATTATTACTTGTAAGTTCATCAATCAGTCGCCGTAGTGGACATTATGAATTCATATTATTCGCCTTATTGTGCATAATTAGTACTGTTTTTAATAATTTTATTTCATATTTTACTTGGTATTTACCTTGACATGACTACTTCAAAACCATCTTAATGTAGAAACATGTAGTTTCAAATAAAGTTATGTTGATACCGCCTTAGCTCTGAGTGTCCGTCCCACCCTGTTGTGTCCTCTGACGTCATGTTTGTCAATCACGTGACTCCGTCTCGGAGGAAGATCAGGTCAGTAGCCACGTCCAGCACAGATAATATTGACACTCGGCGAATTCCATTGGAAGCCGATAAAAACAATGTGTCATAGAAAGTTGGCCGGGGTCCGCGGCGTTTATCACGAACCCCTTCTCGTCTTAGGAACCATAAAAAACATCCCTCTCGGAGTCGATGGAGCACGTGGGACGGAAAGACACGCGGGAATCGAGGGAGGAAATTGCTCCGCGTTCTTATTAGGTTTTCAGAGGCAGAATTGAAGGCGGCTCACTCGAGCTTTTACTGATGTCACGTAGTCAATACTTTTAATAAAGTAAACCCTTAAATCGTACAAAAAAATAACATAACATACGTACTTTACAATAATGCTTATCACACTTCGAATATTATATTCTTAGCAATAATTCAATATAAATCATTGTCATGATGATATCACTGCAAATATGTTTGAAACTTTTTTGTCTTCTTCTTTCTTTCTTCTTCTCTCTTTTTTTCCTTTCCTTTCCTTTCCTTTCCTTTTCTTTTCTTTTCTTTTCTTTTCTTTACATTTCCCACCCTTTTTTACATTTGATTCATTCATTAATTTGCATTTAATATCCTTTTTATTTGTTACCAAAATTGTTGTGTGCATTGCTAATGTAATATTACTATTTCAAATATTTACGTAAATGTAGTTAATTTTTTATGCATCTATGTAATTAGATTTATTTAGTTGTCCTCCTTTGTAAATCAGTTTTTATAACTGAATAGACAAGACGTTGAATAATAAAAAAAATATTTTTTAAATATAATTTTAAAGCATCAAAATGCAATATTTTTTAAATGCGTGACTTTGTTTTGAAGTTTATTCGTTAATATTGGCATCAATAAACCTGGATAAGTATTAATTACTTTCACATCATTGAAAAATAATACAATACATAGCTGAAAACGATGCGATAACCATGCACTCGCAAAATGTGTATACACGTCGAGAACGTTGTCAACATTGGAAAAGATGCGCGCTTACAAAACACTTTTAACAGGTGTGCCTTTCTTCGGGTAACTGGCTAAATTGGTAATGTTGGTGTTATGTAAGTTGTGAACGGAGTATACTGGGGCTGTTTTAACTGTTTAAGAGGACTTCTTCACATTCCCAGCATTTGCCTTGAATGAAGAAACTCCGAGACAAACTTTCAGTCTGGACTGCTGGAGGCAGGATTCGAACCAGCGACTTCCAAATTAACAGTCTCCACGCGTAATGCTTATGTTTATCAGTTCAAAGTTGTTAATATTATGTGAGAACTGTTGCTAAAAATATGATGAAACAAGATAAAAGTAATTTATTTTTTAATCACCAAATGAGAAGCAAACCACAATGAAAATTGTGTTTTGAAATTATTATAATTTGATTTGTGTCAAATCTAACAGCACACTGAAGATTAGACAAGGAGGGTCCCCCTCTTTCATGGACATTCTAACCCAATCTTTGCGTTCGACCTCTCTGCCCTAGTTCGCTGGACAGGACAGGGGCGAGCCTTCCGCATTTCAAGTACCCCACCTACATCTGTGTCCCCCGTGACGGAGTTGCGGACTCTGATTGTGTTTGAGTTTGAGTTTACCCCCTCTGAGGAAGTCGCAAGATCCAACAGGCCAACATTCAATACACGCGTACCATCAACTACGTTAGCGGCTTGGATTAGCCAACTAGGCAAGAGTTGGAAGGTGCCCGGTAATCCTCAGAAATAGCTGGGCTTACCTTCGGCATAGAGATTTTAGTTATTCACTAACATGCTTACAAATTTCCAATTAATTTCAAACTTTCATGACTTTTAATCTTCATCTTCTAAGTTTTTCACGGCTGGCTGAACACCTTAATTGCGTTTTCCCCTGTTTGTTACATCCCAAGGTGTCGGCCTACGCTATCACTTTCTTGAGTGTTATAGTTTGTAAGTTTTTAATAGAGTTTCTACTCTAAACGTTTTAGACCACTTGATTGTGACAAAAACTGAATCTGAGTTTGTAATATAATGAAAAGTTATTTTAATCGCATGCATTCCTAGCAAAAACAAACGGCGTTATAAAAACATTTGTTCAAACAATGTGTACATGGACCGTTATGACCATTGCTTATTATAATACAATGAGAGGCGATAATTTCTAGAATGGATCCCCACTTAAATCCTCGTTTGCATGTCCAAACCAGTTAGTTTGCGGAAAACGGAGTTTAGTTTGAATATTTATGGTAACGATTTAAGAATGAGGTTATTGATAAGACTTATCTGAATAATCGGTGTTTGGCCCTGGAAAAAATAAAATATATTGTTTTAATTGTTTGGTCTATCATTATAAACCTGTTGATATTATTTATATAAATTCAGCTGTTAACTGATCAATGTTCTATAAAAGCGTTATAGTACTGCAAATGCTTAGCACCTACCAACTGAACTAAATCTTTTTCAGACGAATACAAGGAAAAAGCACTATTATTTTACGGGAGATTTAAAAAGTAAGTTTTGGTAAGAAAAGTTTAAATGTTTTTTTTAGTGTTCCCATAACAAAATGTTGATCATCAGGATGTTAATTTAATTTATTAATTAAATACAGCTTAAATGATACGCACTCACAAAAATAAGGAAGATACTTCTCCAGCAGTTGAAAGCTGCCCCGGTTAAACTTGCCTAGGAGCTCTAACATCGTATCATCAATCGGATCAAAACACGTCCTTTCCTAAGTAAAAAACACCCTTTTAGTTACCAAAGTATTTTTTTATTACCAAAAACTTTCTACTTGAACATTTAACTTTAAATGCTGTTTAAAAGTTTTTTTCCGTGGTATTTTAAGAGTTTTATTTTACAATCCTTCTAATGAAAGATTACCCGAACGTTCGTCTTGAGACCGAACCACGTCGTAAAGTTGCAAGTTAGTTTAATGGTATTTTCCAGGCCACGTACGTTTACGGCTCGCGATTATCACGTAATGGCGTGACGTAGTTGCCTTGGAATGCGCCACTTACTTCTTTCGTCACTCTGCTACGTGTGCGTTACCTTGCTGAAACCTGGGGACTGGATTAGCACAGCGTAATTGTTGCCGGTGAGCAGTGATGTTTGGTAGCGATCCGCACAGTCAGAGTTTTTAACTCTGATTGGATTAGTCCTCATTCTGTCTAGGAGTTGTACGGACTTGAGCCGTCCAGCACGAGCATATTAATCAGAGTGTGCTGACGCCTGTATTTGGCTTGATCGGTTCGCACGTCCATACCACTGATGCTATTCATTAAATCGATCTTGTGTTTCGCTCACCGCGATTGCGTCGGCTACAGGTGCTTGTCGCTTGGATTAAAGTCCCCCCGAAATCGTTATATACTAGTGGTAGACTCTATACAATTTATTTATATTTATTTATTTATTATTATTTATTTATTTATCTGTGTATTATTTGATTTATTTATTTAGCTTATTTATTTATTTGCATTTGTGTATTTATGTATTATTTATTATTATTTATTATAGAGACTTGAATACCACCTATACAAGAGACAAGATACAAGAAACAACACTGTCTTCGATCGATAGTGACAGCTTTGTAAATAGACTAAAACATTACAAAACTTAGCGATCTACATGGACAACTCAGGGCGTATAATCTATGGGCTAGCATTTACCTCAGTGACACGCACAAATGTTGTACTATAGCGCTGCGTACGATTTATTTTTGCAAAGTTGTCGCTGTCGATCGCTCCCCCCCCCTGACGTTAATAAGTTAAAAATAGCAGGATTAACTACAATAAAGTATCTTTGTACAGTAGTTCTTACAATTATTAAAATTTAAACACAGTGCGTCCGCGGTGGTTCATACGAGTTGGGCGCTGGTCCGAAGAGGAAGATATGGGTGTATTCCTCATAATGCATGGGTTTTTCTAGCTGACCTTCACCACTCATCGCCTCGAATAGCAACATTTCAATAATATAGACGTTAACAACGACCATAATTAAACATATTCTGTAATTCAAAACAACAAGCCTAACATTGTAGTATTGTATTTGGTGGAGGCGCCGGGTCTGACTATTTTCACGTGTTTAGTGCTCGTGAGATTCATTTTGTTTCAAAATAATTCAGGAATGCAATTAAAAACTGAAAACGTTAGAGTCAGAACGTATAAATATGATTTTTTATAGGAGAAAATATAGCATATCAATAACCAGAAGTAGAGATCTATTTTATGTGTGGTTGACAATTATTTAGTGTTTTGTTGAGTTAACCAAATCCCAGACATGATTCTAAGTCAACTCGTGATGGACTATTTTGGGGAATTTGTAGACGCTCTAGATTCCTGAATTCGAGTTGATGCTTAATTGAAGAGACTCGAAACTCAAATTAACGCAAATTACTGTAGTACTATCTGCTACGGCAATTTCTTCACATCCGTTCAAACATTAACATAATTATTATTTCCAAACACAATAATATTAATTTATTGTTTGTTATTTTTTTGTATAGTGTTTTGTTAATTTAAAATTAATTATATTTTGATTGGAAGTTTTAAAAAAAAGCATTTTTTTATATTTTTTTAATTGGAGTGATATTTTTCGGTTCAACAAACAGTTGACAAATCTACATATTATACGAGAGTAAAAAATAATTTACAACGGTTTTTAAACTAAATTTCTACATGTTCTTCATTAATTTACATTTATAAATTTGCTAAGTAATCACATTTTGTTATGACGCTTGCGAACGTTTTTGTGATGAAAGAATTTCCAATAATCTTGATGTGAATAAGTTACAGGCAGTAAAACATATTTTAAAATAATTTGAATACTTTTCCTAAAGTCTCAATGCTTTCTTTATAAACGATGAATCACATATCTTCAAGTTCAGCCAGCGACGTCCATTTTTTCCCCTGTGGATGAAATACTATTTTTCATTAGGGGATTTATTAAGTCCACGTAAGATAGCTGGCGTAAGGCTTTTGGCTCCGTCGTGGCTGGGCGTGATGGGGGAGAGTTCACGTCGGTATTAATGACCCTGCTGGAGTTGGTATCCACTTGCAAGAGAAAGCTCTAATCCTTGTTCTAGACCAGAAAACCAACCCCTTTAAAACAAGGGATTATTACTACAAGGATATAAAGTGCAATTACCACGACTTACACTTTCTTACCGCGTACGGTTTGTCTTCATTTTTGAGTCTTTCAATTTGTTTTTCTACGCAGTAACAAAACTTGTTGAAAGTTAAGTTTATTTAAACTTTTTGCAAAAGTATTTTTTTTTCGTACGATAAATTTAACAATATTTGAATTTGACGACGTTGGTCGATACTATAAAATGTTTTTCTTCCGCCCCCTACACACGGAAACAATTACTAAAAAGCTTTTCAACCTAACCAATAAATCACAAAATGTGTTTTCGAGAGAAAATTATAACCTCATTTCCGTAACACGATTAACTCTGAAAAAATTACAAACAAGACTTTAAATGTCATTAAAGCAGTTCTAACTTTTTAAGCCAAATTGAAAACCGGAAAAGTTTTTAAGACCCACTCCCATTTACGACGTTTTGCGGACAAACTTGACATTTTCATGTTTAAAAGTAAATCTTGACATTTTCCACTGTCAGATAGATTTTTAAGTGAGATGAAATAAAACTTTGAAACTCTGTTAAATAAACCACGATGTGAGTTCGGAGCGGAAAGACAATTATCTCGTTTAGGTAGAATGAGGTCAAAAGTTTGACCTGGGCAAACGTCAAGGGATGAGGCCATTGGTCCGAGAACGAAACGACATGATTATACTTTTAATTACTGATTGTAATCTATCTGAAAGTTAAAACGTCACGTTTTTGTTCTTGATATTAGAAGCGTGGCAATGAATTTAAAATTGGGATTAAGGCCCCGTCTTCCATTTTAGACTGACGTCTGGGAGTCAACGCAATTACAAGAGAAAATTGCGTTTATTGGAGAACATCCTTAAAATACTCTACCACATATCACTACACTAAAAAATAGTCAAACATATAATGGAGGATAACCGTATTAACTACGGATCGCAATTAAGCTCAGTATAATAATATTATACTGGGCTTACTTCGATAAGCCATAAAATTGCCTTTCTTGTCAATCCCAAACATATTATGTTTATACATAATATGTTTGGGATACATAATAAGTTTGGGATTGACAAGAAAAAAAGCCATCATTTTATGGCTCATTGAAGTGCCAAATTTGTTTGTTATTTTTTTAGTATAAGTTTAAAAGTATAATTTAAATAAGTTATTGTTAAACATGAATAGATCCGTACATTAAATGTAAAGAAATAAATAAAATTATTCTACACTCAACATACAACACAATACACATATATCAAAAGTGCATTATCGATTTCAAACATTTTACAAGGGTACATGAATCAACGGGAAACTCACCGACAGATAAAATGCAATAAGAGTTTAGGTCGAAATCATTGGATGAGCGAAGCAAAGACTTCAATTTCACCGACCCCCCAAAAAATTTAGCTCGGGGTGTTTTTTTGTTTTTTTGTTTGTTTGTTTGTTTTTTTGTTTTTTTTCTGTTTGTTTGCTCTCTACCGGGCAAACGGCATATGCGATCTTGATGAAAATTGGAGGGGACCTTCGAAATCTCTAAACTTAGACTTGCTACGTTTTTGGGTACAATCAAAGAAATATTTCTCATGAATATCGTACTTTTACGATTTTTTTCGATTTTTAGTGCGATATTTTCGTGACATTTTGGCCGATTCTGACCAAACGGGTGGGGCTACAAAGTTCATATTTCACATGGACATTAAAGTAATGGTGATGTATTGCTTTCTGAAAGAAAAAGTTGAAAAAGGTAGCCAGAATCTATAGAAATAAAGCTTTTAATATAAGTTTTTTGATTTTTAGTGCGATATTTTCGTGACATTTGGGCCAATTCTGACCAAACGGGTGGGGCTACAACGTTCATATTATACATGGACATTAAGGTTATGGTGATGTAGTACCTTTTGAAAGAAAAAGTTGAAAAAAATAGCCAGAATCCATAGAAAATAAGATTTTAATATAAGTTTTTTACGGTAAATAATACCAATCGACAAGAAACAATAGAAACTTGACAACAATCACCTACAATGCGTAGGCAGCAAAACAAAGCACTTGCAAAAGTAAAGATATCCCACGCAAACTTAAAACTTTTAAAAGCTCATCCATCAACGCGGCGGGACTTTAGCGTTTTCCTAGTTTCTAAACATGTAACATTAAGCTCATCGGTGCCTACCGCGATGTTTAATTACACAACACATTATATTTCTCTGCTCTGTCAATGCATAATTGTGGGGAGGTTATACGAGAACAGCCTTTGTAATAATGTTACTTATATTTGGGCACATTGTGTGGTTGTATTATTTTGGCTTTGAAATCGTTCACTGTAGATCATTTAGTAAAAGAAATAATAATAAAAATATTTAGCAACAATATTATGATTTCCAAGTCGTTAGACAATATTGAGTTGATGGTCAATAAATGTATAAAATGCATCGAATGAATGAATTTAAAATGACTTTCCGTTATCGTTGTATCCATTAGAGCCAGAAATGTATATGCTTTGGCATGCACGTTATAAGGGTTGCCAATATATTACTAAATATATATTCTAATAATTGAGAACATCCTTAATACACTAAACAGCATTGACCGTCATCTTGATGACGGCTACGTATGACATTCATTTTCATTGCGTATTCAAACACAAAGCTCCATCCTATAGCTCATTAGTCATGACTTGATTTCAGAGATAAAAGAACCAATATATTTATAATTCGGTTATCTTTTATTCGATGAAGGGCTAAAATATTGCGGGTGGATGTAAGATATGTTATGATTGATGTGACTGTTATAGACACCAACTCGGCAACAATTTGAAACGTCACACTTAATAGAAGTGGATATATCTCACTGATCAATCATATTTTCAAATCAATAAACTGCTAACGGATGTGGTTAGCTCAGCACATTGTGTGTAGTGATGTGAGTTAATGAATTGTTACAAATGACACTATCAGCAATCCTCACACACTTATTAACAATACAATTTGTCTTGTGTATTTCGTACTATCAGCAATCCTCACACACTTATTAACAATACAATTTGTCTTGTGTATTTCGTGAGATACTTTAAATTATTAATTTGTTAATTTTTATTTATTTATTAAATTTAATTTATTTAACATCTATCCTATTCAGTTGAAAACTGATTTACAAAGGACGTCATAAGTAGAAGATAAATAATTATTTGTTAGTTCTAAAGAAAGCCTCTAGCAATTATCAAAAGTGTAGAATTGTTAACTCAAAAGCCCATCAATTATCTATCTAAAGTTTTCTATAATATACATAATAATATATTCATAATTGAAATTGAATTTGGTTTATTTATTCAGAACATATTTAAACATGTATGACGAACGTGGTATTGTTATTGCTTAAAATATGCTCTATCGTATTTAACTGTTAAATCTTTAAGTAGTGTTAGAGTAATTATCTATTTTTGGTCTGATACATTTTATTCTAGGGCCAAGGTTGAACAAAACTATATTTTTAATCTGTATTAATCAGTTTCAGATTCGAATTTAAAACACAAATTTCTTGAGGTATTATTCAAATGAAGTTGTATTTAGTTTGTATTCAGTATATTTATTATTTCAGTTGACATATAATTGATTTTGTTGGTCCAGTGGTTATCAATTATCCGCTTACAACGCTGTAAACTTTATCCATGAAATTCTTGTGTTGGTTATGTAAAAAAGGAGACCTTGGAGCCGACCTCACAACGTTGTTCCACATTAGCCTAATCGATTCTGGCGTCGCCCAAGTGTGGTTTGACCAACTAGTTAGGTCTGTCGGTGATTCTTATTTAAACAACCGGCCATTGATCGTCGATGGCGTCGGCGCCGACAGTTTTGGCTCAGAATTAAAGACTCCCACTGAATCAATGTGTAAACTCTTAATATGAATGAATTATTTTATTTTATTTTTAAAGGTGTACCTAAACTATCAAATGGATCATTCGACGATGAGTTTAATAATTGCGCAATATCGTGCTTAACTAAGCACTCAAACCAATTACAGTTACGTAATTAGTATGTTTTTATAATTCAAAAGTACCAAACCCTCATTGAAAAATACAAACATTGTCTACTTAATTCCCCGATATCGTTATTAAGAAATTACTTCTGCATAAGAAACTGATCGTATTTTATGCAATCCAGAAAATTCAAATTCAAATTCAATCACATATTGAACTTTTCCTGGATTGTATTTAATGAAGCCACACCCGGTATTCTAATTAATTTTATTATTATGAACAATAATATAATAATGATATAATTCTACATTATATAATCAATTTTACAGGGATGCAAAGCTCTTTCCTATAAAGCATACTTCATGCCTATACTTGCTTATATGGTGCAGTTTCCTGGACAGTTGGTGCAAAGGAAGACAGTCAGTTGGAAACAGAAGAGATTACATTTTTTAAGGAGTATCAAGGGAGTTACAAAACTGGACAGGATTAGAAGCGACGTTATAAGAAAGGAATTAGGTCTCGAGAAATTGAGGTTTAAATTAGGATGGGAACGTTTAAGATGGTTTGGGCATATGCAGAGGATGTAATGGAAAAGATCCTAAGACGAGACTTCGAAGCAGGGTGAAGGAAAAAGAAAAGTAGGAAGACCGAGAGAAAGATGGGGAAGATTGATCGAAGAGACGTAGTAGAGCGAGGTGAATCGTGGAACCAGGGGATGGAATTGAAGCTGTGGGAGGACAGGAAAGGATGGGGAAAATTGGTGAAGATACAGATGCAGGATGAAGATGATGATGAAGAAACGCTGAGCCATGCAATCTCGACAAAAAAATTGTTCCGTGTCCTAGATATCGGTGTGAAGAACACCACTCAACCCGACGTTTTTGGAAATGAGTTTTGATTATTATTATTTATTATAATGATATTTAACGTTAACTTGATCTTCGTATAAACCATTATAATTTTATATTGTCGCATGATTTTCTTTACATTCTTGGTCATTGACCATTTCACACAACCCTTAACTCCACAACACGATCCCATCTTTTAACACAATTAAAATGGTTTCTACTTTGGAAACCCCTGTTTTATTTCCACCCACAGAAATGCGAGGTTTAGATGAGATTGCTCATATCTTATGCGTGAACAGGGGAGGAAATTGATGTGTAGGATTCAAGTAATAGGAGCTCCAACCGAAGAATAAAATCAATTCTAATGTTGTGGTGGGAATTTAACAACTTAAATCAATACGAAAAACATAATATAGACATTTTTTTCTGATTCAGTTCTATGTATTAATAATTCCTGTTCGAGTTTGGGCTTTTATTTTTAGAATCACAGAAAATCTTCCGTTTGCGTCTCTTTGTGGGTTTTAATTAAACGTCTGGTGGGTGTATTTACCTCGGATCGGACTGGCTTTATAATCACATCCGGTGCTGCGTTGCGTCAAGTTGTTTACTTCATTAGATATCGGATCGTCTCCTCCATCAAGAGGAGATTATTATTACCACGTCTTCATCAGCAAACACAGAATGTCAACACACAACGATAGCACAGTCTTGTCATAGGGAAACCCACGAGGGATTACAAAAGTCTGTAAAACTAGCTGCTTAACTCATTCATCTTCCGTCATCAAACATTTATAACATAATTTCTAAAGCGATGAAGCAAACTTTACAAATGCCTTTAATATTTAAGGATTAGTTTTACTAGTTTGGTGTTGATACATTAACAACGATTTGCAGAGAAACTTAACCTAGGAAACATTTTAGAGATAGCATAAGACCAGTCAAGGGTCCAGTATAAACATAGCAATCAAAGAAATAACCAGTTGTTCAGATATACTATATGAGTGCGTGCATATTGATTCATTGCATTTGTCAGTGTGGATAGAGTAAGAAAAGATTCGATTATAGCTCTACCTTGTCAAACGCCGTCAAAGATCTCTAATGTGATGCTGTCCAGATGTAGCAGAGTCGGTAAAGAAGTTTTCCCGTTCAACGGGGAATCATCTTTATTGGCTCTGGTTATAGTGAATTGTTTTTTGTTTTATTTATTTACTTATTTTATTTATTTATAAAACGTCTAGGCTATCCTTGTCAGTTATAAAACTGATCTACGAAGGGGGACAACTAAATAAATCTACTTACATAGATGCAGACACAGCAATGAGCTAACAGTTAAGTAAATATTTGAAATGTTAACATTGCAAAAATATATTAGAAAACAATAATTTTGGTTACAAATTAAAAAAGGATGTTTAAAGCAATTAATTTATGAACCAAATGAAAACGCAAGGGGGGGGAAGAAAAGAAAAGAAATGAAAATGAAAAAGAATGGAAAACATCATCAAAAAAGAACAATGAAAAGAAAAAAAATGATTTATTAGACGATTCTACTCAAACGAATATGAGGTTTGCCCAAAATCAGGAACATCAAATCAGGGAGAAATCAAACTTGTGCAAAAGAAACCACCGAACGCGATTCTTCATTCTTGTGTTCAAATCTTGATAATAATAGTACAAAAGATCTTGACTCTAATATATAATTATATCGGAAATATAATTATTGGAAATTATTATATTCTACGTGAAAGTGTAGTTTGATTACTCTTTGTTTATCCTCTATGTTATTATTTTGATAATGGACAGAGAGTCTGCCCATAAAGATTGTAAAGTTAAATATTAATATACACAGAAATACAAAAAAAAAACGTTACTACTCCGAAAAAAATTAAAGGTTAAATAATAATCTATAACTGATTGGTCTTGTGGTTGGAGTCTCTACTTTCAATGAAAAAGGTCCAGACATCAAATCCTGCTACATGCAGAAGATTTTAACTTTTGATGTGGACTAAGGTACATCGATTTTTGGCTTAGGAATGTTTCTTTCTAGCAACGAAGCACATTTCTAAGGTTGTTCCAAATTAGCCTTGTTGCTTCTGGCGCTGTACGCGGTAGGAATCGTGCCCAGCTTGTTCGGCGCGTGTTTCCTTTACAACATACTGGTCTCTATAGTTCGTTATTGTTTGCTCGTCGTTATTGGCGCCAATAAGGGTTGCTTGACCTGCTTAAAGTTTAATGTCCCCTACTGAAAATCTGAGTCGGTAGACTCTAAAAACGTATTTAATTAATATTTTAAATTACATATTTTCGGAACAAAACATGGCCTTAAATTTATCGCGTTCATATAGTGTGAGGCTAGAATGTACATTCCTCTTTATGATCTGGTCAAAATGAGCTTTACCCCAAATAAATTAAAAAAGGTTATTGTAATGTAACTGTTTTGCATTGAGGCAATATTTTATAAGCGCATTTATGTACATTTCGATACGTGTATAGTCATGATGGTTTGTGTGTAAAGTTTTGGAATCAAATGCACGTGACAAATTATTATGATCCAGATGTAGAACATTGCAGGCTTATTGTCACATTAGCCGTGGCGTGTGCAGTTGCACTCCGCTTTTCTCGTAATCCAATCAATTAATTGGCAAACACGTACGATATGTGTGGTTTTTGTGTTACCTACTTACTGACTTTCCGATTTCCATTGAGGTACATCGGTGTTGGCTCGAGCGCTAAGCGCTCGACCTGATTTGGGAGGTCACGGGTTCGAATTCCGTCGAGACCAGCAAACCTGACTGAAGGTTTTTTTCCCAAGTTTTTCTCAAACGTATAAGGCAAATGCAAGGGATTGAGTCTTCTTAAATAGCCCTCGAACATCCCTTCACAATTGTCCCAAACCGCAACATACCTAGTTAGTCTTGAAGAGGGTCACACCGGTTAAATCTTATGTGTATACCCCACAGCGGGCACCTACAAAAAATTTATTTTATGCAAAGCTATACTCGTCGTGCCCAAAGAGGCCTTGGAAAATACGTTTTTACGCTCATTGTTACATTTTCATCATCTTCTGAGTATTTATTGAAAAACCAGGCTGTCTTCGACTTTGAAACTTATATTAATAATTTATATCTTTTCTATGTAATTTGTGTTAAAAAACGATAAAATTTTATTAATACATGAACCCGTCGGTTTACGAGTCTCAAGCCATTATATCAACGAAATTTCTTATTGTCAAGGTTATAGCACTCCATAGCGGCCGTTCGTAGAAACAATATTGCTAATTGACGGTCGCCATTTATTAAAATTTGCATGTTTTTTCCCTATCTCAAAATTTGCTGTGCGCCCGAAACAACACAATGCCCTTAAGGCCTTCTCAATTTGCGTATTTACAGTATTCAAGTGGTCCAGACCTCTTGGTACAGCCAACATCCTTTGGTTTTTATAGATCATCTTAAGTGTACGGTGGGTTTGTAAAAAGCGACAAGTTTGAATGTATTGGTGTAAGACAACTGTGCTATCATGTGCGGGGTTAAGTGTTGGTTTTAGTGCGACTCTCTTGAGGCAAAGCTCTTTGCGATTACGAGAGAAGGACTCTCTTCCACAAGGCCCAGCTGTTTACCCCGCGTGCCGATCCAACTGTGTAATAGGGGATGAAACGGGCCCGCTCAGCTTAACTAGGAAGCCAGAGGCAAGATATTGGACTCGCTCGAGGGGAAGAGGGGGGGGAGGGATTGGGGTGGTGGTGGAAAGTATTAGGTGAATATGATGACGGTTGAGAGAATGTAAGGGGACCATTGTGACGTGGAAAATTTTTAACTCTTTGCAACATATACTTTATTCAAGTTTGCATGACACGATACAGCCAAATACCAAATAAAGTATTCATATCATATTCCTAGCTTACTAGTATGTAACTGACCTGATTCCACATTTTATATCCAAACACAACGAAGCTGACAGATAAAAGTCCCGTCACCATTGTGTGTCCTACCCACGAAAATATTGAAGCATAAAACCAAGCACTTAAATTTACTAGTTGCAAGCTTTGTCTATCGAAAAGATGTATAATTTTGCAGATACGGCAAATTACGTTAATATCATTCAAATATTATATTTGAAGCGAAACTATATTAACCCCGAAATTAAACATTAAAATATACATACCAATTTAGGAAATTCGTTAGTTAAATCATGAAATAAACTAACCAAGGTTTATTTTAGTTTAAAATAAATTACAAACTTTGGGATTCAGTTGGGCTAACCGTATAATGTATAATTTACAGAAAATAACATGGTTTTATTTCTTTTTTCTACGTCACACATGGTGGTTTTACTAGTTGACTAAAATAATGTTACGCAAATTACGCTCTTAAAATAAATGGATGTAATTTAAAAAAAAATTAACTGAAGCAAAAATGCACATATCAGGTATTTGAAAATAATACATTGTACTGAGGATTACACTTTAAACTTCTGAGCTGAAAATGTCGAGTATGGCTGATTGAAATACGAGGTTAATGTACACTTAAATTACGGAATTCGCTAAACTCCTTGGCCCAACATTCACACGTCGTGTATTTTTTTGATGTGATTCATATAATATGTGTATGGGGTGACAGATAGTGTGACCTGTAATGGCCCTATGTGTATAAACTGTACCTTTAAATAACAACGATTAAAATTTAAAGCACAAAGGCAAATTTATATCAACATTTAAGTGAATATATTATTTCATAAATAATGGTTAAAGTTCATGAATAAAAGAGAAAAAGTTCATAAAACAATATAAAATACAATTGTGAGTAGTTTAAGACATTATCCTTTGTGACATCTTAAAACCTACTTTAAATAGTGTCATCATCCCTTCTATAAGCTTTCCCCAGTCGTTTCCCTTTTACAAAATTAGATTAAGTTTCCCGCAAGCTGTAAATAACCGTAGTAAGCTAACAATGAAGGTGAAAATTTAAAAGGAATGTGGTGTGTTTTATTAAAAGACAGCTGTAATAACCGTGGTGACCAAGTTTTTCTGATTCAGGCGTTCTAGCGGCGTCGTGTTCGTTTCGTCCTCAGGGTAACAAGCAAAACAAAAAAAACACTAAACAAAACAAAACATTGAGATTTGTGACGTAGAGAGGGCTACTTCGTGAACGAACCTTAAACTTGGAAATTGACTTAATTCGGTGTATACAAACAAAACAGTTTTGCAAAATTTAGCACTTGATGTTAAAGTTAGTCTGTGTGACAAATCTCGAAGCACAAAGTACATGCGACGGTGTTAAACTTAATCATTTGTACTTACTTGCAGGGAGTGTTAAGGTTGCTTTGAAATAGTTTCATAGTTTCATAGTTAAGTTGTAAAGTTACAGGACAATTTTATGTGATATCATAACATGTCACCTGACTACAGACTGACACTACCAATTCTTACTCAATTGTTTTGAAATTGTATAACGTTCTCGACTCCCTATCATGTTATTAGTCCGGATGTTAAAGGATATATTATATGGGGCATACCTTGCATTTTTTGATACAAGCAAGGCGTTTGGGCACACGTGTTCTAGGGACCATACCCTACTAATTTGAGGTGGAGCCATCGTGATATCCCGTGCAGGGACCCGTTATCGCATGTTGCCTACCCCTGCTGATTTGAAGGGTTGATTAGCAAAACAATTCGGTGTTTGGTGATAGAAACTTGAAATTTTACCAAATAGGGGTAACATTAGGCTTAACATACTGGCAACGGGGAATTGTGGATTTATTCATAGTAAAGGGATGATTGGGGTTTTAATTTTGGGGGTTGATCATTTTGATTAAAATTTTTACTGATGACACCCTTGGTTAATTGATGGATTTCTATGTTAAAGTACTTACTTAAATCTTCAAACAAAATGATGGTGTAAAAAAATATGACTAGTGACCCCTAATTTTGTCATAATGACCTGTTGACATAATGACCTGAGTAGTGACCTATTTGATAAATTGTTAAACATAGTCGTGTGACCACTCTATTTAAAGCTTAGATGAAGTAGAATAACATGAAATAATTTCAACATGCCACGTTGACCTGTGACCTTTATCGTCCTTTATTTGACCTTGATAACTGTTTCAGCATGACTGCATAATGTATACTTATATAGCACATCCAAATGCATGTGTTATTATCAAGTTGATTTAATAAATGAACTTAACATGTAAGTATATCAAATATGATATGATATATGGCTGCATTGCAAACGCTTTTTATTGTCGCGTTGATAGATGAGCAGTTTTGTACCATTGAACCCTGTTTTACTATACTTTTACCTCGTCTTTTTTCAACGTGTTTACGTAGAATATGATGCCATTTTTAAAGGAGTACCAAGTTCCTGGTAAATCGTTATGGTAATAAACTATAAAAAATAAATAATATTAATTGCGTTGTTGATGTTGTCCTATTCCAAGGGTGAATCGTGGCTAGTCAGTGGTCCGTTTTTCAAATAACTGATCGCTAGTTGCTCATCAATGATGTGAAATTCAACAAGGAATGGGTTCAGGTCCGCTTTTATTGGAGTGAAATGAACGTTTTCTCTTATGATTGGACAAAATGTGACTAGTTAGAATAAGTGATCTGTAGTAACGTTAATATAAACAATAACATAAATAATACAAACCTACAAAAGACATATGTTTTAATCGCACACTTTTTGGGACCATTTTCCGAGAGTGCGCACTCTCTCGCTCGCTGGTGGCGTGGCAGTGAGTACATTTGCTAAATATTGTATGGACCACATAAAATAAACAAATTTCTGCTCTTTAGCACAGCCAGTCGACCTCTTGTTCTTAAATCTAAGGCCAAAATGACTAGCCTCAAGAGCGATTCTCTTCAGTAAACTATACATAGCTACATGCTGGCATCGATCTGGTGATCTGGCTGCATTCTTTGCTTATGAAAATCAACCAAGCTCATCGTCCTTGTCATGTATTGGGGTCGTTGAGATCTTGTACCAAATTGGATCTAATGAATGCTTTTGGTTTTGAATACCAGTCAAAAAGGTTCTGTAGTAAATGCACCACCTGTAGATGCAAAAATACGTGATGGGTTAAGCCCCCTCCCCTTCCCTACGGCCACTCAATTAGATTCTAAGATTATGGAGACAGTGTCTTTCCTCCCTTCCTCAAGAACGAACTAGAGTCTGCTACGCTTAGACATCATCTTTCACTTATTATCCTACACTTATTCTAACTAGTCACATTTTGGTCAAATTATAAGAGAAAACGTTCATTTCACTCCAATAAAAGCGGACCTGAACCAATTCCTTGTTGAATTTCACATCATTGATGAGCAACTAGCGATCAGTTATTTGAAAAACGGACCACTGACTAGCCACGATTCACCCTTGGAATAGGACAACATTAACAACGCAATTACTATTATTTATTTTTTAGAGTTTATTACCATAACGATTTACCAGGAACTTGGTACTCCTTTAAAAATGGCATATTCTACGGAAACACGTTGAAAAACGACGAGGTAAAAGTATAGTAAAACAGGGTTCAATGGGAACAAAAAAAAATGGTCGCTAGTCATATTTTTTTTCACCATCATTTTGTTTGAAGATTTAAGTAAGTACTTTAACATAGAAATCCAACAATTAACCAAGGGTGTCATCAGTAAAAATTTTAATTTAAATGTTCAACCCCAAAAATTAAAACCCATATCATCCCTTAACTATGAATAAATCCACAATTCCCCGTTGCCAGTATGTTAAGCCTAATGTTACCCCTATTTGGTAAAAATTTCAAGTTTCTATCACCAAACACCGAATTGTTTTGCTAATCAACCCTTCAAATCAGCAGGGGTAGGCAACATGCGATAACGGGACCCTGCACGGGATATCACGATGGCTCCACCTCAAAATTAGTAGGGTATAGTCCCTAGAACACATGTGCCAAGTGCCTTGCTTGTATCAAAAAATGCAAGGTTAAGTCTCTTAAACATCCGGACTATATAGCAATGTATGTTAACATTGTATCTAATACCTTGGGACATGCTCCTTGTCAGTATATCTTTAATAATTTTTTAAACAGAGAGTTTATTCATATATGCATTTTCACACTAATTAGATTATGAGGCATTAACATCGTATTTATACTGAGGCTAGTGTATTATCACACTTCTATGATTTTCCTCGTGTTTCAGATTTTGATTTGTATGTTTTATAGTTTGATTGGATAAACAAAGAAAAGAAGATTAATAACATATAATTATGCGATCATGATATAGCAGAGAAGATGACTCTCTTCATGAGAATAGTGTGAGTGTGAGCGAATGCAAGCGTTTTGAATGGAGCCTTCGTCCTGGATCCCAAAAAGTTCCAAAATACTAGTTCTTGTGGTGTAAGTGATGAAAACGTGACGGAGTGTATTATAATTTATGATTTACGAGTAATCTTTCGAATATGTGTAAATATTACGACTATTTTTTAATACTTTTTTGCCAAAGAATTGAAAAGTTTTGCTTCCCAAGTAATTTGTTAAATCTTTATTTTTATCTCTGTAGAAAATCATAAATGAATGACACCATCCCTCTAGTTTCTTTGGATGCTGTGGGATCTGATATATTGTCGTTGGCTACTGGACAAATACTTGTGTTGTTCTGGCCACTCTAAAACATGGCTGGATACCTATCATCTGTTTTTCACGAAATGCTTTGTGTACTTATGGCAAGATTGAGATTTATAGTCTGGTGTTCATCAGTCCTTAGAAAGGTGCAGACAAGTTTATCTAAACGTTGAGTTTCTATTTATACTTCTGTGCAATGAGACAAAATAGTCGGGAATAACATATTTCATGACAAATTTCACTGTTTAAACATTTACAAATTTAACATCTTCAAACAAAATGCTGTATTTCAAGAAAATTAAATATTCTCGAAGACTTTAAGTTAATTCAAGGGTTCTTAACATAATTCAATACAAATGATAATTTAACAATACATTTTTTTTCCTTTTGACTACTCCGAAAAGGTTTTGAAACCTGTAATGTTAAAAATATGCTTCACGTTGTTTTATTGTATGGTACGGACACCATTAAAATAAAGAGCAGTTTTAGTTCGAAATTTAAAACAACATTTTATAATGGTAAGCATGTAAGCAGATAGTGGTTATGTAACTAGATATAACTTTAGATATGTTTTAGAGCACAGTAATAACCCAAAACAACATACGCAAGGTACTCGTGCTCACAAAAATAGACAATCAAATATAAGATAAATATAAATAATTTTATTTAATTAATATAAAAGAATACGACTGCATTTATCTATTGGTTAGCCTGTTAAAAATATGAACATTATATTTATGTCTGAAAATAAATTAAAGAGTTTAACATACTTTTATAAGAAACGAATGTTTATTTTTTTATAAACGTTTATGGTATATCGTTTCAATATGGAGAGTTACGCTTATACATGGCTTGAAAACGCGAAGTCAAATAATATCCTTTTATTGAAACAAAGATTTAAAACGCCACCCCTTCGATCAATTATTTTAGAAGGGAAGATTAATATTGAGCTCGCTGTGTTTGAGGGTGATTGAAAAGGTCGAATTGTAATTCGGTTTGACTGTCTCTCGTTAACCAGGGAGTGATTTTACTTTCATTTTCGGCACAATGCACACATGAATACATAACGATGAAAAGCAGGGAAATTGTTTTCAGCGACTGGGAATTTCACGTGAGTAATACTATCTATCATTGCGAGCACTTGATTTGATTTCATAAAGGAAAGCGCAAACGTGAATCATTCAACTTTCAAATTAGATCTCATAGGATAAACTCGATTTGCGAGTCTTATATTTAATCTGTTGCAAAAAAACACGGTCACAGTGATTTTGTGTTATTATTCAATTTAAACAATAATATTTTATCACAGAGTTGTAAATAGTATCGTAGTTTCGAATTTTTTTAATTTTTAATTTGAATCTATCTCTAAAATCTAATAATGTTATATTTTGTTTTTCAGGATTTTTTTCACAATATTACATGAAGATAATTGTTTCCCGAAATCAATCCTAACAACATTTAATACAATCCAAATTTAAATATGCATATACAGATACTTGAACCTGCAAGCCATGCAGAAACTTTCCTGAGTCCGGACAAATAACATCGAATAATATCGTCTCAGAATATCTTGACTATCTAAGATGTTCTTTGCCAAACAAAATATCGCATGTATTGTTTCAAAACAAGTATAAATACAAAACGTCATCATATGCTTTATCTTTGTTAAAACACGTTACTTCATTTGCACGATTTTGCTGACACATAATAATATAATACATTTCTTTATTCCTTCTCGATTTTCTCAACTTGTTTACTCTTTTGTTTAAATGCTAATTACTTGTAACCACGACATACTCTTGATATAAACTCTTCGTTTAACACGGGAATTGAATAGTATCGTAGTTTCGAATTTTTTTAATTTTGAATTTGAATCTATCTCTAAAATCTAATAATGTTATATTTTGTTTTTCAGGATTTTTTTCACAATATTACATGAAGATAATTGTTTCCCGAAATCAATCCTAACAACATTTATTACAATCCAAATTTAAATATGCATATACCGAGACTTGAACCTGCAAGCCATGCAGAAACTTTCCTGAGTCCAGACAAATAACATCGAATAATATCGTCTCAGAATATCTTGACTATCTAAGATGTTCTTTGCCAAACAAAATATCGCATGTATTGTTTCAAAACAAGTATAAATACAAAACGTCATCATATGATTTATCTTGGTTAAAACACGTTACTTCATTTGCACGAATTTGCTGACACATAATAATATAATACATTTCGTATTCCTTTTCGATTTTCTCAACTTGTGTACTCTTTTGTTTAAATGCTAATTACTTGTAACCACGACATACTCTTGATATAAACTCTTCGTTTAACACGGGAATTGCATGAGCACGCTGTTGTAGACACGTATATCCTATTAACGTCAGCTTACCAGTCGTCTTTGTTATTAATAAAACACGGTAATTGCAAGTGCATAGACTAGTGCATACACAAGTACATGTGCACCGTATTGCAACCTGCCCTCCAATATTACCGAACTCCTTCTCTTGGGAATAGTAATTCAATTCTACCCTGTCATGTCAATGCCCAATTTCGTAAATAATGTAAACAAGAAACCATCGGGGAATGTGGAACGTGACAGTGTAATGTTATTGCAGAAACGAGGGTGTAATATTATCTGGGGGATTATATCTCTGGCCATGCCTGCTGTTGAATCATTGCTTGCAGTAATTATATTTCTTCATGCCGCAGTAAGTTGGCATCAGTGTTGTGTTATAAATATGTATGAGATCACTTGTCTACACTCGCAAATGAATAGGTAATGTGATTGATTTGTTTCACATTATCGCTTTCATCACATACATAATCCATATGAGTATTTGATTAACGTGTCATTATTGTTAATTAATTCCATTCAAATAACTATTGATTTTCACTCTATTTATGTAGTTTTTTGCTTTCAACACACGTGTTTGCATACTTTGACATTTTGTATAACAAAATAAACCTTACAAAATGGTGATTATACCTTGAAGTGTCAGTATAGAGTTTGAGAATACAAATATCTATGCTGTAAATAAGTCGAATCAGATTTTTCTGTACACTTAGTTTGAAATGTCTCCGCATACGTATATATGACACAACAACAGCTTACAAATTTGTCCTCTTATAAAGAAAGAACAAATTCACAAACATTCAAATTATTACTCACACGTTTATTGACACTTGGCTCACATTATTAATTGTTTATCACCAGGTCACAGGTGCTTTATTAATTAACAAATTCAATAACTCAATTCATTTCAACGAGTAGTGAGGTTATGGCAAATGAATATTCCTTAGAACGTTTTGCTTATGCTTATGAGTATATAATGACCCGGCACCTCCACCAATACAATAAGATCTTTGGGCTATGTGTTAACTGTACACCTAACATGGTTGAGTTATTCAACAAAATTTCTATTTTTTATGTTAACTCAAGCATGTTTGGTGTGCAGTTAACACATAGACCAAAGATCTTATTGAATTGGTGGAGGTGCCGGGTCCACTCAAGCTCAATTGATTATATTTGGAGTACGTGTTCCTAAACATCCTGAAATAATCGTAGTATGTACTTCATTATTATTCCATCAGAAATATCAGCTATTAATATTTTTTGTTAATTCTATTTACTAGAAAAACGCTTAAATCCCGCCGCGTTGTTGGATGAGCGTAATTGGTGCATTGAGCTGCCATGTGTTATGCGGATTTTCTGTTGTTCTGTGAAAAAATCATTACTAAGTCAATTTTTTTTTTTAAATTAAATAAAATAAAAAATTAACTTAAATTTTTAAATTTTTAATTAATTGTAATTTTAAAAATGAAAAAAATCGAAAAATTGCAATTTTCATAGGAAATAATTATTCGATTGCGCTCAAATTTGACACGAATATATTAATTCATAAAATTAAGGTTCTGTAAAAAAATCATCAAAATTAGGATAAAGCATGTCGGTGTTTTTAGTCAAAGAACTGTTTTTTTTTTTTTTTAAAGTAAAATTGCGATTTTCATAAGAAATAATTTTTTGATTACGCTCAAATTTTACACAAATATATTAATTCATAAAATAAAGATTCTGTGAAAAAATCATTACAATCGGATAAAGCATGTAGGTGTTATAAGTCAAAGAAATTTCTTAAAAATCGAAAAAAAATCGTAAAATTGTGATTTTAATGAGAAATAATTTTTCGATTACGCTAAAAACGTGGCAGTTCTAAGTTCAGAGATTTCGAAGGTCCCCATAAAATTTCATTGCAATTGGAGTATCGGTTTAGCCGGAATCGTGCTAACAAACACACAAAAATACAAACAGAAAAAAAAGAAAAAAAGAAAAACATCCCGGATTTTTTTCTCCAGTGTAGTGAAATGGAAGCTTTGCTACGCTCATCCAAAAAAGATTGTAAAAAGAGACAGGCGAATTTTGAAGTCCGCGATGTTAAAGTGATTTTACGTTCTCATAACTAGGAAAACGCTTAAGTCCCGCCGCGTTGTTGGATGAGCGTAATTGGTGCATTGAGCTGCCATGTGTTACGCAGATTTTCTGTTGTTCTGTGAAAAAATTATTACTTAGTCGAAGATTTTTTTTAATTAAATTAAATAAAATAAAAATTAACTTAATTTTTTTAATAAATCGTAAATTTTAAAAAATAAAAAATCGTAAAATTGCAATTTTCATAAGAAATAATTATTCGATTGCGCTCAAATTTAACACGAATATATAAGTTCATGAAATTAAGGTTCTGTAAAAAAATCATTACAATCGGATAAAGCATGTAGGTGTTATAAGTCGAAGAAATTTTTAAAAAATCGAAAAAAAATCGTAAAATTGCGTTTTTTATAAGAAAAAATTTCCCGATTGCGCTCAAAAACGTGGCAGTTCTAAGTTCAGAGATTTCGAAGGCCTCCATAAAATTTCATCGCAATCAGAGTATCGGTTTAGCCGGAATCTTGTTAACAAACACACAAAAATACAAAAAAAAAAAAAAAAAAAAGGAAAAAAAAAAAACATTCCGGATTTTTTTCTCCAGTGTAGTGAAATGGAATCTTCGCTTCGCTCGCTACGCTCGCTACGCTCATCCAACAAACGATGACCTCTTTGTTCAGTATACTGTAAAAGACTGCATTTGCTTGTTCTTGATAGTTTTGTCCAGTTCGTAATAAGTTCCCCCGGAATGAGAATATGTGTAGTCATGCCGTCGGTGCAGTGTGCTCTGAGCTCGGGGCACATCCAAGGCTCAAGCTCTCTGAGAGGGTGCATTGTGTCGCCAAGCATAAACGAACAGTTGCATCTCTCAATGTGTAGCGAGCGCATTGGATGGGGGAATAAAGTAGCTTGTTGGAGTTCACTAGGCGGAGGATTTCTCTCGCTAGGTGGGGCAATAATCAGCGCAGCGTATTGCAGGAGGGTTTTGAATTCAATTGTGTGGGTCTTGCGTGTACATGTGGACAAAAACTCGACGTATTTTCGGATATTCTATGTTTGATGAAAAGTGCGAATGCTCAAGTAATTACACACATACAAACGATTACATGTCAGTTTAAATTACTGTTAATTGAAAGTATTATGTACTGTTAACCATTTACTTATCTAACTCTTAATCAATTTAAGAAATTAAGCATTCACAGCTAATAAAATATTTATTTAATATACAAATACAACTAGGAAAGTTTTGAAATCAGTTAAACATCGATCTTTCGAATAAATTATTCTGTCGGAAAAAGACGGTCAATCTTTTAAAACACATGGTGTTTTTATTTGATAATGACATTTTTGAATAATTCGTAACTGATAAATTTGACAACCAATAAGAACATACTATAATTCTACGAATGGTGGAGGTGCCTGTTCTATAATAGTAAAATGTCTAATTAGTTAAAAGTGGAAGATCATCTAGAAAAGGTTTTTGTTGTATTTATACTTTGTGGCAAAATCATAATGTGGGTTTTGTTTGAACACACGCATTCATATTTCAAAACGCAGTCCCAAGATCATAACAAAAACGTTATACTTTTGTTATCTTGCTGTGGAAAGGAAAGGAAATAGACGCCAATCACAATCTTTCAAAACGCCGTGGTTAATAACAATGTGTGATAAAACTCCACTACTTCATTTCGCTTCGTGTGGCGACTTTCGATTAGCAGAGAAATTTCGAGCTTTGAGGATAATAATAATACGATCCCCTACTGAGCGCCAATTGTCGCATCGTCTTTGATCGGCGATAATATGAAGAGTCGAATGCAACGCAGAGTGAGCGAGAGAGAGAGAGAGAGAGAGAGAGAGATTCTAACCCTAATTATTGTCAATGGTTTAGACTATTCTCGCTCTGCGGTGGACTCAAATTGACGGAACTGTGGTTTATATTTGCAGACGATTGGTTCACCGAACATTCAATTAACAGGCCGGCAGTCAATCAAATATCTAATTGAAAGTTTAAACAACCGCGTACTTTCACGAACGTTTGTTTTTTATTGAAGCAACACTTGCATTGTTTGGTACATGAAGATATCTAAGTTTATATTGAGCGAAGTGCTTTATGTTTATAATATATGTTTTATCATTTAGAAATTCAATTGCGTTCATTTAAATTACCTATTTTTTTTGTTCGTGGAATACTTACTTGACAAAATATCAAGATTCTTCATATGCGATGGGACTGACATAGTTACTAGCATGGCATAATTTTGTTTAAAGGATGGCGCAGAGCGTCCAATGTAAGTGCCAACAATGCAAATTTAGTAGGTTGAATGCATTATGTATTTCGTCTTTGCCAACGCAAACATTTTAAAAACATAATTCGAATAAATTTGTATTTATAAACTAGGAAAACGCTAAAGTCCCGCCGCGTTGATGGATGAGCTTTTAAAAATGTTTAGTTTGCATGGGATATCTTTACTTTTGCAAGTTCTTTGTTTCGCTGCCTACGCATTGTAGCTGATTGTTGTCAAGTTTCTTTTGGTACCTGACAATTGGTATTATTTTCCGTAAAAAACTTATATTCAAAGCTTTATTTCTATAGATTTTGGCTAACTATTTAAACTTTTTCTTTCAAAAGGTACTCCATCGCCATAACCTTAATGTCCATGTATAATATGAACGTTGTAGCCCCACCAGTTTGGTCAGAATTGGCCCAAATGGCACGAAAATATCGCACAAAAAATCAAAAAACTTATATTAAAAGCTTTATTTCTATAGATTCTGGCTAACTTTTTCAACTTTTTCTTTCAAAAGGTACTACATCACCATAACCTTAATGTCCATGTATAATATGAACGTTGTATCCCCACCCTTTGGTCAGAATTAACCCAAATGTCACGAAAATATCGCACTAAAAATCGAAAAAAATCGTAAAAGTACGAAGTACGAACTAAGTTCAGAGATTTCGAAGGTCCTGTCAAATTTTCATCAAGATCGGATATGCCGTTTGCCTGGTAGAGAGTTAACAAACAGACAAAAAAACAAACAAAAAAAAAACACAAAAAAAAAAAACACCCGAGCTTAATTTTTTGGAGGTCAGTGAAATTGAGGTCTTCGCTTCGCTCATCCAAAAATTATTTGAATTTGAAGGAAATGTTGCAGAAATTTGATTAAACTTATATTCATCTCAGGTTAAGTCTGTTGTGCTATGTTGTCGAAAGACAAGTATTGGTCAACCCTTTTGCTCCTGTGGTGTCCACTATAATAGACATTTTCTAAATTAAAAGTAGGGCACTTATTTAAAACAAACTAAATAAGGGAAAATAATACTTATTTAAATTTTATATGTTCAATTGTTTTGTGGACAAGAAATATATATATATTTTTTCTATGTCAAAGGGACCATAGGTTCTTTTTAAAGAAGATTTAAAATAAACGTCTACAAAAAACTGTTTAAATGAGAAAATGTTGGTTTGTGCCGGAAATTTAATACATTTCTAGTACATATTGCGATTATTCGAGATACGCAAAATAAAATATATGCACAAAAAATCAAGAAAAAATCGTAAGCACTTAAAATTTGCATTATAACTTAAAATGTAACTTTTTGTTGTAACAAAATCTAAAGTTTCCCGAAATTACTTAAAATTCATGATTAAAATAATTTTAAAAATACCAAAAATCTTCAAACAAAATGCAAAATGTTAATGGTTTTAGTAAAAAATATTTAGTTTCGACTAATTTTATTCAGTACCTAGTGAAAGTGTTTAACGTGTTGTATTTTGTTCTGTTCCAGGGGTGGACAAGGCCTAAGATGGGGAGCGTTGTCCTCGTGGCGCTCCTATTGTCGGTGATCGGAGGTGCACTGGGCAACCCAGAGGCTCGGCGACTCTATGACGACTTGCTCAGTAACTATAATCGCCTGATTCGTCCGGTGGGGAACAACTCGGACCGACTCACCGTCAAGATGGGCCTCAAACTCTCGCAGCTCATTGATGTGGTGAGTATTTATCATGATCATAGCGGGATTCAAACCCACGTCCTTGTAGAGCCTTACGTTACGGACCAGCGCCCTAATCGTGTATACCACCGCAGACGGCGTGAGTCTATTCATAGTGAAACATTACCATTAAGTTATCGTTGTTGTATGAATTCTCCAAATAAAAATCTACAATTATTTAGTAGAATGTTGTCACGTGATGAAATCAAACATAAACATTCACACTCTGGTGTAAGTAGTTGGATGAGCGTTGCGAGCGTAGCGAGCGAAGCGAAGATTCCATTTCACTACACTGGAGAAAAAAATCGGGAATGTTTTTTTTTCTTTCATTCTTTCTTTTTTTCTGTATTTTTGTGTGTTTGTCAGCACGATTCCGGCTAAACCAATACTCCGTTTGCAATGAAATTTTATGGAGGCCTTCGAAATCTCTGAACTTAGAACTGCCACGTTTTTGAGGGCAATCAAAAAATTATTTCTCATGAAAATCGCAATTTTACGATTTTTTTTCGATTTTTTGAAAATTTATTTTCCTTGTAACACCTACATGCTTAAATCCGATTTTCATGATTTTTTCACAGAACCTTAATTTTATGAATTAAGATATCCGTGTGAAATTTGAGCGCAATCGAAAAATTATTTTTCATGAAAATATAAATTTTGTGGGTTTTTTTCTTTTTTAAAACAATTTTTTTACTTATAACACCTACATGCTTTATTTTATTGTAATACTTTTTCACAGAACCTTAATTTTATGAATTTATATTATCCATGTGAAATTTGAGCGCAATCCAACAATTATTCCTTATAAAAATCGCAATTTTTCGTTTTTTTCAATTTTTTAAAATTCATACGATTAATTAAAAAAATTAAAAATTAAAGTTTATTTTTATCTAATTTAATTTAATTTTTAAAAAAATCTTCAACTTAGTACTAATGTTTTCACAGAACAACAGAAAATCCGCATAAACACATGGCAGCTCAATGCACCAATTACGCTCATCCAACAACGCGGCGGGACTTAAGCGTTTTCCTAGTATATTACGTGTTTTAGTTCCTTTGCGGACGTATATTAAATAAACCTTTAAAAAACTCTAGCTAATGACGAAAAAACTATTTAGATGTTCTTTACACAGACTTTGCTTCCCAAAATTGGTGGAGCCTAATTTGTGTTTGCAACGCAATATTAAGGTGGCAAAAATAGGATATTCTGTACCTAACAATCATTTTTGTTTTTTCTAATTTTAAAATTATATTCAAGGAAATAAATATTCAATAAAAAACTGTAAGTAATTTAGAAAAATACTTTTGATCATCCTTGTATGCCTAGCTTTAAAAACAAACGGTAATTCTAAGGTTATCTGGTCTGCTGAAGAAATGCGTGTTTGCGCTTTGCGCTAGACTAATTTTTTAGCAAAAAAAATTGCGTCTAATTTTATTAAGAATAAAATAACTTTCCGTTAAGCCAACAGACTCTCATAAAACAAAACATTGAGTAACAAGGACTACGAATATCTATGATTTGCTTCAGATCATTTTAAGACCGATTAAATAAGCGATTCAATTGAATTCATTGGTTGGCTGCTCTTTTTGATATATTTTGTAAACCTAAACGCAAGCTTGATCAACAAATTTAAATTTAAATGTATACAATTAGTTATCGTCTATTATATGAAGTTAAACAAATCGATTTACAAATAGGACAATAAATTAAACTAAAAACATAAAATGCAGACATATAATTAACTAAATAATTTCGCAACAATAATATTACAACAACAATTATTTACACAATAAATAATACCTGGGTGTTAAAATAATAAACATCTCTAAAGAGCCACTAGGTATCAAATTATAAACCAAATGCTCAAAATGTGCTCGTTTTATACCCATATTCGTTATATATTTTGTATGTTGATGTAAATCGTCTATTTTTACACATTCCTCTTCGCCAACTAGCTCGTTCGATCGTAAATAGTAAATTCAGTCTGTCATTCTGAAATCTCCTCCATTCCAAAACTCAGTAATTCTTCGTTTTACCCTACGCTAGCAAAGAGTGTGCCGTATCTGCTGGAGATCTCTGTAAGTTATCGAAAGAGCCGCTACGAAGCCGCTATGCGCATGCGACTAGGTCTACGGGCACGTTCAGTGGCGCAGGTTATTGTGCCCCATGACCTCTTGTGTTCTACTTGGACGAAATACACCGGAATAATCACAGTATCAGACCGAACAAAAAACATTGCCAGATAATTAAACAGTGTAGCACAAGTTGCTATTTCATTACACCGGAGTTGACGCATAAAACGATACTAACTTGGCGTTATTTCAAACCTTGACGAAATTAAGTTTGCTAGAAACTTTCTGATTGCACATCTGCTCGTAAATAGTGGTTACTTAACTTTAAGTTAGATTATATGGACCATTAGGGACAATCAGGACTAATCTGGGTAACTAATCTTTTTGTTTGAACAGCTCTACTTTTAGAGAAACAATGTATAGTAGGGAAGTCCACATACAACCTCAAACCGTTTTATTATCTTAAACAAGTTGTAGGTTGTAAAAGGGTGTGTTATGGATCTTTTTCTTCTACGTATTATCACAATACAAATGTTTTAAAAATTGTGTGAGGATCATCTTAGTGGAAAATATAATTGGCTTGATAATTGCGGTTAATAATACTTGTCATTTAGGTCTACGCGAAGTGTTTATAACTCAAACCAAATAAAAACTAGATTTGACTAGCAATAATTACAATTTTGATAATTTAGTATGTTCTGTTATTGGACAGTTGCACCAGAGGAAAGACAGTGATGGTTTTTCTACGATCGTCAATGTGAGGTTCGGTTTTAAAAGACGATTTTGCATGGTTTACCAATTTTAACCGTGAATATATCGTGTTCACGTCATTCTGTTTATGGCTGTCGTTTGTTCAAGAAATAACAATAAGAAATGACAATAATGGACAATTAATAAATTACATAGCCGAGCCTTGATATTGATAGTCCAAATTTCTCTAGAGAGAAACGGATTACATTTATCATTCAATGTAGATGTTACTCTGTCTTCACTTTTTGGAGCCCACATACAGACTTACAACATATAATTTCTATTGTTATACTATCGTGAGTATATTGCAAAGAGTTAACATTTATCGAATTATTGGACTCGACATTTTCGAATTATTTTCAATACTCGGTTCGACTCGAACTCAAATATCAGGACTCGCACACCACACATTTTTGTTTTTTATATGATGCACGCTTTTTTTAAAAAAAATCACGCAGTTAGGCGAGCTGCTATGATTAAGAGTTCTGAGACAAGATTTGGCTCAGAAAGTTAAATGTTCATTGTTGTGATTCTCTATATAAGTGGTTGCATAAAAAACAGTCTCTTATAAGTTATGAAAGAAAATGGTTATTTTTATTTAAAACAATGTTAGATTTGTTGTTACTAGGGCGATACCAAACTTACTTTATATATTATTGCAATAAACTCTTATACACGATACCAAAATGGAACACGGTTATAGTGGAAAGTCAAAAAAATTTAAAAACCTGCTAACATTCACGCTTGGTTCATTCATCATGAATTATTTCATAAATTGTTTGTGCTAAAAATTACAATTTTGATTAATCATGTTTTATTTCTCGAAGTAAATGCAAATGTGCGGTGATTCAAGTTAATCCTTTTTAAATACTTTAAAATGCGGCTTTTGCTTTATCCACATGATAATAAACCAAGAAACAGACTTAAACAGATTTCAAGGGAATTAACTACTTTGTCGGTGAATACTATTTTACAGGCATTGCTGTAAAATCGTTACCGAGAACGTACTCGCTTGCAACCGGGCCTGGAAAGTGGAAACCTCTATTTGTTTATTTATGAAATTATCGCTCAAAGAGTGTATCATTACAAAGTAGGGCCTACTTGAGTAATACCATCCCAGTCGCAACGGCAAAATGGGGAACAAGCAAGTTAAAATGATATTTATTTTGCCTTATCAATCACAAACCACACATCCCACATCGTTCTAGCAAAAAATGTCACTTGCATATAATTCTTCAGATTTTTTTTTTTAAACATTTTGAATGTTCGCCAATATAAGAATTTTATTGAGTTTAAGACCATCACGAGCTGACCAGAGAACTGCTGTAGTCTTTTCAAAATGTCAACAACTTACTCTCTGATTAGTTGGCCAAACATTTGATCTCTAAAATATTACTCGTTACGTTTTCTGCAGTTTGTTTATCGAACAACGAGTGTGGCTGAACATCTCACTTTCGTATTTGTGGATAGATTTGAAAGAGAACACTTGTTTTAATGTAAGAATGAGTGGTTACTCCCGTTGGTGATACATGCATGGATCTTCACATTACGAGTATTGCCAACTCAACTTTTTAATCTGCAAACAGCAGAAGTATTTGATGCTCAGTTAGTTTAGAGTGAAGAACAAAGAATTTTCTTTTGCACGTTTTATTTAATCCTCGTTGCGGAGCTAGAGGCGAGTTTACACAAAAGTGATTCAGCCTCTTTTCTATCATACATTGGAATGTAGAGTCAGCAGAGATTTGTAAGAACGAAAGATAAACTAGAGGACACGTATTATATCTAAGTGCACTCCCCTAACCAATGGTTTATGTCACAAACAAAACCTCGTTACTAACTAGTCGATATAACAGTAACGAGAAAGTGATTCTGTAATTCAATATTAACTAGGAAAACGCTTAATCCCGCCGCGTTGTTGGATGAGCGTAATTGGTGCATTAAGCTGCCATATGTGTTATGCGGATTTTCTGTTGTTCTGTGAAAAAATCATTACTAAGTCGAAGAATTTTTTTTTTAATTTTTTTTTTTTTTTTTTTTTTTTTTTTTTTTTTTTTTTTTTTTCTTTGTTAATAAATTTTGTCAATTAAAATAAAAAAAAAAAAAAACTGAACTTAAATTTTTTATTTTTTTTTTTTTTAAATTGATTTCGTTAATAGATTTAATTTTTTTTTTTTTAAAAAAAAAAAAAAAAAAAAAAAAAAAAAAAAAAAAATTAAAAAAAAAAAAAACAAAAAAGCAAAAAAAAAATCGGGGTATAAAATGAAAAAATAAAAAAAAAAAAAAAAAAATTGAAAAAAAAAATAAAAAAAAAAAAAAAAATAAAAAAAAAACAAATAAAAAACAAAAATTAAAAAATAATAAAAAAATGTGGCTGCTTGTTGGCGATTTTCATAGAAAAAATAATTATTCGATTGCCGCTTAAAATAATAAAACAAAATTAGATTATTAATTAAATAAATACGCGCACGAATACTATTGATTAATTCCATAAAATTAAGGGGGTAAAAAATTAAAATATTAAGGGTTCTAGCTTTGTGAAAAAAAATCATTACAAATTTTTAGAATATTTATTATATTTAATTATGGATTAAATTTTTAATTTTTTCAATTTTTTATTTTTTTTTTATCTTTTTTTAAAGCATAGCTTTAGGTTGTGTTATATTTAAGTCAAAAGAATTTGTGTTTTAAAAAAAAGAGAAAAAACAAAAAAAAAAAAAAAAAAAAAACCGTTAAAAATTTTAAATTTTTTACTAATAATAATTTTTTGATTACGCCAAATTTCACACGAATATCTCAATGCATAAAATTAAGGTTCTTGGTGAAAAAATCATTAAAATTCGGATTTTTTTTAAAGCATTATTATACGGTTTGTATAAAAAAGGTAAGTAAGTCGAAGAATTAGAATATTATATTTTTTTTTATGTCTTTTTTTTTTAAATCGAAAAAAATCGTTTTAAAATTGCTATTTTTTATTCCTGAAGAATATAATTTTTCGATTGCGCTCAAAAAAACATCATCCGTGTTGCTATTGAGGTCCCAACCCTGTGTGGTGTGGCTCGGTGGCAGTTCTTAAGTTCAGAAAGAGAAAATTTTCGAAGGTCCACAGGAAATTTCATCGTAAATATGGAGTTATCGGTTTAGCCGGAATGTGTTAACAAACACACAGAAAATACAAAAAAAGAATGAAAGAAAAAAAAAAAAAAAAAACACACAACACCCAAAAAAATACCCACATCCAAAAACAAAAAAAAAAAAAAAAAAAAAACAAACACCCCCACCCCCACCTCCATCCATTTTTTATTTCACAAATTCATCACATTCTCACACCAAAACCCCCAGCCACGCACCCACCCATTCCGATTTTTTTTTTTTTTTTTTTTTTTTTTTTTTTTTTTTTTTTTTTTTTTTTATTTGTTTATTTTTTTTTTTCCTTCTCCAATGTAGGTGGGTGAAATGGAAATCTTCCGCTTCGCTCACCAACAAGAAGAGGTTTGTTTTCGCTTATTTGCAAGGCAATTTAGCATGTTTTGCACACACCGTGCGCTGCTAACATTATCCGATCTCCCAAGACGCAAGTAATTGTGGATCCGGGCTTTGCTTGCGCTAGAGATATTAGGGGATTTGATTTCAGGCCACAGGCAATTCCTTAATTATTAACGTATCGTCCACATTTCCCATCAAAATTGAAGGCAAGGGTCCTAAACAAACCCTAGGGCCATTTCCTAGCAACTAACCAAACACTAAATTACAGTGTAGTACCCGTAGAGTTGCCATAATGTTTGTAAGCTGAGATTATAAAATGATGTGGTCAGTAGCTATATACCTCCGACGAAGGCAGTGGTTAGGGGGCGGTAAATCAAGCAGTTGGTGAAAGTTGTTGATATGTGATTGAGTAATATCTTTCCAAAATTAATGTGTTATTTTATAATTATAAAACAGGTATAATAGTGCACTAAACGGCACTTTATTTACTGAAGGCGAGGACTATGACATGTCACTTAACTAGAAGGGAAAACGCTTAAGCTCAGCGGGCCCTCCGCGTTTGTGGTTTACTTGGCATGAGCGTGTATAATTGGTGCATTGAGAGATACCATGGTGTTATATGGAATTTTCTGTTGTTCTGTGAAAAAAATCATTTACTCCAGTTGAAGATTTTTTTAAATTAATATAAATCATAAAAAATAAACTTTCATATTATATTCTTTTGAATATTAATCGTAATTTTAACAAAGAAATAATAAGAAATCGTCCTGTAAGATTTCGATTTTCATAAGAAAAAAATGTTATTCGATTGTGCCTCAAATTTCACAAGAATATTATTAATTCATTAAGATAAGGTTTTGTGAAAAAATCATTACAATCGGATAAAGCAATAGTGGGTGTAAAAAAGTCAAAGAATTTTTTTTAAAAAAGAAAAAATCACGAAAAAAATTTCGATTTTTTTAAAGAAATAATTTTTCGATTGCGCTAAATTTTACAACGAATATCTTTATTAATTTCATTAAAGTATGTTTCTAGTGAAATAAATTCATCAAAATCGGAATTTTAAAAGCATGTAGGTGTTTATAAGTCGAAGAAATTTTTAAAAAATCGAAAAAAATCGTAAAATGCGTTTTGATGAGAAAATAGGGGGGGAAGAAATAATTTGTCCGATTGTGTCTCAAAAACCCGCCCTGCCTCGCCGTGCCGTGTCCCGCCGTCGCCTCGTTTGGCAGGTTCTAAGTTTCAGAGAATTTCCGTTAAGACCTCCATAAAACAATTTATTCGCAATCGGAGTATCGGTTTAGCCGGAATCGTTGTTTAACAAACAGACAAAAATACAGAAAGAAAGAAAGAAAAAAAAAACAAAAAATAGAAAAAAAAAAAAAAAAAAAAAAAAAAAAAAAAAAAAAAAAAAAAAAAAAAAAAAAAAAAAAAAACAAAAAAAAAAAAAATAAAAAAAAAAAAAAAAAAAAAAAAAAAAACATTCCGGATTTTTTTCTCCAGTGTAGTGAAATGGAATCTTCGCTTCGCTCGCTACGCTCGCTACGCTCCATCCAATTATCAATATCGTAAGAAAAATTTCGATATCGATATTATTATCAACATTTTATTATCTGTTGCAAAATTTTCGTTTTCATAAAGAATCTTTCAAAATAGGCCAACTATTAATATTGGTCGCTAAAATCTAAAAAAAAAAAAGTATTTAGAGTCTACCCATTCAGTCACAGAACTGGAATTTCAGTTTGGGACATAAACTAAAGCCGACAAGCCCTGTCAGCGCAACAACAAAACTAACAACAGTGACTAGTCCTATGATCGGTATATTTATCTAGTCTCTTACATGTTTATTTTAAATATGGACAAATTTATTAAATTGATTTGTATACCAAAGTTACATATCCTCACTCAATCAGTGATGCGTGTTAGCTTTTCCCAGCGACTTTCATACCGTGTCTTTGCAGTAATACACGGGTCTCGGTCTAGAACCCGTGTTTCTCTGAATGATACCCTATGGACTGCCAGAACGCAGAGGTTTAGTTGAAAACCTTCTGGTGTGGACGGCCAGGTGGTTAGGGGATAGGGGAGGGGGGGGGGGGGGCGGAGAAAGCTTTACAACATTTATCTCCGGGTTACGAGAATTTCGAGAGACACTTTCAAATGCCTCTAAAAAAAGCAGTTGAACCAAGTGAAGCTGAGAGCTGGATCAGTATGTTTCCAAAACTGTTTCGGCGGAATGTTTCCATTACTTCTTCTGCTTCAGCAAATATTCGAGACTTCTCTTCAGATTGTTCTGACGAGTTTTATTTCATAAAAAGATTGCTGCTTACATTTTCTCATCTATATAGTGTGTAAGTTTATATTTTATGAGGTAGGCTTTCATGATGAAAAATCTTTCTAATGAGGGGGGCGGGGGGGGGGGGGGGGTTCATTATACGTCCCTTAAAACCTTAATAGTATGTAAAACCTGGATTGATTTATTATAAATCTGCACTGTAGAAAATATAACAGGATTAGAAAATTCGGATTTTAAGTAAACAATTAATTCTGTTTGGAACAATACGATAACTTGTCATGCAACTAACGCACACGCAACGAATTGTTACCTTATTGTTAAACTTCTCCCCAACCAAACTTTGATTTGTTAAAAAAAGTTACCAAAACTCTGCTTTGCCATAAAATGCTTGTATTAATTTCTTAAATTCAAAACGGATATATCAGTAAAGATAATAATAATCAAAAGTCAAGTTGTTCGACAACCTGCATTACCAGTATTTTTTGTAGGCCCTAGTTAAGCAAACGGGATTAAGTTCGCTACAAATCATTAATTAGTTTTGTACTCGCAATGTTTGTTCGAATCCCCACTGATATCGCATTAATTAATTGGGAGAGGTTTGTAGTGGGAGGCAAAAGGTATGTTATCATCAAAAACTTAGAAAATGTAATTTTTATTATTGTTAATTATTGAATGATAGCAACTGTTTGTGTTAAAAGTTTCCCCGACGGGGATCCGAAACCACAAACTTCCGGCTTTACGAACCGAATGCTCTATTCAACTAAACTTATCAAGGCTCTTTAAGACGACCCTTACCAAATTGCTTTTGATTATGCTGGGATTGTGTTAAAAAAAAAACTTTGAATTCATACCACCCAACTCATGGGAGATGAGAAGTGATTGACTCAAAAATTATGGTATACTTTCAAGTAATGACAGCAACATGTTAGGTCATCTGTTCGAAGTTATATCATTTGTTCTCAGCAATCACAATTCACAATATATAGCAATTCTTGTATAAATGTGTCTTAGACCCGATAGCTCAGTGCGTCAGAGTTCGATTTGAAACGTAGAAAGGTTATGGTTTCGATCCCCTAGATGGGGCAAACTTTTTAACAATTGTTACTATCATTAAATAACTATGTCCTCATAACGTACTTATGAATTAAAAAAACTATTGTTACAATTTTTTTCAATCGCATTATATTCTATGATACAATGTCAAGTTTCACTAAGTAAAGTTGTAAAGTATGGACTATCTACATTTAACACAAAGTAGAGAATTACCTTGCATGGTTGTTAGAAAGAGAAAAACAGATAGGGCCACCCCAGTGATGTAAAGTCAATTATGACTTTATTTATGAGCTTACTAGGCAGCGGATAAGGCAATCACTGCCTCACTATGATGCAGCAGTCCAAATGGAAAATTGATCAGATCAATAAGCTTTCAAACCAAGCGTACCTTTACTTTTTAATAATGCATATAATCTTGACTGAACACTGAAAAATACCTCACCATTTGCATCCTATCGCATTAAAGCCACCGTTTTACAAAACGAAAATTCGGGGGGGCTAACTTTAAGCCCGATCTGCATTCAGGTGGAAAACACGTGATAAAAAGGATGATTATTTTATGGCGACATAATCTGTGCGTTTTGCCGAGCCCTCTTTTCCCCGAACAAACAACGAACCCCCCGTGAGAGAGTAAACGCGTTGAGATCGCTGCCAACGCGGTCTGTGTTCCAAGATGGCCATCGACCTTTGCAAAAAAAAAAAAACTCTAAGCGGAAAAGGTCTTAAAACTCGATAGAGGTTGCGTAGCTCGGGACGGGAATTTCCAGTCTAGAAAATAATTTAAGTTTAAAGAGAATTAAGATAAGAAAAACGTTTATCAGCTTGAAGTTCGCGTGGTGAGATAGGCTAGAAGCAACGCTCAGTTCCCTACGTCACAGGGTGAACACTTTACTAGGATTAGTTGGCGCGGAAGTTTCTACATCGGTGAGCCTGCCGGGAATAAGTCCCCCGCCTTAGTATGAGTCAATTTGTCTCTTTTCCGAAGTAAGTAGTAGTAAACGGTCAAGTTAACCCTGGTAACTTTACCTAGGCAACCGGGGGGGATACCCCCACTCCCCTTGGTGATAGATGTGATAATTTTACTTTCCACAACGCAATTCGGACCTCAAGCCTCCTCACGACCTCAGAAGCTGGCAGCTCAGTGGGATTATCTTTGGCCCGGTATTTGGGGGACGATGGGAAACGTAGATAAAGGGTTTTAGGGGGTAAATCAGGTAGTGTTTTTTGTTGGTTTACCAATGTTCCCACCGCTTCCGCCCCGCTCAGAAATAACACAGGGGAAGGAAGTAAGTTTGCCTGGTTATGTTAAGCTGCGGGGCTTAAGACTTCTTACTAGACTGCCTACTCGATCTAAGTTCACGGCCATTTCAAACACGACGGAGGCTCTCTCATGTTCGGACGCAGAAATCTAAGCGAGGAAGCATGTTTAAAAGTATCTTTTTTTTTTCATTTTGCACACATCGATACTACAAGCTTTTATTTTGTACCGTAGTACATTTGTGAGCAAAAGTATTTTATTATTAATGTATTTATAATTTTTTTTCTGTAATTTGTACACATGATACAAAAATTACAGAATGAGACAGGAAAGCCCAGAGAGGCCTTTTGCGATCCATCACCGCAATACGTTGAGTTCACGTGTGATTTCCCCCCCCCCGTCCCTACCGCCGGTCCTATTTTTCACATTTAAAGAATAGTTATATAAAGAAATATCCAAATTCTCTTATAAAATGATGATTGATAACGGATTAATGGTTTACGATACAGTTTAATAATGTTGATTTAGAACCCTGACTCCACCCGACGGAGGCTACTGACCTAACCCAGCAACTGTGAATAATTGACCTAATGTGTAGCGTAGACCACCGAGACATAAGGTGGAGTAACAGCCCCTATTCATTTGTTATATCGCACAATCAACCTCTAGATGAGATCGTCCGCCAACCACCAATTAAACAACTAAACGAACCCTTTTGCTTCCCCTCACTATCTTATGAATTATTCCACGCTGCCTCAACTCAAATACCCTCAGTGAGTCACCACTGCTTTCTACCCCCATTATTTTTTTTCAAAATCTAAACTGCCGCCGCACGTTATAATCAGTATTCACCGGAGTGATGGGCGCGGCCCCCTCAGAGCAACCACCGACTCGACCAATGAGAGGGGCGCAGTTGCCCCCCCCCCCCGCGCAGTCACGAAAAACGCGAAGAACTTCGGGAAGCCCAAACGAAACACACGAAAAAGGCGGAACGAATACAGCGAAGGAAACCGGCGGATGGAAAACGGACCGCGATACATTAAAACCGAAAGAGGACGGGAAACGCCAGAAAAGACGAAACGCGTAAGAAGAAAGGGGGGGCACTGCCCCGAAAGAACGGACAACGAAAAGGACGCGAAACCAGAAAGCGAGTAACCACACAGACAGACAAAAAAAGACGAGAAGGACGGAGGAAAACAAGGAGCGCATAGACGAACCCACTGAGAGAGAAAAAACGACCGAACGGAAAAACGAATAAGAAAACAAAGACGACGACGAAAGAGAGTCGAAAGTAGGGCGCCAGACGGACTCTTTTTTTTTTAAATTTTTTTGTTTTTTTTACGACGGGAAAGCGTCGAGACCCGAGAGAACGCGGGAGAAAAAAACGCCGACCCCAAAAACAAACAAGACCGGAACTTTCGGAAGGCGGCAAACGAAGACGAAACCGTAGTAGACAACGAAAACCAACGACAGAAACTTCACTCTTCAACTTTTGTTCTGGAATTTCCTAAAAATTTCTTTTCACACAAAAAGAGCTGGAGAAAAACGACGAACCAAAAAGAAACGGAGGGAACGGGAGAAGACGGGAAGCCCCGGACACAAACTTCCTTAACAGTGGTTTGTTGTTTTGTGTTTGTGTGATTTGTTATGTTATGAGCTGAGCGGGGGTATGGAACTTGGGGTGGAAAGGGGAATGGACCACTAGGAATGGGTAGTTGGGTTGGAGTGTGCGATGGTGGTGGTGCACGGGGGGAATGGTGGAACCCCACTGGGTTTAGGTGAGGAAGAGATGGCCGGGCCTAGGGATTCGCGCCTGCCAGTTTTGGGTGGGTGAAATGGGATGCGGACGGGGGTGTTGGTTGGGAAACGGGGTTGGAGGGAGTGGAAAAAGTGGGTGTTGGGGGGTGGGGTGGTGCGGGGAAAGTGGAGGAATGACGGTTGGGGAGGTCCAGGCAGGCCACCCAACGTGTTTTCGTTATGGAGTTGGAAGTTAAGGTTGTGTTAGTGTGGAATATATTGGGGAATTGGTGCGTGGAAAGGAAAGGCCGCAGCTGGCATAGTCGCGAACCTGGTTAAGTTAAGGGGAAGGTGGGGGGGATGTGTGGGGAGGGAACAACTGGGGGGGAGAGAGAAGGGTTTGGCAAGGTTGGTGGGAGGAAGGTGGAGGTAAATGGGGTGGGGACTGTTGAGTGATTGATTGCGGTGGGAGAGAGGGGGGGGTGTGGGGTGGGCTGCGGGGAGGGGAGAGATTTTTTTTTTTTTCCTAGGGGTGGGAGAGATTTTTGACAGTGCCGATGGGTGGAGACGGAAAGGGTGGGGGGGTTGGGAAGGGTGGAAGAGGGAAACTTGGAAGAGGAGGGGGAATGGACCATGTGTAAGGGGAAATTGGGTGGAGGGAAGGGGAGGGAATGGAAAGAGAATGCGGGTGGGGCGGAAGGATAGTGGGTGGGGGGGAAAGGTGAGTAAGGTCCCAAAAGGGACGGTCGCGCCCGCACAGAAAGGGGCCGAAAGGGTGGACCAACGGGAGGGAATTGGGGTTGGAGACACTCTTGGCCTATACCCAAAATGGGATGAAAACCCAGGGGGGGAACCTAACCAGGAAGGTGGGTGGGGGGATGGAAGTAGAAACTGAGCGGTGGTTGGCTTTTGTGGGAAAACATTATGGCTCCAGGCGGCAGCAAGTGGTTAAACTTCCGGCGGGTATAAAAATAAGATGGTAGGGTGGAGGTGAGGAGAAGGTAGGAAACTTGGAACAAAGAACCAATATGGACTTTTGGAATAGGAATAGGCGTTGAAGTGGGACACCATACTAGGAATTGGGGGAGGAATTGGTGGGGCGCATGGTGGATGGGGGGTTGGTCTGGGGAACTGGCGGTGGATGGGGGGCGGTGGTGGCGGTGGAGGACCCCCCCCCAAAGAATGGGGTATGGAAAGGCCACTTGGTCACTTGCCAAGCTCAAACTCCAACTGGGAAACCCTTACGCGTCCTTGTTCAAAATTAAATATTTGAGTAGGGTGGCGGGGGTTGGGAGTGGGCCCCCATGCGCCCCCCAAACAACCTCCCCCCAATACAATGCCAATGGGAGCCATTGGTGGGACCTAGGGGGGGATTTAGGAGGAGTGGTGGGGATGCAAAGTGGTTACGGGGGGAAGGTGGGGTGGGTGACGGGGGAAATGGAATGGTGGGGAATGGATGGTTTAGGGTGGGAAACTGTGGGGGTTGGGTGGGAGGGAGGGAGGGGGTGTGGGATGGTGGTGGTGTGGGACGAGGGGGGGGGGGATGGGGTGGGATGGTGTGGGGGGATCAAAGTGAGGGAAGGAAGTAACGGACACCAGGGGGCCAGAGGACCCAAAGGACTTTAGAGTGGCTAGAGAAGACCAGAGCCAAGGAGAGCCCGCAGAGGGAAACAACCTTGGCTCCAAGAATCTAGGCCAGGACGAAGGGAAACACAACGGACTTGGGATGTAAGGGGAGTGAAAAAGGAGTGGAGTGAAACGAGTGTTTGGGAAAGGGTTTGGGTGGTAGGGGTTATGGGTAGAGGGGGTGGGGGGTGCGGGGTCTTGAGGGTGAAGAGTAAATTAAAACAACAGTTGGTCAAAAGGGATGAAGGCCACCGAAAAAGCAAACCCCGCGAACCAACTTTCGGGTTAAAACGTTAACGTTTGTCGGGACAGGTGCGGGATGGAGAATAAATTATATGAGGATAAATATACGAGGGCAGGGATTTTTAATTTTGTGTGTTGTATTTTATTATTTTTACCACTTGTTTAGGAAGGGAAAACCTCATAATTGCTCCACGATTATCTCGTACAGCAGAACTCGGTTCTCCCTCCATACTAGGATGCGCAAGCTGAGTTCGAGAGGCTTAGCCGTAGTGGTAGTCTTTCTCGTTTAGCGTTTCACCCCTACCATCGGTCACTACAAAGTCTTACACAAAAATGTCAACTCTTACGGTCGCTCCACGTTTTGCGAAGTTGTGTGGACCATTATACGTACCATATTGGGGCAAACAAGCCACGTCATGAGGATTTAGATATATCTTTCCTGAGTTCGCACAAAATAAAATTAGCGATGATTGTGTAACGCATTTGGAATAGTTCCGCAAAAGTACGAATGCAATTTGTCTGTTAGAATTCCGTGGCGTGATACGTGCTAATTTTGCTGGGATTTCGAAACGGCGTACAGTGTCGCACACAATGATGTATGAATCTTAAACTCGATATTCAATTTTTAATTATTGCATTTTATAATATCTCCATAGATAAGCTCTTAAATATGTTATTATCAATTACCGCAAAAAAGGTAATGCCTTAATGTTACTCCTTTTCATTTCAATTTATCTTAGTCCTACCGAAACTTTTAAACAGCATATAGAGCAGTTCTGTGTCACCATTCGACCGTCATTAAATTCTTATTTGTGTATTTTGTAAAATTTACAATCATACATCAATTATAATAATATACACTTACATTAGTCGTATTTATATTTCCTTATCCGTACTTGGATTAATGTTGCAAAGATAACCATAATATGGTAATTCTCCAAGGATAAAAGTGTATGTTACTATCGTTCTATTGCCTGTTATCTCTGAATGTATGTATGTTTTGCCATGATTAATGTTAATCATTACAAATTTCTATCCATAATACGGGTCTTAAATTATGTATGTTTCTCTTTGCTAAATTTATAGAGGTGGACCATACGATACCTAGTTTAAGCGTCTATACATTACGGATTCAACAGTTTAGGTAACTCAATGGTTAGCATAACTTTGCGACTAACTCAGGTTAGAAGTTTCTTAGGGATGTCGGTCGCATTTAAGGCCGCAGTGTGAACACAGAAATAATTTAGATAGAAGGTAACTAGCATTAATATTCGCATCACTGATACAGAGTGTTATTCCCGTCGTTGAAGTTGAAGATATCATCTAATACCACGAGATAATGAGCCAGCACATAACTGATGGTATTATTATTGCGTGTATATACTTTGCATACTTCTGATCGTCCATTAGTGAAGTTTATTTATTCTCTTTAGATCGGTAATTTCATCTCATGACAACTTTTTTGAAATTTTGGGAAGTTGTTTCATCACATCCATGATCTCTGGAACTTTTTCTGGATGGGAAAACAAAACAAACAAACGAAACAAACAAAAGATGCGCGTCCCCCCCAATGCTCGACCAGAGCACACTTAAGATTTTAAATGTTGTTGACCCATTTGTGAATATGTACTGTCAGTACTGACAAAAAAGTAAGCACGATTGGGACAATGGGCTCTAATTGTGCCAATACACACTCTAACTTTGCATTGGTTGCAAACCACTAACGAAAATGGAAAAAAAGACACAACTTTACAAGTAAAACCAGAAAATACCTCTGAATTCTGCGTCAAAGCAGGTCTCTGATTTTACAAGCTTTTTGGCATGCGGGTAGCGAGCGAAGCGAGTGAAGCGGAAGGGACTTCAATTTCACTGAGCCCCAAAAAAAATAGCTCGTTTTTTTTTTTTTTTTTGTTTGTTTGTTTGTTTGTTTTTTGTATTTTTGTCTGTAAGTTCGCTCTCTACCAGGTAAACGGCATATGCAAATCTTGATGAAAAATTTAACAGGAACCTTACGAAAATCTATGACTTAGATTGCACGTTTTTGGGTACAATCGAAGAAATAGTTCCATGAATATCGTACTTTTACGATTTTTTCGATTTTTTGTGCGATATTTCGTGCCATTTGGAGTTCAATTCTGACCAAACGGGTGGTGCTACAACGTTCATATTATTACAGGACAAGGTTATGCGTGAGTAGTACATTTGAAAGAAAAAGTTGAAAAAGTTAGCCAGATCTATGGAAAAAGCTTTGTATATAAGTTTTTGAATTTTTGCTGCGATTAGTTTCGTGCCATTTTGGGCCATTCTGACCAAACGGGTGGGCTACAACGTTCATATGATAATACATGGCATTAATGTAAATGGTGAATTGAAGTACCTTTTGAAACAAAAAGTAAAAAAAGTTAGCAAGAATCCCATAGAAATAAAGCTTTTAATATAAGTTTTTTTTACGGTAAATAATACCACTTAATTGACAAGAAACAATAGAAAACTTGACAACACAATCACTACATATGCGTATGTTGGGCAAAAAACAAAGCACTTGACAAAAAGTAAGAGTATTCACGCAAACTACAACGTTAAAAGCTCATAATTCAACGCGGCAGGACTTTAGCGTTTTCCTTAGTAAGTAATTAGGCTTGTTCTTTTTTTTTCCCTTCAAGAGCTTGTGGCATATTCGGCTAGAATGGACAGTACAACTGAAGGTAAAAAATTACTTTGAATGGCAATGTATGACATACCCACATTTATATGATATAGGTGCAAAATACATTCCTTCCTTTATTATATAATTGGGAGCTATACTTTCAGTCATGACTGTAATATTTATAATAAATGTATGTTACTAGAACTTTGTCTCAGTGATATATACGTAGATATTGATCAGTTTTTTCTTTGATGTCAATGGACGACTGGTGATGGCGGAGCGCTAAGTCACGTGACGCGAAGTGGGATAAATCCTCATTTCGCAAGTTGACGCCTGCTGAACGCGCAAAATTACACGCCTCTAACGTTTGTTTCTCCATTCGACATTTGGACAAAACCTTAGAAAATTATTTGTAGAAAAACATATCATTTTCTTCTCATCGTGATTACTCGAATTTTTTAGACACATCCCACATTTGGTATATCCGATGTACGTATTATACAGAAAAAACTATCAAAGATTATAAACTTTTCTCATCTTCAATTGACAAAAAATACTTGTTCGGGAGATTTCGACATGATATCCTTTAAATATGCATCAGACATTTAACAAAGAAATAAATCAACTTTCTAGATAGAAAGTGCACTGAACGAAAATTTACAGCATAGGAGTAATATGCAGAGTGTAGTTTTCACGGCTCACCCGCACGTCAAAAGTGCGTATTTGTTATGAATACACACACCTTGCAATAAGTCTATGCTGTGAATTTTCGTTCAGTGCATTTCTACTCTAGAAAAGTTAATTCTTTATCGTGCTAAGAGTCAGATGCATACTTGAATGAGGTCTTGTTGAAATCCGATTGAATTGAAAGTTATTGTCAAATAGAAGTGACAAAAACTATATAATTTGTAATATTTTTCCATGTTTAATACGTTAAAGCGATATAAAACAAGTTTACGGCTGTGTCGAAAAATTCGAAATCATCACTTTTAGAAGGAATTATATGTTACTACGTATTATTCCAAAGATTTTTCCAAAAAACTAAGAAATAGAAGAAAAGTTAGAGCGTGATAAGTGTTGCGCGATCAGCAGGATCATCTTGCTGAATGAGGATCTATCCCACATCATTCCGCACGTTGCTTAGTGACGTCAGGGGCGGGTTAATCACTAGTCGTCAATTTGAGCATGTGCAAGTAACATTAGTGGAAAACATTTGCGGTTTCGGGTCCACTACAGTTAGTTTAATTTAGCTTTACTACATTACTTCATACTCTTTTAGCCTGTGTCACTACATTTACCCGTTGACTTACATAGTACTCACACTTAAGGCCATCGTTAGTATTTATTGTGATACAATTTTTTATATTCGCTGATAACCTACCCAAGACAAAGCATGGCATTATTGAGTGACTTATGAGTATTTCGAGAAAGAAATAGTATGTTGTGAAAAGCATGTTTATGGCTGTTTGAGAGGCCTTGAATGGGAAACCCACCGTCAGAATTACTGGCGGTGGTCTCGAATCGGCGACCGTCAGAATTCAGCGTCTTAATTGATATTGTAGGATTGGAAACATTTTCTAAATATGGTAGGTGATTTATGGAATTGCATTTCATAGGCACGGCTGGTGATAACGGCATAAACTTCTGACTAATATGGCACAACTATTTAAGTATTTTGTTTCTTTAATTGCAACAATCTAAAATGTGAAAAGACTAGAATTAATAGAAAACAAAGATTTGAACGTATTTTCTGGTACATCTTATTTCCTTATGCAGGGAAAATTTTCTTTAATTACCTGCTTCAACAGAAATTTCGTATTGTGTGGAGCTACATTTTCGTAGGTAGAACTATTAATTAACTTGCTCGGAAGATGTGCACTGGAATTACTCTAATTCAGAGAAATCCCAGCAGCTTATTTAATTATTTCCCGTCATTAAGTCTAAACGTAGCAAACGTCGTCAATCATGCTATATTTCCTATTAAAAATATCGATCTTTGGTTGGTTATCGCTCACTCGTCGATTGCGTCGGGGCCTACAAGGTTGGCTTGGTCGCTTTGATTTAAACTGTCCCCCACTGAAATTCATTTTATATAACTGAGGGTGGACTCTAAATACAATTCATTAATTATTAAGCGAGCGAAGCGAGCGTTTCCATTTGACTCTGCCGGAAAAAATAGTCACTGGTTTTGTTTTGTTTTTTTTTTGTATGTCTCGCGATAACGTTCGAACGGAGGCTCGGATCGAGTTGAAATTTTCACCATCCGCAAGCTTTGTTCTCGATTGAATGCCATTATTTTTTGTGGCAAAATCGTTCAAAAAGTTAAAAGTTACATTAAAGTTAATCGAAAGTTTTTTTTTCAAACTCAACGGCGACAAAATCTGAGATAGCCAAATCATTTAGAATGTCCGTCCGGTCACGAATATGTTAATTTTATTTTGACCCGATAAGTAGTGTAGATGGAAATTACATTATAACAAAAGTAACGTTGCCATGGCAACGAAAAGACGCGCGAAGTTTCTAATGCACTGCCACCTAGAAGTAATCAAAATACTTTCGAGGAAGCAGTCTTTTATTTATCAACAAAGAGTTTAAATAGTTTTCCCAAGGAGTCAAGGTCCTCTAGATGGCGGTGGATTTTAAAGTAAAGATTTAAACCACGGGTTTACCCAAATACCTTGGCAATAATAAATAATACTGGAAACGCGAACGTCGTAAATTTAAAAATATTAAAAAAATGTGCAATGTGGGTCTAGCTATAGCACGTGCTCGCTTATCAACGCGTCCAACTGAGCGTTTCCTAGTTTATTTATTTATTGTCAAGTCTATGATTGGCATTTTTGAACTATAAATGCATTGGCATTTTATATTTGATCCGTAAAAATTGTTTGTTCATATAAATATCTGCCTTTCAGTTTTAAAACTTGTAGTTGCTCAAACAATTCAAATCTTTGTTCACGAGTAAACGATGTAGTTATAATCGTTATAAGAATATATTTAATTAAATTCTCTCCTCAATAATACTTTATATCCAATAGATGACATTTAAAGTATACTGCCATCGACAATAACTCACACCCCGCCGTATTAATATTGACACCAACTATTTAACACTTCATTAAATATCGTGTGCCTACTTTTACGTTCATAACAAAACCACGTCCTGGTATTATGTCAGCCTGATCGAATAATAATAGCCAATAAAGTGCTGTGTTTACAACGTTCTCTAAGGTTGCTTTTTATATCTGCACTATACAGCAGATGTGGTCCTTGTTCTCGAATATACTTCGATTTTATGTTTTAGGGGAAATTCGCTGTAGAAATTACACTTTCTAAGACCACTTCTATATTTTGTTTGAATAGTTTGAAACCAGTTCTATACAATATAATGTTTTAAATAGCCTAAACGTCATTGTTATGTATACAACTGTACGCCCATCTGTTCATTTATTTAGTATTGCATCCAACGTTTTCTTGAATTATTGTATTCCGTTGTATGGGTAACGCATAAATAAATTAATAAATACATACATAAATATAACTGTTAAATAAATAAGTATACCCTTGATTCAAACTAATGTCACTAGCATTAAAGAACCGGGGATCAAAACCGATCTACATTTTCTGGACTCGAAGCCCCACTGTATATAACTATAAATTCTTAGTGAGGTTAGTCGGCCATGTCCATTTGTTTTTGTTGTTTGTTTTGTGTAGGTTTTATTTTTATTTGTGAATATTTGCATTCTCATTTACAACATTTGAACAAAGTTATAGAAATAAAAAATAATTAGATTATATTTGTAAAAAATGCTCTTTTCAGAGGGTATGCAAAGGCCGGAGTACTGCAGTGAAACACTTTGCGTAATCAATAATAGGGAAATTCTGGCGTAGACCCCGGGTGGAATCGTTTCCAAAGAATTGGGTCAGTGATTCCTATTAAAAAATACCGGAAACCAACTAAGTACTAACGATTGTTCGATCGTCGGTTGCGTCAGAGCCGACAGGGTTGGCTAGGTCTGATTAATAAAGTCCCAGGCTTAAAATCAATTATGTGTCTGAGTGGGTCAACTATGAATGCAAATTTGCTTTTATATGAACTTAAAGTGCAGTTTATATAGAGTTTGATTCTATGTTAAGGAATTTGATTATTTTGATTTTTTTTAGAAACACACAATCAAACGACTTCTTTAACTGCAACATACCATAATATACTATACCTATTTACTTTACACTGAATCTATGTGTAGTTAATAAACTCACATGGTTTGAAAACATACAGCTAACTTGTATTCATAAAGTGACGAGGAAACCCAAGTCTTCTTTCTATATAAATTTATATATTTCGGATATTTCTTCTTCTTTGAATAACTTTGAAATACGCAGCCTGTTTTAAACTTATCCTAATAAGTAATAAGTTCACAAAGTTGCATCCAGTTTTATTTACGATTGTTTTATTTGAATGAGCACGGTCATTGATTACGTCCATTAAAATACTATTCTAGTTCAAATCGTAAAGATGAAAGTGCATCTCGCGCGTATTTGAAATGGGAGTCGACCTTCTAGTCTAGTGTCTAGTAACCAAGAACCAGTCAGCGTCAACCAATAGGGCGTCCCGTCTTAACCGGCAACACTCACCCCCTAGCTCCCGATCTACAGGATATGCCCACGAACACGCTCACCTGACATGACAAAATACTCTCGTCTTCCGCGAGATACGTGACGCCTTACGCGAGAGTTTTATGCGAGGCCCTGACGAGACGATCACTTTTTATAGACATTCAATTTGTTGCCTTTCACGAATCGATTAGTGGCGTTAAAAACTTTGTGCTCCCCTTCGGATGCCGATACCCTCTAGAAGACGGAGAGAGGGGGATGCTGACTGTGACAGAGAACATATTTACAGGGGAGGTCAAGAGGTCAAGTAACTACTATCAGACAAACTGTGATAAACGACTGCCCCTATACACTCGACACAATACAATTAAGTATCCGCCGTGAATCTTTTACGACTGCTTGTCTTTGAGATATCGATATTCTGCTATATTCTTGTTCTTTAAATGTACATGTATTTATTACTTTCATTTAAGTAGAGATACATAAATGAAAGATGATCTCCAAAAGTAGCAGAAGCTGCAAAGGAATCAAGCTCAGGTCATATATCAAAGATCCTAGTATATGGGCTAATTGATAGTTGGCCAATACCAGGACCAATGGCAGGTAAATTGTATTTAAATAATAATAATAATGAAACCATCAACAAAACAATTACAATCAAAACAATATAAACATCTATTTTTGGTTATCAATAAAAACCAAGTTGGCGTTCCTTGAATCTATCATCTGGTCTTTTCACTCCGTTGGTCCGGCGAGCGAGTTATTCTTGCATCCAATGCGAAGCTATTGACGGTAGCTTATCAAAAGGCATACAATACAATTTAGAATGGCTTGGCCGAACATCATCCCTTCTGACCTCGGAGTTCCTAGATTCAAAATCGGCCATGTCCATCAGCGAAAAAATACAATTTTTTTCCATACCAGCCTAAATTTTAGGATTTTGGCCCAAAATTTTGAATCCAAGTGAATAGCAAGGTCGCATCCTACACAGTCAAATGACCGGTTTTGAATTCACATTCATTAATTTCGGCTAGGGTCGAATATTTACAGAAAAATGATTTTTTTTTGTTTTCACTGATGGTCATGGCCGTTTTTTGAATCTAGGCAACTTCTATGTGTAAATTGTACAAAACGCTGTAAATTATAAATGAATAAAGATTGTATAAAAATATATGACGTATCAGGAATTTGTGTTCTGTTGTAACTGACGTCAAAAGTACAGTACGCAATATTCGTTGTGGTTAAGAGCAAGATTTCCCATACCAATGTCACATTTAAAACATGTTTATAACTGGTAAACGACAAGGAATTATATTTTATGCATAAAATATATGGATCAAATATAAATTTAAAGGGCACGTAGGCTATTTTATACTGAAGTAGAAAGTGATATAATTCATTATGTAAAGTTGAATCCAATGCGCAATTTCTTCGGCGGTAAACGTGCAGCAATATACCAGGTTGTTCACATCCGTCCAGTGCGACCCTCTTCAAGTGTTAAATAGGTTATTAGGTCATTCAGATATGCAGAGAACACTGCCCAAGGCCAAGGGCTTGTTGTGTGTAGCCTCAATATCTCATTTGCATATCATAGAGTGGGGGCTAACATTCAGTCAGGGTTTTCATTGGGTGGAATTGACTGGACAATCGAACAAATCAGATTCTCGATTGTGTATACTATACCAGCACATGTGCACGATGTAAAATATGTGAGTGTTGGTATCTTGTACCCGTAGTGGTGATATCTTTAAAAGCACGAGTATCGACCAGCCCTCTTAGGGCGCGGCTGTGTGCAGCTATCGGAAGCTGCTCCTAGATTTAGAGTATCAAAATTCACATATGGACACGTTAACGACAGTGAATCATTTGACTAAGGGTTTTTCAGACATTCAAAGCGGTTCAGTGGCGTCGCGTTAGAGGAGGGGGGGGGGGGGGATCCGCTCCGTATATCACCGAGCAGTATCTTGGGGCGCTATCTCTTGCTAGGGAGAGATAGCGTAAAGGGGGTGCGCGCGCAGAGACCTATGCTGGCTTGGGATGGGCTCTCTCGCGCTAGACGACGAATTGTTTATTGCCTCGTCAAAAGTAATTAGCCTCAAAATTTTCATTTTTAATTGGAATTATGTAAAGTCTTGTCCTAATTATCTCAGAAAATATTAATATTACAAAACATGAATGAAAACTCTATTTCCTCTGATGTTATGGCTACAAACTTCGATTGTGTTTAGTAACAGGTAGAAAGACCTCTAAACGATAACATGTTGTGATGACAATATCAATTAAATTTAACCAAATAACAAAAATATTTAATTATTTTGACGATTTTTGGATTTTTTGATTATAAGTTCTAAAAAGTTTACATTTTTGGGCCCAAATAAACTACTATATTTGACAATTTACGAGAGCGTATAAAAAAGCTCTAATTTACAATAAGATAAGTTTTAACAAGCCGTTAAATAGAATTTCTGTGCTGTTTGCCAGGTATAAAATTAATACCATTTAGTGGTAGCAGCGGTGGACCTTGCTAAACCGTACAACAATGGTGCAATATTTGGATAACAGTTTTAAAAACAGATCCATCTTTAACAACAAATCATCCTAGTGGGTTAGCCATAGAAATATTGTGGTCATGATTGTGGTATCATTTTTTTGTTTTGTAATTTGTATAATTTTGGATGACAATCAACACCATCTGCTGTTGTTTGTTTTGAAGTGTCGATCGACCTAGTCTTGGAGACGAAGATTTATATTTTAATTGTTGCCATTAGAAGGGAGTTAAAAGGTTCCCAAAATATTGCCTTAATTATATTAAATTTGTCACAAAGAACAAATAAAAGTTACAAAAAAAATCAATATAACCTAATCTAACAATTTAAAACTTTAAATCTGTGGATGTTTTGAAAATAGTTTTACACTGTTATAACATCCGGTGTCTCTCGTGCATTCACAATAAGAACGACACACTTTTTTAAAGACGTGACACTCCGTTAGGGTTGTTTCGAGTCTTGTTTTTTGGGCCCTACTTTTGGGCTAGCAGGGGTTGGTTGATAAGTTGCGCCAAAAATGCATAATGATTTTAACGTTAAAACTCGCGTTTAAAGACCCGGCACCTCCACCAAAAAATATATTTTTGTTAAATTAATTAAGTTTACTCGATTTCGAGCAGCAAATACTCGAATTTGGCCTTTAAATACAAAATATCCGATTTGACTTGAATTTCGGGTACTCCTACAGACCTCTTCCGATATTTTTTTGCGACTTTCATCGAGCAGTAGATTGGCATTTTTGCTCATAGAAATCTGATTAACGAGTGGAAAGACTCTTCCAATTTCGGTTAAAACGTCAGAATGTAAATCAATTACTAAACATGTTTGATACTCTTCAGTGATGCTGATTGTGGCCTTGAGCGACAGAGCGATCGAGCCAATCAGAAGCCTCGCTAGATTCCGCGTCGCTGACACACAAGAAAACTTGCCTTTTGATTGGCTGATGCTTGTCATTGCCCGTCACGTGAAGTGATTCCACCAGACCATGAACATTACCCCTGGTATTAAAAAGGAAGCTTCGTTGGATTCAACTATACCCAGTGATAGATAATCTGCTGGAAATAAATTGGATCTGAGATGTGTCAAACACAGAGTTTTCCTCTAGAAAACGTGTCTGAAAATCGCTTTTGGGGTTCTCTTCAAGTCTCACAATCGATTTTTACGACGTTTCCTACAAAAGTATTCCTGTAGCTCGGAATTTTAGATTTGAGCACGACCAGAAAATAAGTTTCTTTTTCTTGTACTTTAACAGAGTTGACAAGGTTTAGAGAGCCGTTGTCTTTGAGTTGTGAAGTTTTTTGTGATGATTTTATTCTTAAGCCCTCAAAATACCCCTGGAAGGAGCGCCGAGTCGGGATCTGTTGACAGCGAGCCTGCTGAAAAATGTCTACCCATTCATCAAGGCGAAAAGGAGTCGACCACCGGGCCGTGTAGATCAGCGCAACGAGATAAACTTAATGGCTCAGGACAAGATGGAATTATCATGTACATCAATCGAGCGATTACTTTTTGTGGGGTCTTATAAATTATCTTCGTAATCTGCGCATTCGTAAACATTTCAGGCTTTAAAAGCAACTTTTAAGAATCAATTATTGTTATGTATTAAATAATATATGTTTTGATTGTATTGTGGCATGTTTATTATTTTTGTTTTTTTCCCTCAACTGCATTTAAACTGTTTTTCATTCACTTACCAATAAACAAAAAATAAAAATATGTAGTAATGTTTTGGTTTTGACAAACTCAAAATTAAACTGAAAGACTTAGCATTTAAAAAAATACTAAATCATTTTCTATTCACAATACCAGAAAAACTATTAAAGATATGAGATGTTATATTTTTTTGCATAAAGAAATTTGGTAACAGTATGCTCAATATTTAGGGATTTCTTAACAATATATGTACAGGAGAATCAGTTACAAGATAAATACACGTAGTACAGTTATTGGTTGCAAGATGTAATCAATTTACTAAGAAAACATTACAAAATTGTTTTTACAATAACAACATCTAAGCAATTTTATAATTATGTTTTAATTATCATTTTCATCATTTCACAACCAGATTTTCTAGGGCACACAGAGTTATTAAAACCGGCTTTCCAGGTATTTCGCATTTCGTGTCCTCTTCTCCTTCAATTTCTTCGTCTTCCATATTCTTCTTCTCCTTCAATATCAACCTCCTCTTTCTTGCTTCTTACCACCAACTCACGCCATTTCGTTTTGTCCTCCCATAGTCTTTTCTGCTTTTACTTTTTCCAGTTTTCATCTCTCTATTCAACATAATTTATTATTTGGTCCTCCCATTTTCTCTTTGGTCTACCAGGTCTTCTTATGTTCATACTCCTCTTTAAAATTTCCCTGTTCTCGATATTCTCTTTTTGTCCATTTTTTCTCATTTGCCCCAAAACCATCTAAAAAAAATCTTCCTATTTTGAACAGAAGTTTTGTCAACTCCAACTCTCTTCCTAATTTCTTTACTCATGATTATTTCATGCTTAATACACCCGCCCCTATTTCTTACTCACTTTCATTTCTGCAGCTTGTATATCTTATTCGAGCCCCCTCAATCTTAAAGTCCAAGTCACAGCACCATTAAGTTAGAATTGGCAAATAATACACCTTGTACAGTACAGCTCACACTTGTCTGGTAAATCTTCATTCCCACAACAACTTTCTTCCCTGCTGATAGAAGGTTTCGGCCTTGGCTACTCGTTTGGAGATTTCACTTTCCAGTCAGCAAAATTATTGTTCTTTAATATTCTTTTAAAACGTATACTATACTGTTATCAACTTTAGTGGTGTGCGGATACCCGAAATTTCGGGACGGGTCGTCTGGTACTTAGGGGCTGCACCAGAGAGTCAAAAGAAGTTATCCAGTTTATCAAGAAACAAAATATTTTTAGGAGAATGGGGGGAGGTGCCGGTCCAGGATTTACAAACTTAATTGGTGGAGTGCCGTTCCAGACCATTTTAATTCATATAGCCTGACTATACAATAGCCTTGTTTACATGGAGGACTGGGTCCAGTACTGTACTGAAATTTAAGTACGGTTCCAATGTCCTTGACGAGTATACATGTCGAGTACCCAACTAGAACTGAACTGACATTCGGTCCAGCATCGACGCCATCTTACGGCGATTGCTCAAAACTCACTTTTTAATAACCTTACTTTCATGTCTTTTTCGTAAATACAGGTAGGATAAGGCCAGGCTAGGCGTGTATGATCTACATTTGAAGTTGGAGCCCACGAACAGAAGTTAAAAATAGATACAACATTTTTAAAACTTATTTATTGACATTTGCAATAGGCTGCATGTTTTTTTTTTTTCATTTTTCGGGTTCCCTCTAGGAACTGTTTACATGTGATTACTCAGTACGGTATTTCGGTTCGGTCCCACCATTTCGTCGGACCGAACCCAACCGGTTCGGTACCTGATTTCATGTTTTTACATGTGGTACTGAGACCAAAACCGTACTCAATCCGTACTCAGTCCTCCATGTAAACAAAGGCTAATGTAATTCAATGAAAATCATACAACAGAAAAGGGCGTTGGGACAAAGTTATAATGTAAGATTTTTCACAAGTATAATTCATTATTTTTAACGACTGTTTTTTGCTACCCCCGCCCCGGTCCGAAGCAGTTTAGTCCCCGAACCCGTCCCGACTGTCAAAACCTCTACCCGCACAGTCTTTTATCAACTTCATTCCATGTTAACATGTTTTGGCCAGCCAGTTATCTGCTCCAGCTGATGAAGGAACAATCACGATTTATTATTTGAATCTCGAAATGCACAATATTTTAAGAGCATTTACAGTCGTCCGCAGGGGATCATACTTTTGAACCTCATCTATCACCACTTTACACACAAATAGCTTAATTGAGACTAAAATCAACAATGGATTTCGTTAACGGGATGTGAAGACTTGTTTAAAACACATTCTTCGTAACGGGTTTTACCCTGATTTTTTAAATTCATTTGGACTACTCATGCAGTTACTGAGTAGTCCAAAGAAGTTTAGACTTTAGTGAAGAACTAAATATTATACGATGTTGTGCAAATTTTACTAGACCACTAAGGGAAAGTTTGTTTCCAGGCGCATAGATGGATGAGCCGTTTTTGGTTTCCTATTTCTAAAATTTTATTACGGTTTCATGCCATCATTGATCTCACCTTTCGTTTGAGTACGTGTTATCAAAAGACAAGAGCCAGAATGTCACCCTTCAACAATCGAGGCGACCGACTGTAAAGTATATTTTTAAATGTATTTGACTTGTCCCATGACTGGACAGGTCAATCATGAAGGGAAATGGACATTTCCATACGCTCTTAAGCCTCTCTTAAACAGTGGGCATGCTAGTTTGGGTACAATATCAGAAATTCATTTATTTTAACATCGAATAAACAACAGTTCAATTGTTATGTCTTAAAAAAAAATAATCACACATAGATACTGCAAGCCGCGAGTCATAAAGAGACCGAGAACTGACACGCACCTTTGTTCAAGGTGCTGGGCAGCGATGTCATATTCCTCCGTTCTCGTTTCCCTAAATGTACGATGTTTATGAGAAAAAATGTTTTCGATTGTACCCAAAATCGTGTCTGGTTTAAGTTCAGAGATTTCGAGTCCTCCTGAATTAAAATCAAGATCGAAGAAAGCCGTTGAACCGGTAGGAACGCGAACAATGTGACAAAAAACAAAAAAACAAACAAACTGACAAAAACCAACCGAGATGTTTGCACAGGGTTTTGCGAAATTGAAGGCTTCGATGCGTTTTGTCCAATATAAAACACCAAAGTATATGAAATCTTTCGCCAGAATTGTTTGATTAATTCAAAATATATCTATCTTGTTTCAGTCCAGGGTATAATATAATTGTCTTAATTATTGCCCGAGTAGCATAAACGTGGCTTAACTGCTATGAAAGCCAGCCCGTCAATGGCTCGCCTCGAGTAGTTTGCGGTTTAGGCAACAATGAGATGGTAGCTAGATAGCAAGTGATACAGCGTCATTGACGAAAGCTCATCCGACAAAGTCTCGGCTCGGGAACTATTGTGAGTTGTTTCAGCTTAGTTTATAATACCATACATGACGTTGAGTTCAGACAGTGAGGCGGCTTGTAGGCAACTAAACAACGACTACACTCAAACGGGATTCAATAATGTCTCGAGGCTAAGGATTCAAACCTGGCCCCAGACAGATGTGTTTAAACTTGGTTCATCTAAACGCTGAAAGATCGCTCTGTATTACACTTTTTATTTTTAAAACATTAGAACAATTTCGATTTTAAATTACCTTAGAAAAAAGAACAAGGGAATATAATTAACCGAATACCGGGAGTTTGCAAATAGTTATTCCTCTAGATGAAGAAGAGACGCACTCGTATTATTTTGAAATAAATTGTATTTTACCCCACAAAAAGTTTTATTCATTTTTTTTTTTTTTTAATAAGCAAAATCAGAAATCAAAAATTATTTATTACAACAACTCGCTGAACTTTAACCTGGGTTACTTACTTTAAATCGGTCGGGCATGGACAAATGCTTGAAGTAGGAGACGGGTCTCCAAATATCGCTAAATTTTACGTAATTAACCCATGGTTAAAGTTCAGTGAGTGGTTTTTGTAATAAATTTTTTTCGGGTTAATGAGTTGTTGTGATATTTTCAAAATGATTTATTCATACTAATTTATTATTCATATTTTCAGGTGTAGAACAGTAGAATACATGTTTTTTTACATCCGAGAGCTTTTTAATGAAACTGACCGATTAATGGCATTACAATAATAATGAAGTATAAAAAATGCCACAGAAAACTAATATAAAAAGCAAACATTATTTGTATCTGTAATGGCTTAACATAAATTATTGTATATTACTTAACAAAAAATGGCAAGTTAGTAATATTTTGTATAATAGAACACGTGGACGATCATGTTCTTGTTTTAACAGTTTAACTGACAGAGTGTACCGTACAGGTTTCAAATGGCACAACTGTTCAAACTTCATTGGGGCGCTTCGTCTTCAGTGCCAATACATTGTAATTTAGGGCATACGTGCCTGGCGTTAGTTACAATTACTATTTAAGTATTTTACTGTCTGCTCAGTCAACCATGACAAGACCTTACAGAGAGAGAGTGTTCATTTTTATTTGCTTTCAGAGTTTACACAGTGAAGTCAATTTAACGGATGTAAACAAATACCTTGAGGCATAGACAAAAAATGTAGAAGATACACTGTATAAAGTTATTATTTGCGGAACCTCCCGTGTATGCACAACTTTTCTGTACGCCCATCTATGCTTGATTCACGTCTCACTATAAACACCGTACATAATCTTCGATTGAAAAATTATTTTTGTTGAAACAATTCTCAATGATGAATGTTTAGATGATCCAAGTAAGTCCGACCATATGTAGCAATTTATACATATACACCCAGCACCTCCACCAACGAGAATTATAATGTAAACGAATAAAATTACGTTTTGCTTTGATTCCGTTGTTGGGATCTCTGTTGTACTTGCTTGTATGGGAAGCTAACCTTGCATTGTACCTAAAAGAAAGAAGCTCTTTGAGCATAAAACTAAATTTTCCGCATCCTCTAAATTCTCTGGTTGTTGAGTCTTTTCTCAAAGATATATTTTTAAAACAAATTGTTAGGAAATTGAAATAAAGTCATTGTCCATGAAAAACCTCCATTTGTAAAAAATCGCCACATGAAATTGAGACATAACCTCTCTCAATTCATCACTCTACAGCCATTCCCAGCCACACTACCTTTGTTGGCTTCCATTCAGGAACACAAAGCATATTCTCTTTCTTTGTATGTCTCATGCGTGTGACAATCCCTGAATCAATATCTGTCGTACTCATTGAGCGCGGGGCTCCATAAAGTAACACTCGATCTAAAAAGACCTGTCATTTGCAAGTCACATCCTTGTTATGAAAAGTATATAGATGTAGAAAGTTTTGGGGGGGTTTTCGTTTTGTGAATACGACTTGACGTTTTGAAATCCTAGCGTCGGTTACTTTTTTAAATTAGTTTCGTTATAAAATTAAGTATCAATTAGATTTTTATATTGTACATTTTTTAATCAAAAAATACCCGTGCAATTTAAGAAGAGTTTTTCCTCTGAAACTAAAAGTAACACAAAGTGTTTGAAGGGAAAAAATAACTCGTTGATGAAGTTTACCAATCAAAGCAAAAAAAGTTCTGTTATACATTATTTTTTATAATAGATAAATATTAAACCTATTGTGTAATAGGCTGGGGCAAAGAAATCGACATTTCGATACGATATCGATTTTTGGACTCCATATCAAAATATCGAAAGAAATAAATAAAAAAAGAAAACCATTGCATTAAAAAAATTAAATACGGAATGTAATGTTTCGGAATTTTAAAAGTGTATTGAAATCAATTTCTGTCTTCAAATTTTGGTTTGCGTAATTGAAAAATGGTGGAGGTGCCGGGTCATTTATTGAGAGGAGTGATAACATTAAACTTTCAAATATCGGAAAGAGTACTATGGAGTAGCCCTTTAAAACCGGCCATACACAAATATTTTCTCGAAATTTTAAAAACAATGGAAATATAAAAAATGAAAATAATTACCTAATTACAAACACAAAAAAACACTTTTTTTTGCGTTTTTAAAATCACATGACACACAATTACATTGAAACAAAAGTGTTTGTTAAGTTTGTAACAATTATATAATTGTTGCTTATTACTTGTTGCCCCCTGCTGCAAATTATGCGTAATCTTCCAAATGACATTCTGATGACATTTTATTTTCCATAAATAGTGATTTAATACATAGTGGGTTTTTTCATTCGAGTTATCTAGTTTAAAACGTATTCAAAAGCTTTCAGCTAGAAACGTTACATAAAATAATGCAAATAATCGTGATTTTGTAAACTCGGGGGACTTAACATAATGGGGCCAGAGTGTACAGAAACCTTTAATTGTTTTCGACGTTCAATTCTGCAAAATGTTTGTTTAAGGATTCAATACATGCCATACTATTTTCTCTGCGGCTTTATACCCTATTGTTCTTGATTTAGATGGCCTCTGATTGTTTCGGTACCCCAGTCAAACATGATGGATGATCGTGTAAGTGTAACGAGAGAGAGAGAGAGCCCCATTAGTTATTACCCATACTAACCTTTGTTTCAGAATCTGGATGGGTTCGCATTGCCAGCATTGTGATTGTATTATTAACAGTGATGTGGTTTGTCAGAATTTATGACCTACATTCTTATACAATTATACATGATTGTTAGCTCTGCAACGAGTCAATAAATTCAAACATGCACTTGTGCAGCGTGCCATTGTGTAGACCTACACTACGAGCGTGAATTGTTTGTATGTTCATGACTAATGCGAACAATGAGTTAAATTGATGTACTGATGAATTGAAATTATCACTTGGTGCTCAAATTATTGTCACATAAGTAAACAACTTGCACTTATAAATCTAGTGTTCATGCACTTTAATCTCACATTTACTAACTCATTAGGACAGTTGTCGATCGACAGCTTCCACTTTGTTATATAATAAGATTAGTGCGGAAGTCTTGATATTTCCACGTTTCAGGAACTTAAATGTTAGACCAGTGGTTTTATTTAATAGGTTGTCGCTGTCGATTGAAAACGAATTATTGTATTTACTATGTTGTCGCTGTCGATTGAAAAATGTCGCACGAGTAAGTAAATGGACCCAAATGCCACTCTACGAATGCAATATGGGCAGGTTTACTCTTGCTTGCGTCGCCTGTGACTTGTTCTTGACAGCGTACACTTTGCCAGTTGGTTCTTCGGATTCTTGTAACTTCTACCCTATCACCGCTCCCTCACGCTTTTTTCTGATAAGTGTCGCCGGTGACTTGTTCTACACAGCGTACACTTGTGCCAGTTGGTTCTTTTGGATTCTTGTAACTTCCACCTATCACCGTTCCCACCTTGGTTCTGATAAGTGTTTGCCGGTGCTTGTTCTAACAACCCGCGTACACTTGTGCCAGTTGGTTCTTCGGATTCTTGTAACTTCTACCTATCCCGCTCTCACGCTTGTTTCTGATAAGTGTCGCCGGTGACTTGTTCCCACACAGCTACACTTGTGCATTGGTTCTTTCGATTCTTGTAACTTCTACCTTCACCGCTCTCACGCTTGTTTCTGATAAGTGTCCCGGTGACTTGTTCTCACTCGTACACTTGTGCCAGTTGGTTCTTGGATTCTTGTAACTTTCCACCTATCACCGCTCTCCGTTGTTTCTGATAAGTGTCGCCTGTCTTGTCTACCAGCTACACTTGTGCCAGTTGGTTCTTGGATTATTGTAGCTTCACCTATCACCGCTCTCCACGCTTGTTTCTGATAAGTTCGCTCGTGACTTGTTCTACACAGCGTACCTTGTGCCGTTAAGTTCTCGGATTCTTGTATACCTTACTACTTTCCGTGTCTCGATCTTGTTTTACTAAGTGTCGCCGGATGACTTGTTCTACACAGCGTACATTGTCCAGTTGGTTCTTCGGATTCTTGTAACTTCTACCTATCACCGCTACGCATGTTTCTGATAAGTGTCACCGGTGACTGTTCTACAAGCAGTACACTTGTGCCAGTTGGTTTTCGGATTCTTGTAATCTACCTATCACCGCTTCCCAGCTTTTTTTGATAAGGCAAGCCTAGGGATGTTTACACAGCGTACACTGTCCTACAGTATAAGGTTCTTCGGATCTTGTAACTTCTACTATCACGCTTCACGCTCGTTTTGAAAGGTCGCCGTGATTGTTTAAAGTAGTCACTTGCCAGTTGTTCTTGGATTCTTAACTTGTTACACATCACGCTCTAACTTGTTTTGATAATGTCCGGTGACTTTTTACACAGCGTAACACTTGTGCCATTGGTTCTTCGGATTCTTGTATTACCTAATCCGATATCACCTGTTTCTATAAAGTGTCGCCGTGCAAACCTTGTTCTACAAGCTAACTTGTGCCAGTTGTTCATCGATTCTTGTAAACTTCCAAACCCATCACCGCTCTCACGTTGTTTCTGATAAGTGTCGCCGGTGACTTGTTCAACAAACAGCGTACATTGTTTCCAGTTTGGTTCTTCGGATTCTTTTAACTTCCCAAACTATACCGTTCCCACGCCTGTTTTTTGATGAAAGTACGGCCATAGCATGTCCCAATGCAATCAACATATCCTGTACATGGACACGATACAAGAAATAAGCCTCAATCAAATCAATCTGCTAGACATCTTCATGGGATTTCCTGATTTAATCTTTTTAGATCGTCCAAACTACTACCTAAATCGTCGCTAGAAATTGTGTAAATATTAATTACTTTATATTTATAAAATCCATCGAATATTATAAAGGGCTCGTAGTTAAATAGCAATTAATAATCCAACATTTTGAGTGAAATATTTATATTTAGAATTGTATAAGTGTAGAAACATTATCTATATTGGAGATGTTACTGTGTTTTTTTTATCAGAACAACCTCAAGTGCTTATTTATGTCTTAATTTTGTATAAATCCGATAATACCTACACAATAAATTAAACGACCATGCAAAAAAACCGTTGGCTTGTCAAGCCATATGTCTAGAAAAAGTATGTCGTACAAGTCGATCATGTATAAAGATGGCTTGGATGGGTATGACTTTTTCTATTTCTTGGTATCAAAGCAGAATCAATCGAGAGAAAAATGCACTGGATTTCTAATTTTGGGTAATGGTTGTCATTGATTGCAATTTTGTTCTGCAATCATAATTTTAAAAGTACAATCTTTCCAAAACGTATTCAACATTTGAAACAATATAACATAATGATTTCTGCAATCGCATACGTTATATTTTGAAGTTACAATAATTAATTTCGTCGGTCGATATTTATTTACTCGTTTTGATATAAAGACATCAATTAGGAAAAAGCGATATGGTTTGTGTTTAGTTGAAAGTATGTGTAATACAGTCAAAATTCCGGAAAGAAATTCACATGTGAAATATTTAAGCTTGAGTCAAATATTCGTTAATAAATTACATGATGAAGTGGTACGTATTTGCTGTGGTTAACAACGCACAGCTTTATAATGCGTCGGCTAGTGACGGATCCAACCTATTACCAAGGGATGTGGCTTTTCAAATAAATGCAATCAAATGATTGCATTAATCTCCTTCAGTTTGGCGCTTTGTCGTCGAAATGGGGGGCAAAGCTAACTGGACATGAAACTGTGCCTTGGCCCCTAAGCCCCATCAGGCCTGCTCGTCAAAGCAAATGTTAAATTAGCATCAGTGTGCTGGCTCGCCAACTTGAGGCATGCATTTACTAGAGCTCTGTGCACAAGTAAGGTCTAAACTCTAGGTTAAGTCAATTACTTGGCCTAGAGGTAGAATAGTGAATGCCTCGTTGACGTCAATTTGAACCTAAGGTAGTAATTCCGGCACATGTAAGTCTTAACTGGCCAGCATATTGTGTGTCTAAACTTTTGAGCCTAATCACACTTGATCTTACTCGTAGAGTGAACATTATGTCTATCATTGACTTTTAAAACTATTTTCAATCATAATCTCAGATAAAAATAAATTGTATGCAATATAAAATTATGATGGTATTGAATTGGAATTACTAAAATATCTTACGCCAGTCTGCAATTTACCGTTTGTTCCTGTTGCAGACAATTTTCCAATTTTCAGAAGCAATTTTCAATTCAATTGAAATATCAATTGTGTTCTTAAATCATAGCTATCCTTCATATTATTTAAGTATCGTTGTAATGTGCAATAATCAGAAATACTTTTGTAAGTTTTTGCTCATCATAACACTTTCAAAAACAAACTGTGTTGTTGCTGTTGTGTTATATAGTATACTTATATTATAGTATCTTTGCTCCACATGATAAAGAAATGCCATTGTGACTGTTTATAGCAAGAGTATTTGACGAAATAAGAAGATACTCAATTCTTTTCTGGCATTTGGTACCGGCTATCACTTATATATCATGAAAAATATGCTTTCCGAATTGTATAAAAATAGGTTAAACCCAAATCAAATCTATTTTATCTGACTTATTTTTATAATCTTATCAGTAATACTATACCTAATCTTTTCTAATCAATTTTCTATTATATGTTTTTAACCAAATTTAACTATAGCTATAATACTAATCATCGAATCGAATCAAGATGAATAATTTAGCAATGGGGTTTGCATTCCATAATATGCATTTACTTAACTTTTTGATTATGATTGCGTCTTATTTTTTCAGATTAATTGAAATCACACATATACTTTATACGCTATTCAATTTTAGTTCATTTAAAATTTGGGTTGATACTTCACGAAAGTTATGACGTAGTTTTGTGGCAATGCTCCCAACTCCCAACTTGCATCCACATCGGGCAAGATGGTGTTTCCAATCTCCATACCATTAAACTAACTACTTGCAAACTAAAGTGACAATCAAGGATATCTAGGGGATAAACAATCGTTCCCCGCCGAGCAACGTTGTCGAGTAGGGTATCTCATTTAGCTCCACTTCAACTTGTGGATATTTAACAAGGATTAATCATGTAAAATATTAACGCGCTACTCCTGTGTTCAGAGCCACTGGCGGTTGCTTACAGTAGACAGGGGAGAGATGAGAGACGATACGATGTTGCTAGAGGTAAACAAAGAACACTTCATTGTTTTTGAATGGCGGTCTCGAGTCGGAGGGGAAACAAGAGAAAGACAGCTGAAACCCGGCACCTCCACCAAAATCTAGAGGCAGGGGGATTTAACGTAAATCTCATATTACCCATCTACGGAAACGGATAAAAACACTTAATAAATAAAAGAGCTATTTTTATACTTGTTCTTTGTTAAGTTTCTTTAGGTTAAAAACTTATGTTCACAAATTTGGGGAAAATTCTAGGCCTACTTCAGATATCGGGGTTAAGAATTTCCCAAGGATGTCCAAGGCATTGTAATAATTTGGATTAAATTATAGGGTAACCGTTTTCCTTGCGTTACAAAAATGATTTAATTGTAATAGTTTTATAATGGATGATAAACTTTCTTGTTGCCATAATTTTTTTTATCCACAATAAGATCAAGGAAATGCTTATGTTTGGGGCTAGGATATTCTTCACATTAAGCTGTATGTACTTTGTACTAACTTGTAAATGGGTATTTCCTTCTACTTAGTTAAAAGGAAGGATTAGCCCACTATTTAACTACTGCTTTTATAGAAAATTATAAGATTAACATGAACATGTTCCAGTCTACATAGAGAGGACTTGTTAATCATGATCTATAATAACCTTTGTTTCAGCATTTGTATGAGCGCTCTGCGAGCATTGTTGTTGTATTATTAACTATTATTTGGTTTGTTACAATTTATGACCTAGATACTTACACAATTAAACATGACTGTTTTGCTAACAACATAAACCGACTCCCGGAACAATATTGTAAACACAGTGTCTCTCATATTATTTACCAATGATACTTGTATTTTCAAGTCATACTGTTTTAATCGTATTGCAGTGACTTCGTGTCTCCATATAACCTTGATCACATACAATTGTATGAATTAAGTATGTACAACACTTAATCGAATGGGTGGATATGCCTTGTTCTTATACTTTGTTTGTCCTTAAGAAGTTAGTTTTTGTGATCACTGGTGTGTGGATATGGTCTGTCTTACTTTGAATTTAGATTATTGGTGGTGGTGTTAAAAGTTTCACCGATAGCACATTGGCATTTATAAAATAAATTGAGCTTCCTGGCCCGCCATTATGCAAATCTTTATCACGTTTTCTAAGTTATTTATTTCGAACTGTATATTTACCGATTACTTTTCGTGCAATATTTAGATATTTTATCACAAATATACATTTCATTTGAAAGAATACACACTTGAAAGCAAACTTAACCACTTCACAATAAAACATGAATGAACAAAATCTGTATTTTTGTTTCAGAACTTGAAGAACCAGATCATGACAACAAACGTCTGGGTTGAACAGGTGAGAACTGAGAATTATAATGATATATACTAGTTACTACCCATTTTTTTAAATATTAGAATATCGTTATGATAGCACTTTCCGGTCAAAATTAAGCACAACACGTTGCTCACAGAAAAATCTCTGATTAGCAAACGAATAAAGCCAGACGACAAACTCCGAATTTTAAGGGGAAGCTAGATCTGTATGCTCTATGCTCTCATTTGCATTTTAATGTGCATGTTTACCAAAGCATCACTTGTTACCATATTTAACTCATGTTTGGTGTAATGTTTAACGTTCAGACCGTTTACAAAACGGTACAAGTAGAGATCTAAGCTAAATAAAGAGCTTATTGAGATGGATAACTCATTATTAGATTTGTTTGAGAGTATATTTTTAGGAAAATTACATGCTCAATATGGGATGAACGTGCAGCGGGAATTGCCAAGTATACGACAACAACTTGTTACAACATTATATGAGTGAGCGTAAGATGTTGTTTGAAGTATCCGAGACAGGGATAACATATTTTGCGATGTTAACTACAATATTCCTTTACCCAATACTCTAATGGACCCAACATTTATTTGCGTATAACGACAGAATAATAAGGTGTGGTTAATAATACGTTTGGATGAACAACATGGGTGGTAAACTGTTTTAAATGCATGATTACATTAACATTTATTTTTATTGTATATTTTTGATTTGACAGCGCGACTCTTGTATAATTGCCCTCAATAATGAACACTTCCACCACAGATAATATATATCACTTATCTGTGCTTCCCACACTTTATAATTTCAGCCCAAAATAATTACTCAATAATTTCTCAATTATCGGATGTGAATTAGTTTAAATGTTGGTACCCGCTGCTAATGTTGTGCGTACAGCTCTGTGTGTGTACATGAGTGGGTGGGTGTGGGTGTAATTGCCAGCATCAGTCTGTGTCAGAGTTGGTGAAAGAGGTGGCGGCGAGTAGCGAGTGATGCGAAGTATAGGGAGATTATGGACCGCTGCATTATTGAGCAAGTATTAGGTAACTTTGCCGGGATGTAATTAGAACGTACATACTGAACCCCTGCCTACCCCCCCTACCCCCCTACAACCCACCCTACATTGGTCAGAGTGTATCCAGCTTGGAGTGAGGTATTGAATTCAGATGGTTTGTTTTTCTCAGGAATGGAACGACTACAAGTTAAAATGGAACCCGGATGACTACGGCGGAGTCGACACATTGCACGTCCCATCTGAGCACATCTGGCTGCCCGACATTGTACTTTACAACAAGTAAGTTTTACACACGCACACGCACACGCACACGCACACGTACACGTACACGCATACGCACACGGGCACAGGCACATCTGGCTGCCCGACATTGTACTCTACAACAAGTAAGTTTTACACACGCACACGCACACGCACACGCAGCACACGCACACAGGCTGCCCGACATTGTACTCTACAACAAGTAAGTTTTACACACACACACGCACACGCACACGCACACGCACACGCACACGGGCACATCTGGCTGCCCGACATTGTACTCTACAACAAATGAGTTATATTACACACACTCACACACACATTCAATCATTAATCATCGTCTGACGACGGGACGCTGTCGGTCTAATGAAACGCGCGAAAATAAGAGTTTCCACTGTGGTGAGACGTTAATGTTGAACGCGGCAACCGGCGAGGATTGACAGATGCGCGGTTCCGACTGCGACAGGTTGACGTTAACGCGAAACAACAGATGAAGAACGAATGCCACTCGCCGGAAAAGTGCCACGTCACTGTCGGCAGGCGTGTCGCTCAAGGGCCTGATTGCTTGAAACACATCCTATCCCGTCACATTTAGGAACGGAAGCTTGAAACTAATTTTTTGCTTTTTTATCTGGTGTCAAAGTCGACGAGTACGTCGGACACAGATATTGGTTTTAATCACAGGTTCAAATGGCAAACGAGGCATTCCTAAATTTATTATCGTGTGTGTTTTTGTTTTCTGTTGCGGTCACTACCCTTTATTGCACCTCAGTCTGTATCGATATTCGATATTTATCCGATTTTTTTACCTCTATGTAAATATGTTTCAAATAATTGGTTTTTACCTTGAAGCTAACTATTTAATGTTTAACCTTGGTTACTTCAGTTAAATATATTCTCGATTGATCAAAATATACTGCTTTTATCGGTACTATTTAATAAGAGCAGGGTCAGATTATCTTAATTTTAAATAAAATGATTAACAATAACTATCTACCGGCAGATAAACCTTGATATGATTGATTTTGGTCTCATGCATGATCGCTGTGATATTGTTTCTATATCACGTAGATTTCAAGTGTTCAGACACAATAATTAATGTGTGCTCTTCGTCATATTGGACATTAAGTAATGAGACACATCTGTCATCAAACTCATGTAGTGCTTACACTTGTGACAACGCTAGGTCATGTCACTTCATGGTTTAATCTTACTCACGTGGATAAGCGAGTCTAAACCGTGGAACTGCAGCCATCCTGTGAATCCCTTCATTGCGCAACAACAAATCATCAACACATGTCCGCATTTAACTAAAACACATTTAAGTAGAAAAGGCATTACTCAATACAAGAATTTTTTGAGGACAAATTCTATTCATTTAATAGAATGAGTGGAACATGGTTCTTCCAAAAAGCTGCAGGGCCCGCTATTTGAACATAGTGGCTGATTTTGATTAAGACTGTCTGCCAAGATCGGGTCAACTTTTTTACAATGCTAAATGCCCATTTAAAAATCGCTCGATCGTCAAATTCAGCTAATTTAACAAACAGAACGTACCGCTTTTTGACCTTTAATTTTCATCCAAATAGTCTGCATTTTTGGGAGGCTGTTCACAAAGGATGAGCGCGTGTCTCTATCAAAGCCGATTTTGAAATTTCAAATAATTGTCTCTTACACAAAATTGAGAAATTACTACAAATTAACTGTTTGGTGTCATATTTACGGTCAGTTAATAAGAAAAGTGAGCAGTATTTGGAAAATGTGCCTTGATACCAACTATTTCACATTCTTACTTAACATTTTGGTGCAAACCACAACCCGATAGGACAAATGATAGAGCTTCCAAGTGATCCTGACTTTACCTCTGCGTTCTGCGTCAAAGCCTGGTTTTCTCGAGCTTAGCCAACAGTCGTAAGTTTATAATGTAGTAATAAAAGTATTATTGTTTATGTTTGTTCATTGTATATTATGTTTAATTACATAACTTTCCACATACCCATGCATGACAATGGTCAAGTCAATTTACGCTGTTTTATATAAAGCCATGGTAATAAAACTATTATATTATATTGTATAAATTAATATATTTTGACGACTGTGAAGATCCACAAGAAGAGCAACACGTCCGTTGCATGAATAGACCGACTTGCACATCCTAGTCTATTTGTGACGTTCGTATGGCACTTCATTATGCTACCGTGTAGAACTGTTTCCCCGGCTGTTTCAGTTCATTTGCATGATCTCGTAAGTGCCGGTTCAACCGTGACTGTACTAGCTTATCTGTACTGCTGGAAACTGGCTCGAATTCGATCATTGTTGTAAAAGTACTTTAGATATCGGATCCAAATTGTTCCATTTGGTTTAATATTTTGTATAACGTGAAACCAATGAACATTACGGTTATGTTATGGCAATATTAATATGAGAAGGGTAATTAATGATAGTATTAAACGATGAACGTTCTTAATCTTTGTTTTGTGGAATACGAATATTCCAGTGAAAGTGGAAGGAAAGAGTAGTAAAGCTGGAACGCGTATCTAGTTTATGATAGTGAAGAGTTTACGTAAAGATAAGTGTGCCTATTTTACCAACAGAGGGCAGTGAAAGCCAGTTTGAAGGGTTCCGCTATGTTGAGGACACTAAAATAATCACCAAATTCTGCATGTTTCCAATTTATATAGAATTTGAGGCTTGGGCCTACCTAGCTTCGTCACCTGTTCATGACCGCCGTTATTGTTATGTTTTGGTCTTCTCGTCATGGCGGGCTTACGATCTAAGCACTCTTCGCCAAACCTTAACCGTATGAACTATCGCGAACTGTATCCGAAGTTTAAGCTCAACACAGAGGTTGTGAAAGGTTGTGGAAAGTGATTTATTACTTTCTGTTTTATTCTTTGTCAAAGTATTTAAATTAATTTCGTATTATGTTATGTTATGTTATTAACTCCCATGGATAACTATCGTTCCCCATACTGTTTATATTATTCTGTAGATGCAATTGTTGATTCTGGTATCGCCCACGGGGGGATCATGTCCAACTAGATTGGTCGGTCCTTCTCATTAAAAATATCGGTCAATGTAGTAAAGCGTTGTTCGCTCGTCGATGGTGTCGCCGCCAACAGGGTTGGCACAATCCCCCAATGAAACCAGCTATGTGACTGACTGAGTAGATAGACTATAAATAAGGATTGATTTATTTATTCATTAATTTATTTATTTCTTGATTGAAGTTTGAGAGAGGCATATTTTAACTCGAGAGACTGATAATCCTGTCAAATAAGAATTTTTGGAGGAAAAAATTGCGATGTCGCTGAATTTTTGCAGAGACCTTCCTTAAAGGATACTTATCAACATACTAAAACTCCCCTACAATCAGACTGGAGCTTCGGCCGCCATATTGGAAAATGGCGGCAAAAAAGTGTTTGTTATCGAATATCTCCAAATTTGTTTGAGATAGACAAAATATTTCAATGGCAAAAATATTCCCCATTTAATTCCCTACAAAACAGGTGTCTTCTATAGTTTTGGTAGGGGCAAAGGTTACGTCACAAAATCGTGGTTTATATGTTGCTCATTGGAATACCAGCTTATTTCCAAATTTTTACGCCCAGCATCAAACAATGCCCGGTAAATCCGGAATAAATCGATTTAAATACAAAAGGACGTTTGTGCGGGGTTGATGAAAGCTTCCATTAGTATTTTAAAAAATCCGGTCTGCGAAATCGAATTTTGCATTTACCCGGAATTTGGGTTTTACCATTGTTGGCATTTCCTCAAAAATGCCCTTTTTGACTGTCCATTATTAAGCACTAAATAGCATTGAGGGAAAAATTCTTTCTACACACATTGAAATGACTTGAATAATGATCCGATTACAACCAAAGTTTAAAACCAATATGACTGCTCATTACTAATATTCACAATGTGAATACTGTTTTCGTGCTGTTTTTACACTCTTTTTGTTACACAAATCACTTTAATGTTGTGGATATTATAGGAATTAGCAGCCATATTGGATTTAAACTTTGGTTGTAATCGGATCATTATTTGAGTCATTTCAATGTGCGTAGGAAGAATTTTTCCTCCAATTCTTTTTAGTGCTTAATAATGGACGGGCAAAAATGGCATTTTTGAGGAAATGCCAACAATGGAAAAACCCAAATTTCGGGTAAATGCAAAATTCGATTTCGCACACCTGATTTTTTTAAATACTAATGAAAGCTTTCACGAACCCCGTACAAAAGTCCTTTTGTATTTAAATCGATTTATTACGGATTTACCGGGCATTGTTTGATGCTGGGCGTGCAAATTTGGAAATAAGCTGGTACTCCAATGAGCAACACATAAACCACGATTTTGTGACGAAACCTTTGCCCCTACCAAAACAATAGAAGACACCGGTTTTGTAGGGAATTAAATAGGGAATATTTTTGCCATTGAGATATTTTGTCTATCTCAAACCAATTTGGAGATATTCGATAACAAACACCTTTGGGCCGCCATTTTCCAATATGGCGGCCGAAGCTCCAGTCCGATTGTAGGGGAGTTTTAGTATGTTGATAAGTATTATATAAGGAAGGTCTCTGCAAAAATTCAGCAACATCGCAATTTTTTCCTCCAAACGTCAATATACGATCTTATTTGACAGGATTATGAGCCAATCGTACTTTATAGTAAGTTGTTAGTAATCTTTTGTCCTGCAATATGAAAGCCAATAATGCTTTTACCTTATTTATAAAATTACTTTGTACTCTCACTTTGTCACTAGTATTGTTACGTTTTTTTAACTGTCACTGACAAACATTATGAGCATTATTTTGGACATTTTTCTAGAATATTTTATAGAGAGCATAAATTAGTTTTGCTTGACCCCTTGCTAGTGCTTGGATTTATGTGCAACTATTTTATCAAAAGTTTGTAACACAACCACTACATTTGATCCAGTATTATCAGGATGATGTTTCAGTTAAAATGTGTAGGCCTACATTATGTATAACTTGGTGCATACAGTATAGTTTATTTTTAATATATACATTCAATACACAATGATTCTCCAATTCCATGAATGTGTTTTATGGATATAACAAAATGTTTCATTAGTAGCTTTGAATGTAGTATTAATATTCAAATAATAAGGGTATTCGCTTCAACGCCAAAGCAAGTACAAATTGCCACAATAACAATAAAAGCACAATCATCCCCCTTCTACAATCAAATTCAATATAAACGTGAACATAACGAAATGTAATAAAATTATTGCCTACGATTGATATCATTATAATCAAATCATGTCCTCAAATCAATAAATTGACTTAGCCATTTGACGTATATAACAAAATCAAACGTTCACATTATTAATATATATATAACGTTGTTCATCAAATGCGAAATCCCATTGTGATCGTTATTTTTTACAATTCAACCATCAATTTTGTTGAAATATAATTAAAAATAATAACTGCAAATTGGTGTTTACATTAATAAAATAACAATCTAGAGGTTCAATTATTCTACCTGTTTATATGTACATGAAAGCAAGACTAATTTAAAAACTGATCAAAAGTTGTGTTACGTTTCAATATTTCCAATACGAAACTAATTAAATTATGAAATGTTTGACGTGGTACTGACAACGCAACTAATCCTAATGAACTTCTGTTTCAGCGCCGATGGGAATTACGAGGTGACGATTATGACGAAGGCTATACTACATCACACCGGTAAAGTCGTATGGAAAACCTCCGGCTATTTACAAGTCGTTCTGCGAGATTGACGTCGAGTACTTTCCATTTGACGAGCAGACATGCTTCATGAAGTTCGGCTCGTGGACCTACGACGGTTACTTGGTAAGCAGCAGGCTGAAGAGGGCCTATAGTTGCCCTACAGCAGCCTTCCATACCCGTTCAGGGTATGGTAAACCACAATAAAATAAATAAATAATCACCGATCACGAAGCTAGATTCTTCTATCATTTTATTAATTATGTCTTTCAAGAGACTGCTGGGAACTTCGCCACAAATATTATCATTTCTGAATAAAATTAATAATGGAGAAAAAAATTCATGCTTGATTTCAGTTTAATAAGTATTTAGCTCTATGTGAGGGTATATGATAAAATTAATTATTTGTGAAACATTATTAGTTTGATATTTAAGTTGTGTCTCAATGGTCTGGTGGTGATAATGTTTCCTTAAAATATAATTTCGCTCAAACCACTACCATAAAAAGAAATAATTTTAACTTAAACAACAATCTCAGTAAGCACATTGGGTATTTATGATTTTATCCAAAAAGTTAAAACTAAATTTACCTAGAAACTTACCTTGTAAACGATCATGGTGCCTTTACAGCACTATCGTTCCGAAGAATATATCTGCGTGTATAATTCATGCTATACACATAACGCGAAAGCTGTTGAAATGTTTTACTAGGCCGTACCAAGGAGGCCTGCGTTGAATTAAATAGAAAATCTCACGTTGTCAAAATTGAATTTTGTATGTTGGAATAGTCTTCGTGAGTTCATTAGTGTTTCTGCGGCTACGAAAGGTCTTTCCTCATCACACTTGACTGGGTTTCAGGCTGCAGAGTAGTGGAACGTGAAGCTGTCCCTGATTAATATTCCGCATTTCAGCCATCTAGAAACTAAGTCTATTTGCATCACGATTGCCTTAGGTTTAATGATAAGTGACTTTGCGTAGAGTAGACAGATTTTAATCATTTCACTGACAAAATTAATTAGTTTTATCATAGTCCGATCTGGAAATAATATATATTAGCACATATTATGTTTTTCTGTAGCAAATTGTGCAACTTTTCGAATTAAATGTATTCTATAATATTATTAAATTATGTAAATACTTTTCATCACAATTTTGAAAATTAATGAGAATAAAACTTATGCTGCATTAAATAGTTAACTTTCTAGGGTTAATCAGTTTTTTAGAACCAATGCCAGTGGTTTATATAAAAAGATACTAAAGGTTTCTAGTAGACCATTTCAGCCAATGGATCGTTTTCTTTATGTCTACAGTGTAATGACGTCATTGTTCGGAACGGCTCCCGACACGAATTACCCTTAGTTCTCGGTTTCACCGCTTGGAGATGTTACTGTTCTTTCTTTGCCCAAATAAAAACTCTGTGACGTCAGTAGCCGACACGTAAGCTCAAGCGAAAGAAGGATCCTAGGTTGTTATGTGATTTATACAAATTTACACAGTTATACAAATTTAGATAATTATTAAGAAATCACTTTGAACCGTTACAACAGAATTATTTAGGAACATAATTCAAAGATAAAAAGTTCAGAAGCAAGCTGAAGACGCGCGTAGGAAACTAAATCAAGGATTTTACTAATAATGATTGCTATATACTATTCCAGGTGTATCATAAAGATTACTAGACGATATGGTGACGGATCAATAGTATCTATCTATAGTATCAAACCCATCTACATGCAACTAAAAATATTGATCATGAACAGGTTATACAATATGAAACTGCCACACGCATAAAAAACATACTGAAAAGATACCAAAACGTAACGAAATCCACCGACACATGACCCGCCAGAACAATGAACTAGATTCAAATTACTAGAACTATGCTAGAACGAACCAAATACATTACGAAAACTCAGACTTCGTCAAAATAAAAAGTGAAATTCCAAAACCTCCAACCAATTCAAGCATGTGCAAACTCCCAAAGAACATAATTATATAGAAAATAGAAACACCTAAACACAATTATTTTAAAACAAAAACATTATCTCAGTATAACCTTTAAATTTAAATTAAAATTGACTGTTGCTGTTGTATATTTTCTCAAGTTTTGTTATTTGTAAACATGTGCTTTTGTATTGATTAGTACGCTGGATACCCGTAGTCATCCATACTAATTGGCCAGCTGTCAATAAAGATCTAATTTAATAATAATCTCTCAAGTTTAGAATTACGATAAAAAGCGATTACTATTGCTGGAAATTGTTATCAATTATATTTGTAGGTATTATAATTTTTATCTTTATGTTTGATTACCACAGGGCCTGGCCATTGTAAATGTCACCCGATACCATTATAATATGTAACACGGTATTGTATGTAATGCCCAATAATCTAATAAATCTATCTTTTAAAGATATTTATTTAATTTATACTAATGGTACAGCAGTGCATACAGTGTGTACAAAATTACCTGAGCCATTAGGCTCTTAACATTTAGACATAAAAATAAAAATATATATAGCTTATTGTATAGAGATATTTAAAAAAACAAACATATGTATTTAATGAGGGAAAAAATTAAACAAAAAAAAACCTCTTCGGAACTAAGTAAGACAATTCTAAAATAAAGTAATAAATACAATACGCCATTAGAGTAGAGCATAAACAATTATAGATTAAAGCAAAACATGTTTAGTACGCTTGTGTTTGTACCTTTATATGTAAGTGAGGATAGACTGTAGTCTCCAAGGCTAGAAATTAAAATATTATGAGAATTGTCTGTACATTTTGAATAGAAGCGATCGGTGTATTGAAAGACAAGATCCTTAATGGTAGGTAAATTAAAATATGCATGTAGGTCTGATATCCATGTGTTTCTTGGGAAATTCCCTATCATTCGTAAGCATTTATTTTGTACTATTTGTAATTTTTTATAATTAGAAGTGCAAGTAGAGCTCCATACCGGACATGCGTACGTAATGATTGGCCTGATTGCCATGGTGTACAGTATAAACTTATTTTTTATATTCATATGATTACATCTATTAAATAGGGGATACAGTTGTGATATGGCAGAGTACGCTTGCTGGATTTTGCTATTAATGTGGTGAGTAAATGTGAGCTTTTTGTCAAGATATGCACCTAGGTATTTTATGAAGTTAGACCGTCTATTATTTGTTCGTTAATAATTAATGGTTGGATGTCTCGTGGGCGTCGCTTGGTGAACAGAATGGCGGTCGTTTTTGAGTCATTGACTTTTATTCTCCATCGATGGAAATGTTTTTTTATTTTAATGAACGCAGATTCCAGTCGCTTTTTTATTGCACTGATTCTATAGGAAGAAGTCAAAATTGCGGTGTCATCTGCATATATGCTCAGAAGAATATTTTTAAGACGAGGGATGTCATTTATATACACAGAAAAAAGCACAGGACCTAACAGGGAACCCTGAGGGACTCCTGCGAGGATTTTTCTGATACTCGATTTCACATCGTTCACTTTAACATAAAAACTCCGGTTACGGAGGTAAGACTGAATAATGAGAATTAGGTATTTGGGGAAATTATTTGAAACCAGTTTGCATATTAAACCTTTATGCCACACGGTGTCAAAAGCTTTTTCTATGTCGAGTGAGATCATTCCGGTATGCTTATTAAGATTATAATTGTCTGTTATATGTTCTGCTAGCCTCGTCAGTTGAGCTGTTGTGCTATGATGTTGTCGAAAACCGAATTGATCATAATAAGTATGTTATTATCACATAAATGTTTCTGGATGCGTTTTAAAATAACTTTCTCCGCTATTTTACTTAGAGAGTCTAGGAGACTAATTGGACGATAATTCTGCACTTGTGACCTGTTTTTACCAGGTTTGGGGAATGAGAGAAGCTGTGCTACTTTCCACGAAGTCGGGAAGTGCGAAAAGATTAATATTTGATTAATTAATATCGTGATAGCTATAATGCACTTTTTAGGAAGCTGTTTTAGCACTAAATTAGAGATTCCATCATCACCCGGTGCTTTCCTATTTTTCTGCTTTTTAATAATAGATAATACTTCTCTGGGAGTGGCCAGATTACATGAGGTAGCGTCGAATTGTTTATTTCTGTTTAGATCTTGAATCACCTTATCTACCTTCCGATCGTGATGTCTGTTGCCCAGGTTAATATTTTGAGTATGAGTAGTTTCGTAATGATCGGCCAGTGCTTCTGTCTTGTCTTGAAGTGAGTATGCTACTCCTGTGGACGTCTCTAGTGGAGGAATAGCATTTGATTTTCGTCGAAATCTTGACGCTGTTTTCCATAGAGAGTCTTTGGGTCTGAGGGTAGTAAGAAATGTATTCCAATTTGTGTTTCGCCAAGCATAAATGTCCCTCTTAATGCAATTACTTAAGTTGTTAAGTTTAGTTTTAAGATGTGGGTCGCGAGTCTGTTGCCATGTGCGTCTCCAAGCGTTTCGTAGTTTAATTTTTGCACGCAATTCGCATGGAAATTCTTTGCGATTGTGCATTAAAGGAGTTCTAGGAATTGCTGCGTCCACTGCGTTTTGTATTCTAGAAGTAAGAACGTCGGTAAAATTATCAATGTCCGTTGCGTTATGTATTACTGGGTTAATTGGAAACGGTTTACTTATCTCTTCACGAAACAGCTTCCAGTTGGCACGTTTGTATTGATAAATAGTTTTATGCGGCACTGGGATGTATGCACTGTTGATATCAAACTGCACTGGGTTGTGATCCGATGACAAGATAGGGACAGAAGTAAGCTGTGACGAGTTGTTTACATTTTTCATGAGAGCAATATCAAGAACGCTTGGCCGGGCGAGTGCCCTGGTAGGATAGTACGTTGGCTCGGTTGGTGCTGCAATGATGTAGTTGTGATTAAAAGAATGCTCAAGTAAAGATAAGCCATTACGGTTGTTCACCGGGCAATTCCATGCCACGTGTTTGGCGTTGACATCACCCATAATGATAACCTTGTTGCTGAGTTGAAGTAGTATCTGTAGGTCTCGCATGTTTAGGCTAACGCTGGGAGGATTGTACACAGACACTACAGTCATGGCATGCTGTGGATGTTCAACGTGTATGGCTACTGCTTCAATAAGAGTCAAAGGTGGAATTATTTGTTGGAAATGTCTAATGTTATTGTTTACAGCCAGGGCGACCCCACCCCCCGCACGATTTCTATCATTACGATACACTTGATATCCTGATAACTTTAGGGTATGTCGGTCCGTTAGTTTTGTTTCGCACAGACCTAGTATATGAATGTTCTGTTTCACTAAGACGGCTTCTAGCTCGGAGACCTTATCTTTTGTAGATATGGAGTTGCAGTTCCAGAAGAGAAAGTTAATTTGTGTGGAGTTAGCCATTTTTACTAAATAGCTCAAGAAAGCCTTCGATTAAGGCAACCATTTTAGATACGCTGTCAGGGGCCTTAATTACGTTTGACACTGTTAATTTAAGCACGGTCACAATATTATTCATGTTTATGGAAGCAAATATACCTTTTAGTTCTGAAAACATTTGTGTAAGACTTACACTTTCCTCCAGGTCTTGATGTTGCGCACTAGTCGATCGTGTCCCCGTGGTCTGTTGTGGAGTGGCTCTGGCAGATATTTGCGGGAGAGGAGGGAAGTCGCTCCCGTCAATGTTTGGTGGTCGTGGAGTCTTGGGTGCAGACTGTTGTTTATTGTTTTGATTTCTCAGACTTAGCTGTCTTGCGTATACTGGACACTGCCTGTAGCTAGCCGGGTGTCCTTCGTGACAGTTGGCACACTTCGGTGAGGCGATTTTACCTTTAGCACACTCAGCTGTTATGTGCGATTCCGCACATTTTACACATTTTGGTTTACGTTTGCAATTAATGGCTGTATGGCCAAAAGATTGGCAATTATAACATTGAGTGACCCCCGACTTGTTTTAAAGTTTTCCCAATGCACTATGCACATACACACTTTTTTATTTTTGTAGACGTCCTGAGGTGTTGTTGTATTGTCAAATGTGACTATATACATGGGGTATGTTCGTGCAGGGTTGTCAGCAGTAGGTTTTTTGATCATTTGTATTACCTTTTTTGGTTTAAGTCCATTTCGTTGTAAATCTTCTTGAATTTCATTTGTCGTAAGATTTGGCGGAATGTTTTTTAACACCATTCTAAGTTCTTTTTCATTTTTTGGGGTATATGTGTGATACTCCATATCTGCCTTATTTAGTTCTTCCTTTATGATATTGTAGTCATTTATTTGTTTTTAGACTTTATGATTAGTCTGTCACCTTTGTAGATAATGTCTATGTCTTCCGTTAGAGACTTACGTAAACGTATTTAACGTGTTAGTGTGTTGTACTATATAATGATACACCACAATTGGAGGGATTTTTATTTTTGACGATGCTGATCGATCTATCTTGGTAGAGGAAGAGCCCTTGGTTTCTTCTTCGTCTTCAACTTCTTCTTCTTCTTCATCATCCCCATCAGATTCTGATAAAGAGTGAAATCTATTTTTTGTGGTGACATTGTAAGTGTGTTCCACTTCCATGTCATCTATATCGTTTTTCCGTCGTTTCACACGGCTATGAGTTTTACCACTTTGTGAATTACGAGAAGCCTCGTCACCTTTGTTTATGCTTTTTGGGGAACGTGTCCCCACGGCCACATAAGGCTGTGGTTTCACTCCTCTTAACATTTTTCACTAATACCGTCCACAAATTCAATACACATTTCTACTGCACTAGCACTGAGTCACTGACTATGTATACGGAGCGCACCTAGGCACGTCTATACCATGCAGCCGGTGAAGGCGTACTGTATAAATCTATCTATTTATGTTTTACTTAAACGCCTAAAATATAAACAGTGTGAATATATTCAAAGTATGAAGCTTTAATTTCCATGTATAATCACGCGCTTTCTAAGTTGAGGGCTAACATTTTGGAGACAAAGCTAGTATGTTTCGTTTTTGACCATCCACTGTTGTGTGATCACAATCACAATATAAATTGATGCCATAGTTAATAAAAATCAACCTGTTAGTCATTTACTCATTATTATAATTTTTTGACGCGCAGTTATCAAATATAATTTCTGAAACTCATATTTTAGGAGTTTGTATATGGCAAATTAATATAAATTTAATGCCTAGACGAAGTGAGTGGACACAAGTAACACTAGGAGTTGTGTAACCTTAATGTTATGGCACTTGTTTAAACATGTCACTCAGCGTATGACAGTGTCTCCCTCCGTGATTCCAGGTGGACCTGCGACACATCGCCCAGTCACCCGACTCCGACACGATCGACGTGGGCATCGACCTCCAAGACTACTACCTCTCGGTCGAGTGGGACATCATGCGGGTGCCCGCCGTGCGCAACGAGAAGTTCTACAGCTGCTGCGAGGAGCCCTACCCCGACATCATCTTCAACATCACCCTGCGCCGCAAGACCCTCTTCTACACCGTCAACCTGATCATCCCCTGCGTGGGCATCTCCTTCCTCTCCGTGCTCGTCTTCTACCTCCCCTCGGACTCCGGCGAGAAGGTGTCGCTCTGCATCTCCATCCTCCTCTCGCTCACCGTGTTCTTCTTGCTGTTAGCCGAGATCATCCCCCCGACGTCTCTCACCGTTCCCTTGTTGGGGAAATACTTGTTGTTTACTATGGTTCTAGTGACGTTGTCGGTCGTTGTTACTATAGCGGTATTGAACGTGAATTTTCGTTCGCCGGTAACGCATAGGATGAGACCTTGGGTGCATCGAATTTTCATCCAACTTTTACCAAAAGTGTTATTTATTGAGAGGCCAAAGAAGGAGGACTCGGTTGACGAGGAAGAGGAAGAGCTGAAGCCGCCTGAAAGTGTGTTAACGAGTGGTTTCGACGTCTCGGGAGACATGGACAAGTTTGGTTACAGTAAGAGGTTTAGTGCTGACTACGACATCCCCGCGCTACCGCCGTCGAGGTACGAAGCGGCGGGGGGAGGGGGGCCGTGCTTCGGGGAGCCACCGCTACCCCTACCGGGCGCCGACGACGACCTGTTTAGCTCGGGGGTGCCGCCCGTGTGCGGGGCCCACCCGCCCGAGATCAGCCCCTCGTCGTTCGAGAAGCCCACGCAGGAGATGGAGAAGACCATATATGATGCGAGATTCATTGCTCAACACGTAAAAAACAAAGATAAATTTGAAAATGTAAGTATGTTTCAATGCTGGAACAAAAATGTTGTGGTTATAGTTCAACATATTTAATATATTTAACAAAATATATTGATGTGCGTTAATTTACACACACACACTCACATCTTCATGTCAAAAACTTGTATTAAGATAGGGTCAGTCACAACAGAATTCTGTCAACCTCTGCCAGTAAGACCCTGGACCTAATCCACCAACTTTAAATGGTTAAGACCCGGCTTTGTCTTTTTTGTAAGCAAGAACATAATAATTTCGTTCACTGTACAATTTGTAAGCCAAGCAACTATTACACAATTGTGAAATACTTAGGTTAGTTTTATTTCGTGAAACCTACGAGTTATTTATAGCGGAAACGTTACGACACGATTTTGCACCAAAAATAATTTGCAATAAAAAAATATATATTTTGGGATAACAATTTTATTTCGTCGCTCCTTCATCATCGTGCAGTGTGCTAGAAAATAACTATAATTTTCTGCACTGTCACGTGTGTTTTGATGTATAACAATTGAAGTTATTTATGAAGTTTCGTTTAGTATGTTGTTTGATTTTTGATATCATTTTTATTTTTTGTGCTTTAGTATTAGCTAATTTTATGAAATGCCTATATCGCACTTGTGGAGGTAACTCTGTTGTTGGTGGCAATAATAAAAAATAAAAAATAAATAAAAGGGCAGCTTGCATGCTCTTAACTCATATGCTCATAACATTGGATTATGTGTGAAAAGGGAAAATGAAACAATTAAAGCGAGAGCTCAACAACCTCTAAAATACAGGTTGTACTATGCTCACATACTAAAATATGTACGCTACTCATAATTGCTGTAGTTTGTTGAATAGAATTTTAATGTATGGTACAGTTAATAAGCAGTACATATCTTTAAAATATTACTCGAATATTACATTTGTAACGACCCTAATAACTTCTAGGTGAGCAAATCAATGGACCAGATTTGTAATTTCTAACCGCTAAAGTAAGTGCAGGACCCATTGGTTTAGTTAAGTTGATAACTAGTCATCCAGTGTAGAAGGTCCTAGGTTCGATTTAACTATATAATGAGTTTTGGTATTCTAGCTTCGTTTGGGATTGAAGCACATGATAGTGGAGACTAGAAGCAACGAGATATAATTGGGAATACAATGTGAAATATATCTTCTCCCACTCAGCATTATGCCAAGAGGTGTTGTATCCATGGAACTACACTTTTAGCCTACAAGAGTCTATATTTTCTTCGTAAATGTTTAATACAGTATTCTTTAAAAATCATTATGTCCAGTATCGTTATTTCCTTACGATTGCAAGAACGAAGCAATAAATAAATCTGTTTTATCACCGAATAGAATAATCGTTTTATAAATACATATACAGTAATAATGTTCCTGATACAAGAAATGTGGGATTGTTTATGAGCAGTATATTTTTGACACGTTTGAAAACCTGCATTAACCAAGCAACACAGTATTTGTACACGACTTAAAATTTTCATTGATTCCTGGCTCATTTAAATTTTTAGTTAGGATATGAACCCCTACAAACAGATCGACAATCTGTATTCTACATCTACAATCTAAACACACATTCTTACACTTTCTTAATTTCGAATTATTTTTTAAGGCATATTCAAGAATATATAGTTCGTATAAATTAGAGATATAATCCACAGTCGTCTAAATTATTCCCTTTGATATGTAGTAGTTTATGCCAGCCCCATAAAAAGTGTACATCGCATAGTGAATATATCTTAAGTTTTAAGTTGCTATCATATTATGTTGAGTTGTCGTTCATTAGTCAAGCAATCTTTCGAAATAACTTTTTCCTAGGAAAACGAAAATGTTATATTAAAATTATAACATATTTTATTAATTTAAAGTTTAAAGTTATGATTAACTTGTGAATTTTGTCAATATTGGGCATATGATTGTGTACCATTGATGAGAAAATGTTACCTCCATATAAAGAACGTTATTATACATCCAAGTCCTAAACGTATAGGCCCTATTCTACAAGGTATTGAATCAAAATTCAAGACCATATCTTTTATCTACCATATTAAAAAAAGCATTCGAATGAGTGTGTATATAATAAGGTATACAATATCAATAAGCATACTAAATATTGTTTTGGATGGCATGCATTAAACACTTCGTAATTTTACTCGCTGTTCCTTGGATGGAACAGCATTGAATGGAAACGAGAATAATTCTAGAATGGAAGTTTTTGTTTAGTTAATTTTGATCTATGTGAGTATGTTTCATATATAAACATAATTAAATAATCCATTTATATTGTATGTTTGTATTGTAATATAATTATTGAACATGTTCAAAAATAGGATTTAGTAAATTATTCGAAAAATTAAAATGAACGAAATGTTATTACTTATTACGGTGCTCTAAAAAAACAATCTAATTATATTATTAATTGGTATTTGGAGTCAAGCCAAAGATTGATATACCTATCATTTCAATTTGTGGAACTTAATTTTTTTATAGTTGAACAATTTAGTTGGCCAATTATGCTTAAATTTAAAGACTTAATGGACAGTACAATATCACAGCTATATAGGAGCTTGCAGTTAAATTAAAATGTAGTTCTTTATCTCCTGTGTAAACTGCCCATATGCCCATAAATGTACTCATAATAAAATATTCCCAGATACATTCCATCAGTGTGCACTGCAGCATTTCATTATGCAATAGTAATTACAAAATTTGTTTCGAGCATAGCTTTCAAATAATATATTATATAAACAAGTCATTTTACAACATTACAACAAGTTTGATCTTAAGTTGGTTCTGATATAAAATAAGTATACCTGGACCTAATTTCATCCAGCATTACAGAATATGCTATTGTTTATTGGTTCGCGCCATTTTAATTGATGTACATAGGATATAATAAATTGAAAATCATATTATAAAAACATTAATCGTAATAAAAACAGTAGAACATAAACATTCAGTAAAAATAAAATTAGAATACATACATTAGAATCGAGTGACACTGGCTATAGATAACGTATTAACTAGTCGAAATGCAATTGTTATTTCTTTTTTCTGCTACACAATAACTCAAGTGAATTTTTAAGATCACTTCCCAAAGCCAGTTGTAATTAGATTATAGAGTAACAATTAACTTATACATGTTAGGGTCATTATAAAAAAAGCACAGTTTTATAAAACAACAACAATTTCTTGATACATTAAATTGATTTTAAGGATTGAGGATTTTTGTAAAATCATCAAAATTGACAAATTTCGAAATATGTTTGTGTTAAGTTATCTTTGACTGTAGAAAAGTGACCATATTCTTCATTGGAAAACCACTCAAATTGAATACCTATCAGATGACAATAGTTTTGTCAACATTTTTTGTGGAACTTTTCCCGCATCCAGTTATTGGATGCAGCTAATCTAGCAGATACTTCAGCACTGTAGAGCCCAAGATCTTGTCAGCGAGACCCCGGTCCCCTAGATATTATCAACAGTCTGTGTGTTCTAGGTCGAGGAAGACTGGAAGTACGTGGCCATGGTTCTCGACCGCCTCTTCCTATGGATCTTCACCATCGCCTGCGTGACGGGGACTTGTTTAATCATCCTCCAAGCGCCCTCCCTCTACGACAGAACCAGACCCATCGACATCATGTACTCGAAGATCGCGAAGAAAAAGATGCGTATGATGATGATGGGCCCCGAGGAGGACTGAACACGGTACACCCGTAGAGAGATTGTTACAAGTGCGCGTAAATCAGGTGCAACCTATTCGTAAGCACTCTGACGAAAGTGTTTGTGGATTACCATTATATATGTCTCTGGGATTTCTTTTGTATATTGTTTGTTAAAACAAATCTTCGTGTTTTTTACTATACGGGTTTATTAAGTAAAAACCGAAAATGTGGTTGAGCCAGTGTATATTTTAAATACGCTTGGAATGGATGTGAATTTGTTGTTCGGTGCCGGTAAGATAAGTATGTCGTTTTATTTATACGAGTCAATTTTAAGTAGTTTTGCCTCTAAGTATCTATGTTTGCCTTACGCATTTCGACGACTTCATGTTGTGATATTCAAACACCCCAGCCGTTAAAAAATATTTCGAGTTTGTTTGACAATGACCTATACAGACTTATTTGAACGATACCATTATTACGCGTTTGAAAAAATCTACCTACTGAAAACTCATGTAGCTATTATATTTGTCACTTTGAAATACCTGTTAAAAATGATCTTTAAGTACTCTTTAATTATTAATTTGTTCATATTTTTAATTATTTACAAAGTATTTAAAATCACTTGTGCATTGTTATTTGAGTTTACATAATTTAAGTAAACATACAAGTAAATGGAAAAATTTGTCAAACATTATAAATTTAAAAACTTTGACAAATTCCGTAACGTTAAGAGACTAGTACATAAATGACCCCGTACAAAAATTGCCTATTGTCTACCATATTTGCGAATGTAGTTAACAATGGAAAAATAAATAGTTGTTACTCAAGAACGTGATTTGAATTTAAAAAATATCAGATATTCTTATCTAAACCTAACTTTTTTGATCAGATCATAAAATATGGTTCAATCTTTTTGTATTGCGAGACTTGGCATATTTTCGGTGATATATATAAAATTCCTTCTTGGCATAGCTACTTTTAGGTGAAACTACCGAAAGTGCCTCTAGCTCATCAATGCTGGTTGACGTCGGTTTTTCTCTCGAATCTAACGTGCGACGTGTAAATCAAAAGGGATAGAATTATATCCATTAAACACTTTCGGTTTTTATTTACCACTCTATTGTATGAAAGGTATATTTGCTGTTTACTTGTTGTTTAAGATGTTTAATGTGTCTTCCTGGATGTTTCCTCCTTTGACGTGATGTTTACGCTGCAGCCAGCAGTGACTGATGTTGACGTCATCACATAGGCTCTGAGAGGTGTTGTTTGGCATTCCATGTGTTTACCAGAATATATTTGTTGACTAGCTCTCTTATTCAATATCAATTGTGCTTTAAAACTTTCCTTGGTGTCGTTTTTATGTTTTTATTCACCACTAACGTGTTTGATATTTTGTGCAATATTTTGTTCCAACATTGAACTTGCCTCCCAAAAGAGAAATATTTCAAATAATTCAAGGCATCGCTCTCCAAACGAACCCAACCTTTTCATCCAGTCAGAGAGCTAAATACACAAACACGCCAACTTCCTCAAAATATTGTAAACGAACGAATTTTTCGAGGGTGATTTTTGTACTATTTTGTTGAGATTTGCTTTATCAACGCAAGACCACATGATAATGAAAGAAGCCCGCAAGACAATCAATAGCATTTTGAACGAGTGCTTCAATTTAATAGTGGAATCAAGATTGAAATAATCAAAACACATTTGTAAATGAATTATTGAAATCAGACATGAAATCTAAAATTAAAGCATCATCATTATATAACGTTTATGATTGTTATTATTGAAGTTGGCCATCATAATTATTTCTTAGTGAACTTCAGACCGATCGAGTGTATATGCGATGATATAACCTTAGCTTTATAGATGTTCAATGCTTTTTAACGAATCCCTAATTTTTCGAATCAATGTCTTCCACTTTATTCCTATTATATAGACTAATCCCTGCTCGTTTAGCTAACCCGTTGTTCCTTCGTGTCTCCCCACCCCTACCCTTTCTCTTGCAAGCGAGCTTACACTTCTGTTTCAGCATTCCCTCTTGATCCTTAGTGGTTATAACGACACTTATTTAATATTACAATGTTGGAATCCTAAATAGTTTAAAATAACTAAACAAAAATACAATATGCGTATAACAAAGACATTCATTATTCTTGGTGTGCAATATATGTATAATTTGATTTAAGTAATATTTTAGGTAAAGTAGATAACTTGGACGTCTTTTTCAAATACATAATAATAATAATAATAATCAAGTAAAATTTTCGAACATAAAATAAATATTCTTGAAAGGTGACTGTTTCTTAAGTGTGCTTGCAGTTTTCACTCTATTTAAATATTTCGTTTCATTCTGGATGCTTTCGAAAAAAAACTTTTTAAACAAGACTTTTCACAACTTAAATTTAATTCCCTCATTTCTCAGAGAAATAAAAATAAACTGCTAGGTTTAGACAAAACATTATAAAATTTGTTTAAACGTGTATATTAATCACATTTATAAAAAAATAATATGTAACATAAACTTTGATTTACAACGTAAATAAATTGTTATTATTATTACTTTGACTTAAACAGACATCATAACCCTAAACCATTTCCAGCATCGTCTTGTACGTCTAATTTGCTAGCGATCCCAGCGCCATATCCAGTACTGATAGCGGGCAGTTGGGGAACAATGCCGGGCAGTCCTGCGCAGCCAGGCCTCCTCTGTGCGCAGCGTCGTACAACCTGTGCTCGTCCGGCTCGTAGCTTCGCACGCGCTCCAGAGGCAGGCTGAGGAAACAACGACTCACATTGTGACCATACCATGGTGGGGGACGCTGAATAGCGTCGACTGGAATAAAGTCGACCATCTCGTTTGTACAGGCCTTGCACAACGAAAGGTTAGAAGGAACAAAGAAAGTACACTACACACGAGGTGGTCGACGTTATTTTGGCGACTCCCCTGGTGTATGAGTATGAATCATGAAACACATAAACCAAATCTTAACAAGGTGGATTGATTCGCTTGAAAGACAATCAGATCACTGATCTGCGGTATAGTTTGTCTGTAAAAATAATTCGACGAAACTTTCGCTTCTTCAGCGTAGCGCAATAATTTAAACTAAAATTATACCAATGTTCACAATATCCGTGTAATAGCACTAAACTACGTAAAACACAGATATCTTCATAATAGAAACTGAACATTAAATTTGTATTAAACTGCATATTCTTGAGATCATCAAAATACTATGCAAATCCTTTCTAATAAATCGTTTTTTTTTCATAGATGTGATTTGAATCGTTATTGCCATGATGCTCATATTGGATTTTTTTTTTATAAACAAAGCAATATGGATATATCAACATTTTAACTGTTTGGAAATTTTAACTAAGGGGAATAATAAAATATACTATCATATGTTCATACAAGCTTTAACAAATTGTTAACTAATAATTATGATTTAACTTAAGCGATATGGGTGCCAAACATAATATTTTTGTACACCATTTATAAGAGTAAGTTTGTTAAAAATTTCCCTACAAAAATAATAATGGAAATCAATCCACAAATTTTAAAAAATCCATCTCAGCGGGGTATCGAACCCCCGTATCCCGATTGCCGGTCGGGTGCTTAACCCTTGAGCTACCGAGACAGACACTTCATTAAAACTGGATTGTAGGTGCATTGTTGATCTAAATAGACTCGAATAGTTCTGCAACGATTCTGCTGCCTTTAAACTACTACCTCAAAACACTATTAAAAATGTCTTTAAAATACGCAGGTATGAGCGGGGTTAAATTTCTCAATTTCTTTTAATCGGGAAACACTCCCGTAGATGTAATAGATGGATTTTTTTTAATTTCTGGGATGATTTTCAAAAAATCTATTACACCTACGGGAATGTTTCCCAGACCAATGAAATTGAGAAAGGAAAAATACTAATTAAGTGAATCATCCGCAAGGGGAAGAGTTACAAGATGTTGTTACATTTTACAAGTTATCCCAAATGTGACACAAACGTGATTATTTCCTAATAATTTCCAGAGCAACCCGGTTCGTTACAGTGTACCGATTAGTGAGTTCCATGTATGAAATGGGCGTTGGTCTCTTGTGGAATAAATATTGTAATCGGAACATTGTAATCCAAGACTTCTTGATTATTGCAGTTTTCATTAAGATTTAACATTGATTCAGTAGATCTTCTGATAAACAGAACAGATTATCCTATCAACCACTATTTAAGGTTTTGTATCTTACGTGAATAGCACTCTTAGAAGTTCCGAGACCAAACTGCCTTTCGGAATAAGGCGCTGCGCAGACTCGCATAGCGTACGCAGCATACATGCCCTTCCGTCCACCCCCACTCTGCAAAACAAACCAGACCATCAACATAATAGGCCTAGTAAAGACATTTGTGTTAACAATTCAAGTGTATAAAGCACAGAGAATTTCCTAAAATTTATTTCTCAATGTACCTGTTTTTTTGACAATCACATCTAGAGCCTTCAAAGTAATTGTTGATAGTAATAATTCGAGGACTGTCCAGAATTGCCAATTAAGTATTTTTTATTTTAAAACTCACGTTTTTTCCCTACGGAGATCATAATATTTGATTTGGCATTAGTATTACACTTCTAACCTATTTTTCTTCTTGTAGTGCCGTGTTACAAAACAATTATTAAATGAATAAGATGCCACATGAAGTGATAAACCCTTATATAATTATTGCTATCAAATTAAATTCATTTATATTTTCGACTGGTTTACAATGACTCGAAAGTCGAAACTATACGTGATGATTGCTTGAATAATTCTCTTCTCTAGTAGTACCGTTAACTTTTGACTATTGCCATTTTGTGAATAGTTCTTTCCTTTACACAAAGAAAAATCATTTCAATAACCTTATTTTGTATTGTTATGTGGTCTCTGCAGACAAAGCCGATAGAGTTACTTTTATACTCGTAGATATTCAAAAAGTTTTAAGTAAACTAGGTTAAATAAATAAATAAAAAGTATATACAATAAAACACATATTGAATTAATATATTTGACACAAGATTAAAAAATGCCTACATTTGTACTGAATAAGAAACCAATTTGGCGATCTCCTTGTATTGGGTTCCAAACGTCGATCATCTAAAAAAATCAGGGTTGTAAACGTCATTATTCTCAATGAACTAGCGGAGAAGAGAGTAGAAATTGACAGCTCTATCGAGGATATGATTGACATAACCTGAACAGTAAAGTAATTGACTTTCTTTGAGATGACACGCTACCCTAGAACCATACCGTTTTATCTCTTTCATAAACTAATTACGGTTAGGCGTAAAACCCATTTCAATTCAGGATTAAGGCAGAAATTTAAAATGAATCACCATGGTAAAAGCCTGACATAAAAAGTGATATCGACTAAAAATGATAATATTATGCTCTATTTCGGCATTTTTGATTTTGACATCAAAACTGATTTCGACCAAAAATGATGATATTATCATAGGCAGTTTTGATTTTTCGATTATTTTTAAAGAATGTAATTACAACAGTATGGTTTTAGGGCATTAATGCTTGGTATAAGTATGTGTTGTTCTTACGAGTTGAAGACGATCTCCAGCTTGCGGTAGAGATCCCGACGGTGGCGTCTCAGCAACACTGCCCGAGGGTCCAGGAAGTTCGACCCCTTCTTGTGGAGAGTCTCGTTCGGAAGCTGGTACGAAACCTGAAGGTTCATTCCTCCTGTGAAGATGTCGTCCGTTCCAAATGTCTTGAACGACATGCAGAACGCTATCTAGGAACACATCACGTTCCAAATGTCTTGAACGACATGCAGAACGCTATCTAGGAACACATCACATACGACGTCAAGACTGTTGGATTAGCTCGGACAAACTGTTCTAAATGTAAAAGTACATTTAAGTTCGCTTTACCTACCAATTCTTGCACATTCCTTAATACATTGATATCTTTAAACGACAAATTGAAACTTGAAAGGTTGTTTACAAAGGATATGCTCATGAAGCGATCAGAGAACATAATTATCAAAATTTAAAATGTCTCCTATTCAAACTTTAGAAAGTATAAAAATATCTCCTTGGTGGCCTTCTTACTAGCAATTACTAAAATACTGAACAATAATTTAATGGTTTTCTGATCATGGAAGCACTGCAGCATGCAACGGGTCGCATTGTCAGAAGACTGTGAACGTAATGCGCACAATTACACTTTACTTATGTGTGGCCTTCCCACTATTACAAGCGGCGCGATTCGCCGAAACTCCTCCTTTATAGTTATTTCTAGCCGCAAAAGTCTACCATGCATATTAACTGTTATATTTGACGGTTTTGTGCATCCGTTGATGAACATACCAGTTAACCCTTTATAGGGCAAGTGACTGGGCCCAAAAATTTCGCTTTTTACCCTAACAATTTGAAATTCGTCATTTTTTTCAGTTTTTTTATTTAAGATGTTTCCCCTTGTTTTTTTTTAGGAATACATTCTGATTTTGGATTCCAAATTGACATCAAAGTTGATCAAAATTCAAAAATTATTTTATTTTCAAAATAAGATTCTTTGGCAATTTTTAATTTCCCCCCATTTTAGTGCATGTTCAAATAAATCGACAACATGCTAACAAAATATCCGGTACATCACAGAATGTGTGTTATTTTGTGTTTTGATACACAATCTGACTTTTGAACCATTGCGAAAATTCTTCTAATCATTAGAATTAAATAAGGAAAAATTCTACCCGATTTTGAATAAAACAAAGCAGCATTTTACCCGAGTTAAAAGTATGATAATCTGGCAGATTTAATTGTGTAGATTTTAAAAAGTGGTGGTTTATATATAAACCACTGACCTATAAAGGGTAATGACAACGACGTATTAGTTCTACTGAGACAAATTTTGAGGAATTTGTAGTTTTAGGGTGTTTACATCTTCTAATTTTTTAACTCTGTCTCAGCAATCAGCACAGAACTGACTCAAGAAAGTGCAAGTCCAAAAAGAATCGTAGTGATGTCACATTACAGTGTAATACCAAAAGGTAAGTTGTGGTATTCCAATAATTTTCCTATGCGTGAATCCTAGAACCCAACCGTGGTTGCAGGATACAGGTTTATTAATATAATATATTAAAAATATCATATTTCGCGGGAACGTAATTACAGTATTGTTCTACGGGTTGCAAACAATAGGCCTTCATTGAAACTAATAAGCCTAGAAAGTAGAAAAAATGAAAAATCCAAAACACGAGTTATAAACAATTAAATCCCCAATAAAATACAAAAATTTACCTGTGAATCTAGTTAATTTGCTTAACAAAATAAAGGCTGCCTGAATAAATATCAGAAATGCACTCAAATCGAGTACGATACAAAAGCTTTAATATAATTTTAGTTGAAGTAGTTGAATTAATTACGAATTGTTCGTACCCTATGCCTTAGATTGATTGTTTTTTTCCGTTCACTTGAAATTATGATAAAATTGAGCTGTGAGCTTAAACTCACCTCCGTGTTAGCCTCAGAGACTCATGTTTAAGTTAGGTTTTAGATAAGGTTTGTTTGTATATTATGTTCTTTAAAGAGGTGGGCTGCTTATGGTTTAACAGCAGAGATTAGGAAATCCATGCATAGGAGAGACCACTTGCGCAAGAATTCAGAATTTTTAGAGGCCGTCAACGTGGGAGGAATACAAGAAAGTTAGAAATAAGGTAAATAATCAGATTCGTTTTTAATTCTAAGCGTGAGCATTTTAAAATTTTTAAGTCTTCTTTGATAATGATATTTCTTTCAAAATCTTTATGGTCAGTTTATAATAAGTTGACATGTAACAAAGAGGAAAAAGAGTGTAGCATAGCTTCATTGGCAGAGAATGGGGTATCCTACACGTTTATCCTGACATTTGCTGTTTGTTACAGAAAAGTTTTGTTGTGAACGATGTAGATTTTTCCAGTGAATTGGCAAGTTTAAAGATTTAAATAGAAAAGAAGCAGACGATCTCCCGCACGTAAAGGTAACTAATGAAGAAGTCATTTCAGCAATTAAAACGCCTTAAAATTAAAAGCTCGACAACACTTCAAGAGATTGCATGCATAGTATTCAAGAAATGCGCATCAATAGTCGGATTATTAGTTATCTAATTTCCCATTTATTTCTTGTAGGTGATTTCCCAACACAGCTGAAATTGGCAAGGGTAACACCTATTTACAAGGGTAAGGTAAAAAGAGTGATAGGAATTCTTATCGGCCTTTATTCAACTCTTCCAATTGTAGGGAAAATTATTGAAAATATTTTGCACATGAGGTTATTACATGAAGTGGATGCATCTGAAGGTTTAAGTGAAATCAAACATGGTTTTAGGAAAGGTAGATCAACGCAAAGTGCCCTTCTAGCATTTACAGATTTTATCTATAAGGGATTGACAAACGGAATGGTAAGGTTGGAGGTGTTGATCTTAGGAAGCATTTGATTCAGAACCTTTTTTACCTTTTTTAATAAACTAAAAACCAGGTATAAAATAAGTCCTTATTTGTTATCAATATTGGAGGAAAACTTTTTAAATAGAAAAATGTTTATCAATCTTGCAAATATAATTCAAAAGCATTCAATATATTTTGTGGAGTACCACAAGGATCAATATTAGTACCCCTTTTATTTATCTTTACATAGATGATATATCTACTATAATGGAGGAATCAATTATATTTTATATGCTGATGACTTGGTCTTTTATTTAGAAGGTGTGGATGTTGAAGAGATTGTAAGACGTCTTCAAGAAGTTTTAAAGAGGATGGATGATTGGTTTAAAATTCAGGAACTTGATATTAATTATAGTAAAACAAATTTTATGATTTTTCATACGCTAATGATAGAAGCATGAATGATATTCATTTGACGTTGAATTGTAATGGTAAGCTAATTTCTAGAGTGTATGAATTTAAATATCTTGGAGTTTTTTTAGATTGTAATTTTAAAATTTTTAAGAAGCATTATGAATATGTATGTTATAAGTATCATCATCAATAGGAATTATAAGTATAAGACGGAGAGGTTTGTAACAGAGAGAATGTTGAGTTACTTGTAGATTCTTATATTCACTCTATTATTGATTATTGTTTTGTGGTTTGGGCAGTAAGACCTTCTACCGAATATGTTGTACTTCAGAGAGAATTGACTATCTGTTTGATTAAATTCCTATGAGCCAAGATTTTCCAATCTGATTGCTTCACGATTGAGGAAAGAATTAAATATAGCGTACTGGTAAATACATTACAAAGTATTGAAATATATTATGTATTTATGTATTCTACCCAATAATTTTCAAATTGTTGATCATTATAGAAATTCTATTCTAATGTACTCATTGAAATTTCCTTAATTAATTCTGAATCATTAAGAAAGTCATTCTTGTACAGAGGAGTATCCTTTTGGAATTCAATTTCTTAAGATATTAGAAGCCAGTTTACTGTGCTAGGAATTGTACAATAATTTAAAAGTAAAATTGAAGCAATGATAATGAATCGAAGAACAAAGAAGAATTGATTTTTACTATTTATTTGTGGGGCCTTTGTCTCTGTGTTTATGTTATGTTAATTTATCTTCATATGTTCTTATTATAGATTTTGCTGTTCTCTTTGTTTGTTCATTATTGCTTTGATTTTGATGTATTCAATGTATTTTCAATTGATATTTTTCTGCCTAGATTGTCTGGTTGCCGCCCACTGGTGGAACTTGCAACTTGAGTTAGGTGTCCTGTATCATTGCTGTGATCAGTTTTTTGACTTGAACAATTTTAAAAATTATACATCTGATATAATTATATATTAAAGTCAAGATCTATTGTACTAAATTGTTATCAAGATTTGAACACTAGAATGAAGGTTGAACACAAGAATGAAGATTCGCGTTCGGTGGTTTCTTCCGCGAAAGATTGATTACTCCCTGATTTGCTGTTCCTGATTTTTGGCAAACCTCATATTCGTTTGAGTGGGATCGTCTAAAATCAGTTTTGATTCTTTTCGTTTTTTCTTTTTTAATGTTTTTTCTTTCTTTCTTTTTTTTCTTTTCTTTTGTTTCTTACTTTTTTTCTTTCCTTTTTTCTTTTCTTTTTTGTTTTTGTTTTGTTTTGTTTTTTTTCTTTTCTTTTCATTCCCCACCCTTTTTTTATATTCTATTCATTCATAAATTGCATTTAATATCCTTTTTATTTGTTATCAAATTTGTTGAGTATTTAATGCATGTTGTAATATTACTATTTCAAATATTAACTTAACTGTAGTTCATTGTTGCGTCTGCATCTATGTAATTAGATTTATTTAGTTGTCCTCCTTTGTAAATCAGTTTTTATAACTGAATAGGATAGACGTTAAATAAATAATAAATAAATAAATAAATAAATTAAATAAATTAAATAAATAAATAAATAAATAAATATAATAAATAAATATAGCTGATCTTTGCCACATTTATATTTGTTTACCCTGGCTGTAAAATATAACGATCCTTCTAACGATATCGTTGTGGTGGATGAGTGAGTTCATTCCTATTGGAACGCGTTACTTTTAGGAAAATTTTAAAGTGAAATAATGTAGAATGTCAGGAAAGCGAAACTAAATACGAGCAAAATAACAAATCGTGAGTCAAATGGTTAAGTTTAAATACATTATAGTATAATGTGTGTGTGTGTTGATGGTGTAACTTACAGAGAATGTGCTTCCGTGTGGAAATACGACGTATCTTTTTCTTCTTGACAAGATGGTACCATTGTTACCATAAGGTTGAAACGTTGTAGAGCTCGATGCCAACTTAACAAGCGCAAAGAGTGCCAGCACGTGCAACACCTCCATCTAGCGAGGAAGTAAGAAGACAATTATGTTTTTATTTTTGTTAATCACAACAAAATACTCATTTTTACAAACACGTTATCCATTCACTTACTCTGAAAATGCTCAGGAAGAAAATCCTTAATTTTTAATCCTTGGTCCTTAAATTTTTTTGCATTATCAACATTGCAACACCGTTTAAACTTTTTTCCGATATTTAGGGCACAAAATCGTTTTGTGCCGAGGTTGAAGGGCTCACGTTTTCTTCATCTTCATTCGCATTTGCATCTAAACCCCAATTTTCCTGGATTCCCACGCTTTACTTCTGTCATGCTGTCCTAAGATTTCCTCCCACTTCAACGTGCAATATTTTATGAGAAAATAACAAGATAGACAAAATTATATAATATTTATTTTAAATAAATAATGTATGTAATCATTCTTAAATACTATTTAAATTCGATTAACAATAAGTTTTGGTTAACAATTACAAGCACATATTTTAAGTGAAATCTACCCAATCGTTTCATAAAAACAGAAACAATGTTCATCTTCATTAGTATAAAATAATTACATTCTTCATTATTTGATTGATTAATTGAAAGGGATGGATAAGTAATCAGCACAAGTACTGAAATACATTTTCAAAAAAGTTCTCGGTTTTCGGGTAAAATTAATTTTGGGGGTTTTTTGGTGGAGGTGCCGGGTCCACACAATTATAAATTTATTCTTCTATAAAATCTTCACATTCAATGCAAATCCACGCATAAAAAAATTGGATTGGGAGAAAATGAATGTTAGACTCTTCTCCATTAAAATTAATTTTACATTTTTACACGCAGTTTTTATAACGGCGTTATTTTTCTTGACCCGACCCGACATATAGGTCCTATATTATGCAAATTTATTAATTTTCAAGGGTCTTATGAACTAGGTGCAAGCCTCTCTACTCGGGACACATTGATAAACTGTCGCACATAGTTAAGAAAACCTTAGAAATCAGTGTAAATTCATGGATAACAATAATGAAATGGAATCAATACGATTTGTCTCCTGGTCTTGTGTTTATTTTTCTACGAGAGATTGAATTACATGACTGATACAAAATTTTTAATTTGATTTCGCTTATGTTAGAAAAAAAAATTAATTTATTATATAAAAAACATCAAAAATCATTAGACATTATTGAAGTGTCTTTATAAGTACTTTACCAAACTTAGCCCGCGTGTCAATTTTGGTGGGGATGACCTCTTACTATGCAAGAGTAAACAATCACAGGTACGGGGGGAGTACACAAAAGGGGCAGCGAAGCTACTTAATCAACAGATCGGCGAAAAAGAATACAAAAAAAGAAATTCTATGCGTGCTTATATATTTGGTGGCAGTGTCGTGTTCACCCCACGAAAAGTTGGATTATCTATTCATCTGAAACCTTTCCAACGGGGGTTATAGACATTGATTGGAACAAACATAGAACAAAATTGGTCAGCAGGTCTATTTTTGGATCCTCCAGTACCGATGCATTCATTTTTAATAATACAAACCAAAAATTATAAAACCAATCTAGATAGATTAGATAGATTTTGAAATTTCTGGATTGTATTAAAAATGAGCCAATACACCTGCGGGAGTTTTTACAGACTTATGAAAAAAAGTAAACCGGTACTTTGTTAAAAAAAATTGATAAACGTATTTTGTGAACTTACGTCAACTGTACAAAATAACCAAAATGAAAATCTCTCGTGCCTTCATCGTCTCGATTAGCGTTATACTATTAATATGAGACGTTTAATAAACAGCAATAAAACAAACAAAATAATCAATCCTTACTTACATGAAATTATTGAATAAAAAAGTCCTATATTTCCTTTCAGACAGTAGTTTACACTTCGACTAGAACATTGTAAATGAACCCAATTAGCAAGCCCAAAGCAAAAATCAAAAACCCCGTTGCAACATCGACTTGATTCAAAACAACTTAGCCAATAGGGAAACAGAAGCATATGTCGCGCACAAACAGTACGCTAGTGCATTGACCGCTCATTCTCGTGATCGGTAGATGTAGCTTGTGTATTCAAGTGCAGGTTTTAACATTTTGCTCGTGGTGAGACCTCAAGTGTTCCCCCGCTTAGCACCTATTAAACTCACTTAGGTTGTGTTGGCACCGGTGACCATTAAATCAAGTAACGAGATTTTACAAACCCCGTTATCCAATGTTGGGAGTCTTGAGCACTCGTGACGTTTTGCATGGTTGTAAACTTCGGAACTAAAAATATCGTCGTTCCCGGGGGAATTCTGTGGACCAAAGTGATGGCACGTGTAAAATGATGAGCGAGTGCACACCCAACACGCACACACGCACACGCACACGCACACGCACACCGTGTCGAATGGATATATAATTCAAATGAACTTACGTAAAAACTAATTCGAATATCTCTTCCAAAAGAGATTTCTGCTCACACGTTGCAAGGACATGTTTCACTTCACAGAAGGCTTTGAGTAGACACGCCCTTCCATCCTCACCTTGCCTGGTAAAACACAAAGATTACTTTTAAATAAAATTAATCCATTATGAGATCACATTTTATAGACTAAAAATATGGTACTTCAACTCTGGTTTTGAGCTCGATTCGTTTCTGGAATGTACTAATATTTTTAAAACACTCATCGCATCCTCTCTATCGTGTACCCCGAAATTTGAAAAAGTGATTTTCGTTTTCAAACATTATTATATGTTTTTTATTTACACCAGAATGTGTATACATTTCCCCCGAAAATTACCAGTGGAACGGTAAACAATGATAATGTTTTTTTGGTGAAAAATCTGAAAGTTGGAAAAGTGTTGCATTGTACACACAATTATCTACACTTTAATGTACTGGAACAATAATATTTATATTCAAAATTTGTTTTTTTAATTTAATTTAAATTTATTAGTTTATTCGAAATTCACATTTATTTTCGTATTAAATAAATAATTATTTAATAATAGAAAGTAATTGAACGGATATTAAAAGCATTTATACAACCAATTAAAGGAAGACCATGCAGACTAGATAGTGGAAACCTCGTGAATGCGCACGTACGAGGTAGCACCGTGTGAAGGGACTCCTTTTACAAGCATCGCAATGCATACTTACATGCTAAACAGTCCCTCTATCTCATCGAACACGTCTCTCGGTCTCGCCGGTGGTAAAAGTACAGCGACGGTATCTTCTTGCGCAAGTATCGCTTGTCGTTTGGAAGCTTGTACGACAAGTCCAGCTCGATGATGTGGAACCAGTTGGAGGGATGTTTTACACCAATCAGCGCAGAGGTCAAGGCCAGTCTTACCTACACAAGGAGATAAGAGTTTGGGCTTACGTACAACACATTTTTGTTTATTACTCCAATCGTGACTATAAAATAGAAAGATTGCAAGATACAAAAGAAACAATATGCTCTAATACATCTATGTATAAGTTAGGACTCAAACCTGACGCGCGGTGACTACTTTGGCAGGAAGTAATAATTGTGGCAGTTAAAGGGGTATTTAACCGCTAAACTCAAAAAATATATTTCATTCAGGCTAACTAGTAATGAATTAAGCAATTAACAGAAAAATTATAGGGGCCACCATGACCTCCCAAAATTTGCCAAACATGACATTTTTCGAGCTAGGTCCCGCCGGCAAAAATCTCCCATAAGAAATAACATGGGGACGATCTTTATGCCCAATGACCTAGGAGGATTTTGATCCAAAAAAAATATTGGCCATTATTGACGTACTCGACAGCCTTTTCTGTAAATTCTCTATATTTTGTTTTGTAATTTGGGCAAGTAATTCGGTCAAAATATGCTGATTACCAAGATAAGGTGTGATTTTGGAATGCTTATTTTTGCGTGTTTGAGGGTATATTTGGGCACAGTTTCAAGACAAGATGTTATAAAGGGTCATTTTAGGTTGGTCCAATGCTCTAGTATCTATGTGGACCAAAAAAGAAGCAGGTTAAAGCCGATTTAGGAAATTTTCCAAAACACCAATTTTCGCCAATTTCTGGATCCAAAAAATTAAAAAATTCTTGTTAAATCACAGTTACAAGATATAATTTTTTAAACGGTCATTTAAGTGTAGTATTGTGCTATAGATCACGTGGTAAAAAAATAATTTTTGGGGTTTTTAGCCCCTTTAAGAGTAAGAAAATTTGAGAAAATAATATGTTCCTTCAGTTACAACATCCTATAATACCACTCTTGACTTTTTATCATTACTAAGCTTACCAGTTGATTCAACCAAAAGTACATATTTGATTTTGTATTAATGTTTTTTTGTTTGATAGATGTGAATATTAATCGTGATAGAATTATTTAAGTTAAAGTGTAGGTATATGACTACTTTGACCTAAGTGAGGCCTAATCAACAACGGCTGCAATTTTGCCCGAAAGTAATAATTATGGCAGTTAAGAGTAAGAAAATTTTAGAAGATATGTTAATTCAGTTACAACATCCTGTCATTACACTTTTGAGATTGTATCATTTCTAAGCTTACCGCAATTGCTTCAATCAAAACGACATATTTTATTTATTATTAATTATATCAATCGTTATTCAATTATTTAAGTTAAAGTATCGGTATAAACGGAACAGTCAAAACTATAAACGATGTGCTGTGCTACCGCTATAATGTATGTATAAATATCAGAACAGGTATATATAGTAGATAACATGAGTAGCAAGAGGTACAATGAAGTTACAAATTAACAACAATAAACGTGGCTTGAACTTACTACGAAATTAGCTCCTTCCGGGAATACGAGGTATCTCTTCTTTCTTGAGAGTATTCTTTGATCTTCTGAACTTGCTATCAAAATCAAACAACCAGCTACAATGACGATCAGGCTCAACCAGGTAAAGTCGACCATCTTCGTTATGCTGTGAACCAAGCAGCAGTTACACCTCTGCTCGACAACTATGTACTCGACGTTGTTGTGCAACGCAAACTAAACCATAACGGTCTGTTTGGTTGACAAACAAGATCACTAACGGTTAGTTTTCATGCTTGATGGCACACATGATTATCAGTAAAAGAACGCTAAGAAGTTATTAATTTTTATTCCAAATTGCATTTTTAGCCGTTTTAGTGAGTAACCATACTTGAAAGAGTTAGTTATTTAAATAACAGTTTAATAAGCAATCAAAGACACTTAGCCCAATCCAGCATTATACCTGGTGTGGTAAAATATAAATTATTCAGGTTCATCGTTTCGTTCTTGTAGTTGTGTAGCCCTTTGAAAATGTGTTGTTTAACTGACTAGGATGGAACCCCCCCCCCCCCCCAATGCGGAGAATTGGAGACCCATATTATGTAATTGATATTTTGGAGTAGTGGGGTTTGTAAGCCCAAAAATCGAAATTTCCAAATTTTCTAATATGACTACGATAAATCCAAAAATGTATAGCCCCAATTCAAATTTCTGTAACTTTAATAGCTAATAAATAAATAAATTTTATCAATTGATCGCAATTTAAAATACAAAAATTAAATGAAATAGTCAAGTTAATAGAATCAAATAGAAGATGGTTTCAAGAGAAAAACGAAAATATAACACTTTCCAACTAAGTGATTATTACCAACTAAGTTATGACCTTAATTTAAATAATTAATAACTAATTAAATTTAAAAAATACACGTTATGATCGTAACATTTATTTATTTTATTTTATATTCCCCCCATCCACCCCACTATTAGGTTTAGTAGGAAGGTTGGCTAAAAAGGGAAGTGTATGCCCCAAGCACACTGCCAGCCCTTACACAACAAATTGTGAGAATAAACAATCACTTATAAATATAGAACATAGAAACATAAAAGAGACAAACATAGAAGAGACAAATTAACAAAACATTATCAATTCATAATATCAAAATCAGATTTAATTAATTTAAGTAATCATAATGTAGTCGAGCAAATAGCTCTCTTGAAAACAGACATAGCAAGATATTGTATTTCATGACAGTGAATCTTTGCAGCTTGGCAGTAAAACCACTTATGTAGGCACTTGTTCGGGCAAATGGTGGCGTGATGTACTGGGCCTGGTGACGTCTTGAAACTCGAAGGTTCCAAGACACCCGATGGAACGGGTCAAGGTCCACACAGACAGACAACAAAACGTCCACTTGCTTATGCTTATGGTGGTTAGGCGACATTGACCACGACGCCTAGAAGCACTGTTACTATAGAGTAGCCGTTTGACCGGTAGATCTAGAAAAAAATTGCACACATAAATGCAAAAATGGACTTTTTTATAAATAGATCTTCACTTTGTTCACCAATGCTATTTGGATGAGCGTAGCGAGCGTAGCGAGCGAAGCGAAGATTCCATTTCACTACACTGGAGAAAAAAATCCGGAATGTTTTTTTTTTTTCTTTTTGTATTTTTGTGTGTCTGTGAACACGATTCCGGCTAAACCAATACTCCAATTGCGATGAAATTTTATGGAGGTCTATGAAATCTCTGAACAAAGAACTGCACGGAGGGAAAAATTGATCGAAAAATTATTTCTCATGAAAATCGCAATTTTACGATTTTTTTTCAATTTTTAAAAAAATTCTTCGACTTATAACATCTACATGCTTTACCGATTTTAATGATTTTTGCACAGAACCTTAATTTTATGAATTTATATATTCCTGTGAAATTTAAGCTCAATCGAAAAATTATTTCTTTTGAAAATCGCAATTTTACGATTTTAATTTTTTTTTTAAACATTCTTTGACTTATAACACCTACATGCTTTATCCGATTGTAATGATTTTTTCACAGAACCTTAATTTTATGAATTAAGATATTGGTGTGAAATTTGAGCGTAATCGAAAAATTATCTATTAAAAAATCGCAATTTTACGCTTTTTTCGTTTAAAAAAATTACGCTCATCCATCAACGCGGCGGGACTTAAGCGTTTTCCTAGTTATATCTGCACTAAAATGTGGATATAAGAGGTTTGGAGTAATTGAATTGTTGGTAGTAATGACATGTATTAATCGATTTTCACATCGTTTATCTTTCAATTCAGTCCCCCTCCCTCCTGACATCACCCTCAAATTAGTTGTAGGAGGTTGAAGCTTGTTTTGTGTTTTATAATAGCGTTGGATTTTCTCACCACATAAAATTAATCTCAACGATATTAAAGTTTTTCAAGACTTCACAAAGTAAATTGCAATCAGTGTTAGGGCTAGGGTGAGTCCGATTACGCGCTTGCAAGGAAATAAGAAACCTTTGACGTTGGTGGAGTACGGTTTTCTGGCAAACCAACATATTTTTGCCTCTATAACCTTTTCGTATGATGAATATTTAATAATGCTCAAGTCATAATTATACTATAGTATAGAAAATAACCAACATTTCAAACTCATTAAACCATTTTATTTTAGTTTATACCACTAGAAGTATGTAATTTAAATAACTTTTCGTGGGAAGCCTGCATGCCCCTAACTAGGAATATTGGACTTTGGATAATTGTGAAGAGTTGAGTGATGTCCGAGGACCGTTATAAGAGAACTCAATCCCTTGTATTCACATTTACGACCGAGAAAAAATCTTCAGTCGTGATTAGCGGTCATTACGGGATTTGAATCCGGGACCTCCCGAATCAGAGTCGATATATATTTTATATATTAGTTACTATTTTTCTAGTACCGGGGAGTCTGGATTCTTCGATAATTCTTTATCAATATTGATCGGATTTAATTCTACTCCTCAGCTTTAAACCCGTATTTGCATAACTATTATTTAAATCCGTTCTAATCTAGGTGCCCGTTAGGGCGCCGCAGCCAAGCCCGCGGTGCGCTACACACTCAAGCACCTTATACACCAAGCAGAGTTGGGTGATTTCGAGGTGTTACCCAGCCGTCATGTAACGTGATGTGAACTTGAAAACTATCACAATCGAGGGGATTTAGGTACCTGACAACACATGCCAAATTTTATTGGGGTACGACCATTCCTTCTTGGTGAAAAAATGGCTTGAAACATGCTCAAAATCACTTTAAGGATGTTAGCTACTCCTACTACTGCTACTACTGCTACTACTGCTACTTACATCTAATACGTCGGCCCGCGATTCTGACCAGACGGGTGGGGCTACAATGTTCATATTTTACATGGACATTAAGGTTATAGAATGATAGTCTCTTTTGAAAAAAAAAGGTTGAAAAGTTTGTTGGAAGGCTTCCAAATAAAGGTTTTAAAATAAGCCTTAAACACTTGGCATATAATCAACAAGTAACCATAGTTACTTGACACTTGTTGACGGTATAAGCAGAGTTAGGCGGGAAAGTGCGATACGTAAACAAATGGCGGACATTTAAAATTTTTCTTCTTTGTGTGGAACGAGAAAAGGTGTCATTATACTCTCATAAAACAAATCAGAAACCGTCCCTGGCCTAGGCCCAGATGTAGAAAATTATTTATAATACAACAGTGTAGGTCTAAAGTTCCATTAGGCTATAGGACTAGATAAATAAATACTTACACTACATGTTTGACAAGCCCTAGGCCTTTCTTAGCCAACCCTAGGCCAGCACTTCCTTGTTTTGACACACTTCCCGCACAAATAACTAGTTTTGATTACTACAAGCCTAATGCAGATAAACAATGGTATGATAGTCCTAGGCTATTCCAAAATTTACGGCAATAATAAGCTTTTTCTCTACTTTTAATAACCTCACGCAATCTCCTGTCACTTTTAAAAAAATGTAAAACAAAAGATGGTGAAAATTTTCAATATTCTTCTGATTATCTGATGATTTACATGGCTGTGGGTCAAGGCCGTCTAGATATATCGCTTTCCCTCGTGTGGGTGCAGTGAAATAGGTGTAAAATTACATTAGTTGTGCGTTTGTTGTTACATGGGAAAGTTTTAATAGGATGTGAGTTGCCTAGACTTAACCAGTCCTTATACCGTCGTTATACCATGGTTATACCACCTATACCCAGGATGTACATGAATCCGGGCCTAGATATTTTACATCCTATTGTTATTGCTAATACCATAAAAATTAAATCAACTTTGATAAAAATATTATATTTTAACAAATAATTTTGTAATGGAACTTGAAAAAGTAATAAGATCACACACATAACAAAAACTTGTAGAAATACAGCCAAACCTTACACACTCAAAAGGAATGAGATCTAAAAAAAGGGCCAAGCTCATCTACCCTTCCACATTTGCGCATTCTTAATTCATAAACGTACAGTGTCCCATAACAGCATCCTCGAAAAGCTTGGCAAAATAGAATTTGCATGTTTACGTTTAAATTAATTACAAAAAAGAACTTGGATAAACTACTACGTTAAATTAATAATCGCAAATTCTATTTTGCCAAGCTTTTCGAGGATGCTGTTTCTAGGTGCCCGTTAGGGCGCCGCAGCCAAGCCGCGGTGCGCTACACACTCAAGCACCTTATACACCAAGCAGAGTTGGGGTGATTTCGAGGTGTTACCCAGCCGTCTTGTAACGTGATGTGAACTTGAAAACTATCACAATCGAGGGGATTTAGGTACCTGACAACACATGCCAAATTTTATTGGGGTACGACCATTCCTTCTTGGTGAAAAATGGCTTGAAACATGCTCAAAATCACTTTAAGGATGTTAGCTACTCCTACTACTGCTACTACTGCTACTACTGCTACTTACATCTAATACGTCGGCCCGCGATTCTGACCAGACGGGTGGGACTACAATGTTCATATTTTACATGGACATTAAGGTTATAGTATTATAGTCTCTTTTGAAAAAAAAAGTTGAAAAAGTTTGTTGGAAGGCTTCCAATCAAAGGTTTTAAAATAAGCCTTATACAATCAACAAGTAACCATAGTTACTTGACACTTGTTGACGGTATAAGCAGAGTACGGCGGGAAAGTGCGATACGTAAACAAATGGCGGACATTTTAAATTTTGCTTCTATGTGTGAAATGAGAAAAGTTGTCATTATACTCTCATAAAACAAATCAGAAACCGTCCCTGACCTAGGCCCAGATGTAGAAAATTATTTATAATACAACAGTGTAGGTCTAAAGTTCCATTAGGCTATAGGACTAGATAAAATTATTACTTACATTACATGTTTGGCAAGCCTAGCCAACCCTAGGCCAGCACAACATAGTTCTGTCACACAATACACACAAACACAATGTCGAAGCAAGGTGTCAAAATAATATGCGCTTGCTCATCTGTTTGTTTACATAATTGCAACAATCAAATCATTTCACGCAACTCGTCTTTCGATTGGCCCACGTTTATGAAGACACTGCCATCTAGAATAAATATAGAACTTTTTCGAGCTCTTTGCTATACGCATATCTTTTTAAAAGTGTCAAACGAAAACGACTTCGTTTTCAAATTGCGTTTTCAACAGTCATCTCCCACGAACTCAAGAATTGGGGTCCAGTCCTTATACCGTCGTTATACCATGGTTATACCACCTATACCCAGGATGTACATGAATCCGGGTCTAGATATTTTACATCCTATATTGTTATTGCTAATACCATAGAATTAAATCAACTTTGATAAAATTATTATATTTTAACATATAATTTTGCAATGGAACTTGAAAAAGTAATGAGATCACACACATAACAAAAACTTGTAGAAATACAGCCAAACCTTACACACTCAAAAGAAATGAGATCTAAAAAAAGGGCCAAGCTCATCTACCCTTCCACATTTGCGCATTCTTAATTCATAAACGTACAGTGTCCCATAACAGCATCCTCGAAAAGCTTGGCAAAATAAAATTTGCATGTTATACGTTTTAATTAATTAGAAAAAAGAACTTTGATGAACTATTTCGTTTAAATTAATAATCGCAAATTCTATTTTGCCAAGCTTTTCGAGGATGCTGTTATGGGACACTGTACGTTTATGAATTAAGAATGCGCAAATGTGGAAGGGTAGATGAGCTTGGCCCTTTTTTTAGATCTCATTTCTTTTGAGTGTGTAAGGTTTGGCTGTATTTCTACAAGTTTTTGTTATGTGTGTGTAAATAATACATGTTACAAATTGTTTTGCATATATTTCACTGTGGATTCTCTAATTAAATCCATTCTCGTTGTGAGCGAAAATAATAGTAACACGATATTATAATGATTTTGAAATAACGGTTTCGTTAATTTTAACCCAGGAACAATAAAATCCTTAAGGTCAAAATCTTGTTTTAACCCTTTCCAGCCCTATGACTCCAATTGGAATCAAAATTTAATCCGGGTACTCAATACGTTTTTCCAATTTGACTCCAATTTTTTTTATTTATTTTTGTTGAATTCAAAGAAATAAAAGTTTTGCCCAATGTCAATGGGACAAAAAGTAAATTTTTGAGAGAAAATTGAAAATGCATATGTGCAAAAAAGGCTAAAAATGGAAAAAAATCGTGTTTTTCCCGGAAATATTATAAATCTCTAGTATTGCTAATTTTTTAGTTAAAAAATGCAATAATGCAAAAATTTCCAAAAAATATATAGTTTTGGGAATGTGTTTCAAATTTGAATTTGGATTAAAAATGATGCTTGAAATCAAAATAAAAAAATTCCAAAAATTTCTTAAAAGACATGATTTTTTTTTAAACACTAAAAATCTTAGCAAAAAATTAGAAATTCGAATTAACTGCCCAAAATGACTTTATTTTGAAATTTTTAATTTGGGCTGGAAAGGGCTAATTGTGTTGCCCCCATGCATACAATCAATGTAATGACTCAAATGAGCATGGCCCTTCACATAATATATTGTCATTATAACTCCAAGTTACCTGAAGAGGAGTATGTGAATGCATCCCTGGCCGGTTCTCCACGAGATAATTTATACATATTATTCATACAGTGTTATTTACATTTGTATACAATTTAAATTTATTTACATCTCATTAGTCATCCCATTAGCAGCGAGTAAAAGTAAACTATGGTACATTAGAGTTTTACCTAATCGTATGGTGGCTTTAGGAAGTTGGTATATTAGGGTATGTTGGAACATGAGAATCAAACACATACTAACAAATGAGACAAATTCATTGACATGGCTTAAAATAATGAGAGAGAGAACTTTTATTTTTTAATCAAAATAAAATACAATTGCCACAAGGACACAGAATAAAAATAACATTCATTGATTAATAATAATATTGAAGCGAATATAAATTTGTTCATCGTTATGAGACGAGATTAAACTTATCATAATCGGTTCATCGAAGTTATCTCAAAAGATATTTTATACATATTTTAGCATATGTTTTATTTTGTCATTATAAAAAAAAATGTTTAAAATTTCAGTGATAATACAAAGGTAAATCTAGGATTTAGTATTAGAATGTATTTATTAATTCAAACTTATATTAACTTTTGATAACATTATATGTTGTTAAAAAATTGTATTTATATTATTCTATAATCGATAAATTATAAATCAATAATTATATTTATAATATTTGTAATGTAACATACATCGCACGCTCAAATCTCTTCCGTGGTGGCTACTACAAAATATTTTCTGTTATAATAATGTATTTATATTATCTCATTTCAAGTAGCCTATTAGTAAAATATTTTCAAATTTAACTGAATTGAGTAAACTATTAGTGATGTTTGCAACCGATACATTATAGTGTACAAACTAGTGCCAACACAGTGTACGCGACTTACAAGTTCCGAGTTATATTTCTCACGTTTCTACCCACTTTTCCATCTCAGAATTTTTTATGGATATACCTTTAAATCCCTGGTGGAATTGGATAAGTAATTTCTGGATTGTGACCATGGAAAGTCCAAACTATGTTGTTTAGTTTGGAGAGATAGTCTGAGGTTAGTTAATATTGTTGGGGATTGGAAAACGGTATTGATGCAAACTAGTCCTTTTTGCATTTCAATGTAAGTTTTTGTATTTATTTTTAGTAGTTGGTTGAATATTCAAAGCCTGATTAAAATTGTATTTGTATATTACCAAATATATAACAAAGACGTGACGTTACAGTTCCATTAATAATTGAATAAATGTGTTTGTAAAACTTTTAAGTATTCAAATGCTGAACCACACTAGTCACATGGTTAACCTGGCTCGATATTAAACTTCTTCATAACGACAACAAACATCCTCCGTTAAAAATAAAACATATGATTGTGTTGTAAGCGGTATGGTAGAAACAAATTCACAACTGCTCATGCAGGTTAAGTTTTAATGTTAATTGCATATATTACGAGCAACTCAATCTATCGTAAATAATACGATTTAAGACTGTCGAATTGCTACAAGAAGTTGAGCTAGTCACGGCAACACGGCATGTAGTCTATGCAAAATGCAAATGTAACCAGCACACCAACTGCCAGTTATGAGTGATGTTATTCGAAATTACTAGACACCCTTGACTCGTTAGTTCAATAGATCCGTACTATCTAGATTTAAACGTAATAAGTAATAACACTTTACATCAACAAATTAAGATAGTGTTATCGTTCTATTCTGTGTAATAATATAATCACATATTGTTGTACCAACATAATATGGTATTAATTTCGTATTGAGTAAGATAATGCCAATCATTACAAACGTAGTTTAACCAAACCTATGGTTTGTGCATATTCTAGATGTGGCTCGTTGGTCTTGTTGTTAGCGTATCTGCTTCCAATGCAGAAGGTCCAGGGTTCGATTTCCGCTAAAGTCAGAAGTTTTTTAACTTCTGATTTGGACTTAAGTCCATCAGTTCTTGTCTTAGGAGTTTGTAAACGGTGACTTTGGAGCCGTCCTAGCAACGAAGCACATAATAAATTTCAGAGTTGTTCTGAATCGGCCTTGTTGATTCTGGCGTTGATTCGCGGGTGTTCGCACTGTCCATACCACTGATTGCTATATTTCCTATTACAAATATCGATCTTTGGTTGGTTATCGCTCACTCGTCGATTGCGTCGGGGCCTGCAGGGTTGGCTTGGTCGCTTTGATTTAAAGTCCCCCACTGAAAATCAGTTATATAACTGAGTGGGCAGACTCTAAATAAAAAAATTATTTTATTTATTTTATTTATGCTTATCTTAATACAACGCGGTTTCTGTGTTATCTTTGAAATATTTACCAGTTGGACTAGAGAAAACGTTTAACAGTAGATCTATGCAAAGTTTAGTGCCTGCACTGTGGTTATAGATAGTATTATGAAGTGTCTAGTGATACCATACCAGCACTGATACTATTACCTCTCTAGCTTACCCAAATCTCTTAATTAAGGACAACAATTCAAATATATCGTTTATGTGAATCACGAGGGAAAGGTGTCTTCGATCGTACTCAACCGTCATTGAACTTTCGATTTTACATTTCCAATCTGGACTTAGGGTTGAAATAAAGGTAGATTATCCATTAAAAATGTAAAAGCAAAAGTTATAACAATGAGGTTATTTAAGTTTTATAATACCCATAGCTACATCATACGTACAATTCAATCCATGAACACACAGTGTAGCGAGGTAATAGCTAACTCTTAGGTTGGCGCTTCAAAACATTAACGACAGTTATTACTTTTTATATCACAGTGCCATCTAGCACGTTATAAACACAACTTTTTATTGCGCGTACTCAGGTAAGAAGCAATTAATATTGTAATAGGAACAGCTCTAGTGTTAATACGGTATACTCAAGGGAGATATGGACGAATTTCAAGGAAGTTCCATTCAGACTCACCGCCGTGGCACCAGCGTCAGTACTACCAAACTTATTTTTTGTTGTTCAGTGCAGACGATTATTATATGGCTGGTAACACTGACTCATGCCTGGTTCTAGTTCCAGTTTTTCACGCCAGAGTATTTTATTTGCCACCTTCGCCTGGTGTTAAATTCGTGGAGTAGACCGTATAATAATAGCAAAGCTATCTATTCCTATTTAAATATTTGATGGATGTCTGCCTACACCACTTGTAGCTAGGCTTTGAACGCTCCCAGCGCCATATCCAGTACTGATAGCGGGCAGTTGGGGAACAATGCCGGGCAGTCCTGCGCAGCCAGGCCTCCTCTGTGCGCAGCGTCGTACAACCTGTGCTCGTCCGGCTCGTAGCTTCGCACGCGCTCCAGCGGCAGGCTGCGGAAACACACTATAGCTGTTACATTTACTAACGGTTTTTTGGTCTTGGTCCATTTTTAAAGGTTATGGGTTTTTAAAAACAATCTGTTGAAATAGAAGTTATCTTTCAGTGCAACCATTATTCAAGTCCACAGTTGAAATTTGAATAAATTAACCATGAAACTATGGACTCGTGAAATAATTGCACTGAAAGATGTTAACCAAGTTTTGGGACTCAGACCCATAGAGTTATGTGTGCCTCCTATATAGTTCACTGTGTATCTACAATCATATGTCTTGCATTGTAAATTATTATTTATCGTGAGAATTATCCTATGGCTGAAATTTTGTACAAATGCGGACGTTCTTTCAGTAACCTGGGCTCTAGAAAAACAATGAGAAATGAAGTTTCTTACAAAGTAATAAAGTGATAAAACTTAATAACTTGAAGAAAAGTAGTTTTATAAGTAGGAGTTACTTGGTGTTAAAAGTTTGTTATGCATCGTTTTGGAAGAGCGTGATATGGTCCCGACAAATAAAAATAATTGAAACGGAAACGGGAAGATTACCGAAAAAGGAGTTTGGAAGGACAGCAGGAAATAAGAGAAATCTATGAATACCAAGATATGTGGAATGAACAAATTTAACAAATCATAGAAGAGAGAGACGTGTCTTGTCTGGAGGAAGAATTGGGAATATGTTGGGAAGAAGGAATCAATGGAGGCACTTGGTTAACAAGCAGCAGAATGTGGAAGAGATATGGCTGTTGAAGTGGATGCTGAAGTTGTGTCAGGCCTGGCTCCAGCCACTAAATTGCCAAAATAGCCATAGTTACTGAATGGAGCTAATGCTTATGAGCTGATGCATGCCACAACCTACACTAATTTGTTTGGCAATTGAGAGAGAGTTTTGGCTTCCTGAATCGATACAATTCGTGGAAGTTTTTCTCCACTGATTAAATTTTGGTATACCTGTTGCATAATGATGCAGTATTGCATGTTGTCATTTATCAGCACTTAATAACGAGTTTCACATAAGATAAGAATTCACTTTTAAAACAGAAATCAAAATAAACGTTATTGGCCTACCGTGTAAAGAATTTGATTTGGGTATTTATTTAAGCCACGACATAAATATTGCCAGTAATATCATTATGTGAAGCTCGGATTACTTTCAGTCAGAGTAATTATCAAAATTTTCGAAGTGGAGGCATCTACGCCTGCAGACATAAAATATTAATGATCCCAAACCTACACAATAATTATAGGCTTAGCATCGTTGCTTAAATAATTACGCCAACATCTAACTTGGGAATTTCATTGTTAAACTGTCAGCTAGTCACATTAACTTTTCATAATGACGTGCGAGAAACTGAGACAAGTTTGAAATATTAGGGTGAAATGAAGATTGTTGTGATATGACAAGTAGCTCCTATAGGGGTTTGCATACTTGATACCTGTGTACGCGTAACACCTAGGGACACATTTATTATTTATTATTCAATGATGAACAGTGTTTTAGATCCTCAGGTGAAATATGGGTCTTCGTGTAACTTCAAGATATGGGTAAGCCTATTAATAACAAGTTGGCTAAATATAGTACACAAGGCCGTCGTTTCGATTCCAAACTCTTCATCAAGATCATTGACCAAGTTTTTCTCATGTATATACGCGAATAAATATGAACTTAATTCCACTAACCACTCTTATCTATTTATTAATACTTCCAATTTTAAATGGAACGGCCGCTAGCTAATCAACTGAAGACGAGCTTATCAAATGCCCTGCGTTTTCTGTAATCGTGGGCATTTAAACGATTATTTAATGACATTAATGAAAATTGATAAGTTGGTTTGTCATTTCGAGAAAAAAATCATGATTAAAGGTTGAAACTTTAACAATAAGACTAGATTTTCATTTATTTTTTGAATGATTTGATTTGGTGTGTGTTCCACCTTATATTGAAGTTTCACGATTTCCGTGAAAAAGAAAATTTTTTAAAATCATTTATATCAATGGATTGTTTGTGAATTAAAAGTTCTCAAGCATTTTTTCGTTAATCGATTGAACAATTTGTGCTCATTCATAACCCATGCAGCCTCGAGGTCTCGTTATCTTGTTTCCGGCGGAAGTTGGCTCTCGTCGATAATGAGCGTGGGGTCAGCCGCCCCCCCCCCCTGGCCACGCGCGGCGGACTAATGCCCCTATCACTCGGTCCAATACGCCCATCAAATTATTGAATTCAACGAATCAATCTTGGGTCCGTGTTATTTCAACTGAAATGGATTTCATTAAACATTTCACGATACTACGCGTTAAATTAATCTGTTCAATATTTTCTCTTATCGATGGAATTAGTCAACACCGCTAACTATCAACAACGTGATCAATCCATCTAAAGCCTTTTCAGCAACGGTGATTAGAGATTATTAATGTTTATTTTCTTTAAAAATAAAAATAAAATCCCTAACAACGCTTTAAAAAAGTAAAACACGTTCTGAGCTGCTTGTTAACCGTCGATCAAAAATTGATATCTTACAGTCTTGTTCATTGTACTGTTCATAATATTATAATGAACACAATTATGTTGTATTATTACAATTCATAGTTTAATTTTGTATGAAGCGTTCCTGAAAATATGGCGTTGCATTTTGACCATAAATTATATTGTTTGGTACCATTTGCAAATTACGTTAGAAGAAAGAATATTGTGAAGTTTTAGATTGGATTGGATTTTGGATTGGAGGCCGAATGATCTCCAACCTGAGGGTTGACTTAACTTATCATTCATTACTGTCACTTTTTATAATTGTTATCCATCAATTATCATAAAAAAATGTTTTTCACTTCCACTCATATCCTGATGTTGACAATAATTGTAATATGAATTAATACGTCAGTGTTAAATTGATCGTTGCGAGTTATTTCGACAAATCTCCCAGTGCAGATAATTACATTTTTTCTTTAAACACATTGCTTGTAATTGTGTTCTGTATAAGTAAGGTTGTACACTTTCTTTTCACCGATTGCGCTTAAAAGTGTTATTTTACTTCAATTTTGAAAAATAAACCATACACTTGTAATCAATCAATATATGAAAGATACAGTATTTTGAATATCACATATTATAATTATTATCCTCATACATAAAGCAGAGTTATAATAATGTCTGGTGTGAAGTCTATGTCAACAGACTCAGACTGTAATCACTATAACAGAACTCACGTGAACAGCACCCTCAACAGTTCGGAGATGAGACTCCCACGTGGGATCAGTCGTTGCGCCGACTCACATAGAGTGCGCAGCATGCACGCCCGCCCGTCCACACCGACGCTGCAGGGAAAACACACTTAGAATAATTAATCTATTCAAATTAATGCAATTTCATTATTTTAAGGGTACTGCTGCTCACGTCAAAACGAATCCATAGAGTGTACATATTAAATTATTAAATTAACCTTTGGGCAAATTAAATTTTCATCAACTGCTATAATCGCATTGAGCAAAACCTTATACGAATGGAGTTAGTATACATTTTGTATATATAATTTTTACTCGACGTTCCATAAAGCCAAGGAAAATCTTATAAGGCAAAAAATTAACAAAATCTCATTACGCCACAACAAAACTGCAATACACTTTTAAAAAAGAATTTAAATTAGCTCAATAGAAAAATATAGCTTTAGTCGTCTCTCAAGTCGATTAGTATACAACTTGTATAAAATAATCATCAATATTTTCATATTTTAACATACTTTTATTAGTTTCTTAATTTTAGCTATATGAGACTGGAAACCCTCTTATAAAATTATCACGCCACAGGTTAAATAAGTGGTTTGCTAGCAGAAGCTAACAGATAGTTGAACAACGTGAGAGGGTCAGACATTAAAAGTAGTATGAAACTTGTGCATGGATTTAAAAATGTCCTTTCCCACAAACTGAGATGATAGTGAAACTGAGTAGGTATATTATATTCGACAACTCGTCATTTCCACAAATATCTGCAAAATTGGTTAAATGTTTTGAGACTGATTTTATAATTGATTTCGATAATTTACAAAGCAATAATTTGATTCGTAGTTTATGTAGAAAATGGTGTTAAAAACATTAAATATTTATTTATTTGTCTGCCATTGGTAGAGACAAAACTCCGATATCCATTAGGTAATTAGTTTAAAGCAAAGGCATGCACACAAGTAAAACCACGAATTTAAAATACTATTGAAAAGAGTGCAAGCTTGATTATGTAAAAACTTGGTTCAATAAGTCTCTATAACCACATTAGGATATTGATTTTTTGGTTTATTTGGATTAAGGACGCGTAACCGTAGGTCAAATGCACCACTCTAGCCTAGGGGGGGGGAGGAGGAGGGGCCATGCTGGTCATGAACTAGCCAAGGTAAGGGGAAGGGGGGTTTCTCACGTCGCGTCGTCATTGTCTTTGTCATCGTTCGTTGTGTAATTGTCATCTTTCGTCGGGGAGGTCGTCAAGGGAAGGGGCAAGTCCCCGACGACGATTGCCAAGCTCGCTCTATTTTCGGAAAGAAAAGTATACCTTCATAACTAGCTGATGTTAGCGATGGACTTTTTTCTCTTGAATTCGCTTTACGATTAGCAGAGCCAGCCTGGGCCAATTCTAACCGGGCCAGACGGGTTAGGATATTATCAATTTTTAGTAAAATAAGTATAATAAAAAAAAAAATTATCAATATTTTTAGTAAAATAAGTATAAAAAGCTCAATTGTGCCAGCGTCTAACTCTTAGCATACACCAGTAAGTAAACGAGCACAACGGACATTATATTGTAGAGGACTTCCTAATTTAGATCAATAGCACATTTCTAACAAAAATAAAAGTTGGCCGGAGACCAGGGTTTCACGTTATTTTGTTATATTTACGAGTCAAAGACGATCTCCATCTTGCGGTAGAGGTCCCGACGGTGGCGCCGCAGCAGCACTGGCGGCGCGTCGAAGAAGTGTCCGCCCCCCTTGTTGTGGATCGTCTCGTTAGGCAGCTCGTAGGCCACGGCCAAGTTCATACCGCCCGTGAATATGTCATCCGTGCCCAGGGTTTTAAACGACATGCAGAACGCCAGCTGAAGACGAGAAACTTATGTCAATCTAAGACATAATTTTTTTAAAGGAATGCAAATTGTTATTCAAAATTCAAAACTTAATTTATTAATGCAGGAATATCTTAATTTAAAAACATGTATATTTACAATATTGTCGTACCTAAATAAGTCGTTTAATAATAGTCAATAATGTTGTAAACATTAAAAAACATTTGTTTACAGTATTTAATAATTTTCTTAAGTGAGAATTGAGCGAATGGCCCCTCATAAATTTGGATTTTTTTTCAAATATGCAAACAATAGTCTTAAACTAATTTACAACGACATGGGGTTAAGTTATGTTTTTACACCTCGTTTGTTCAGGCCTTTTACAACAAAAGGTTAGGAAGAAGGTGAGGAGGAACAAAGAAAGTACACTACACACGAGGTGGTCGACGTTGTTCCAGTCGACGCTATTCAGGCGACCCCAATAATACATGATTCAAAAAGTAAAAACAGAATAAAAGAAAGCGTTACTCACTGAAAACTCACTTCCTTCTGGGAAAACGATGTACCTCTTTTGTCTTGAAAGGATCTTCTCGTCGTTGTGTTGGTGGTAGTGGTACGAGTCTGAGTCGGTTGCTAGTTTGGACAACATGCCCCCCTGTAGCGATAGCTCGCACTTGATCATCGGAGCGACACAGGTGAGAATCAGGATGGCGTGGAGGGTCGACATAATCAAAGTAGCACCTGTCAGTGTAACGCCATCATGAGTTTAATTTTGCAATTCTGACAATACATTATGGCTGCAATATATTTATTAAAATGTGTTTCCGGAAATTAAAGTTGCTCCAAAACAACGAAGTGTTTCGAATTACCTTTCATCGATACATGAAGCTGCAAAATAACATTTTTCAAATGTTTATTGAATCACATAATATTATGCTATGCTTCACGTTACAACGGTATTTCCTATTTCCATACATACAATGCCATTAAAGATCCTTTGGGAAATTCAGCGATTTTTGTGTATTTGTGCATTTACTTATATTTATTGTATTTGAATACGATATATGTAAAATGCATAATTTAAATATACAAACACATTTTAAGTCCTCGAGTTGCATTCAACGAGCTCTATTATATATAATTAAATCAATTGCCAGTTTAATGTGAGTTATTTATTTAAATTTTCTTGATATTATGTCTAAATTTGATCAGATCAGAATCAGAACACCAAATTGCGATACGTCGAAGTATGTTGTTTGTAAATGATAAGTTGTTTTGTAGCAATATTAGTTCAATTTGTTTAAATATAATATAACATGTTGCAAAAAAAAGTATATTGTCTGGTTAATAATTACCTTCTTGGTTGATACATTGTTTTATTTTAATGTAGGTACAAACAAAGTAAATGATGCATGAATGCAAATTAATGTGTGTTGTATTTTAACAATCAGCCCAAAACATTGGATAAAAAATGGATAAATATTATTTAATCAGTAAATTTACTGAATAATAATCAGTTTGGGTAATTGATTGTTAAGTATTTTGAATATTTTAAGAAGAATTCCTAGTGTATTTAAATTACTTAAACATTACATTATTTGGACATCCCTTCACAATAATAATTGTCGTATCCGCAACATACCTAGATAGACACCTGGAGGGGCATGAATTGCACCCTGGGAAGGCTTCCCAAAAAAATGATTATTATAATATTTAATATATATATGTATGTCACCTAAAAATATATCTGTTACTTCTAGAACCTACAGATTATGTACGTTAATGCAATGCGATGCTTACCTTCCTCGATCTGTCCCCAACCTGACAAGAACGTTCGGTCGTCACAATTAATTAACAACCTGCGCATACTTAGTAACTTCATTAACACCTTTGTGATAATATTGAAGTGATTGACAAGTCGCTCTCTTAGCATGCGTGTCAGTGACCAGCCGACGATACTGTCTGACGCTACTCCGACACCCAAGAGGCAATAGAAGCGTTATACATTACCGTTACCTATTTGTATGGGATAGAGGAAATCACGTAGATATTTAGTCAGGGGGCTGATGTCTCACACTTCACGATGAATGGCCAGCTTTGATTTTAATTCTGAAATCGATTAATAATGTTTAATTGATGCATTTTCTCACTTGTCTTCAAAATAACAGATAGGCCTACATGAAATCCAAGATGGCCGCTAACACATACATTGAAAAGAAAGAAAAGTTCATAACACGTTACCAAAGGTCAAATTGTAAACTCACATCAGAATGAAAATACCAAAATGTTATTTAAATTTAGAAGACAAATTATGTTCATAAAAAATAAAAATAAAACATAAAGATGGCGCATGAACTTTGGGTGATGCTTTGACAACTTTGTTAAGAACAACCGCCATTAAAATTGTTTCTGAAATAATTAATATTGTAATTTCTAGATGAAATTTAGTTACATTGACACTTAAATTTAATCCAAGATGGCCGCCGACACATTAATTTAAAATAAAAATTCATAACTCAGAAACCAAAGGTCAATTTGAAAACACACGTCTGAACACCTATACTCAAAACGTTATTTAACTTAGGAAAATAATTGGATGAGCGTAGCGAGCGAAGCGAGTGGAGCGAAGACTTCAATTTCACTGACCCCCCAAAATATTTAGCTCGGGTGTTTTTTTTTTTTTTTTTTTTTTTTGTATTTTTGTCTGTTTGTTGCTCTCTACCGGGCAAAACGGCATATGCGATCTTGATGAAAATTTGACAGGACCTTCGAAATCTCTGAACTTAGACTTGCTACGTTTTTGGGTACAATCGAAGAAATATTTCTCATGAATATCGTACTTTTACGATTTTTTTCGATTTTTAGTGCGATATTTTCGTGACATTTGGGCCGATTCTGACCAAACGGGTGGGGCTACAACGTTCATATTTCACATGTACATTAAGGTAATGGTGATTTAGTATCTTTTGAAATAAAAAGTTGAAAAAGTTAGCCAGAATCCATAGAAATAAAGCTTTTAATATAAGTTTTTTTATTTTTTGTGCGATATTTTCGTGCCATTTGGGCCGATTCTGACCAAACGGGTTGGGCTACAACGTTCATATTATACATGGACATTAAGGTTATGGTGATGAAGTATCTTTTGAAATAAAAAGTTGAAAAAGTTAGCCAGAATCCATAGAAAGAAAGCTTTTAATATAAGTTTTTACGGTAAATAATACCAATTGACAAGAAACAATAGAAACTTGACAACAATCACCTACAATGCGTAAAGCAAAACAAAGCACTTGCAAAAGTAAAGATATCCCACGCAAATTAAAAACTTCAAAAAGCTCATCCATCAACGCGGCGGGACTTTAGCGTTTTCCTAGTTATGCTAATGGAAAAATGAAGGTGGCACCTAAACCTTGAAGCAGCTCACATATATTTTGCTTTGATTGGTAATTTCATTGTGAACAACCGACATAAAAATTATTTATGAAACTTTTAATTACATTGACACTAAAATAAAATCCAGGTTGGCTGTTTGACCTCCGAGGCCTCTGACACGAGAGTGATAACACTGTGACATCTGTGAGTGAAGTACCAAAATAGACTCGACCGGTTTTAAATGGATAATTATCATGTCAATTTATTTATTTTTATTCCGGCCTCTATGACCTCAGTTTATTTCGCTTATTCCCCGTCTGGTCCTTGGGTAGGATTAGCCCTGAGCATGGCTCTGCTGAACGTAAAAGGCGAAAAAAAGATAAAATCTATCTCTCAAATATTACCTAGTAAGTTGGGGAGTAGATAACTCCATGAAACTAAAGGAGAGCTCTGGCGGTCGTCTTCGGGGACTTCATCCCGTTCCCAAGAACGACGATGATTCACGTCGCAAGCAAAATGCGTGATTGGATCAACTGGAGTAAGAATCTTGAAATTTTTCCATTCTGGAGGAGACGGTGCAAAAGTCAGTTTCAGCTAACTTCGAACGACCTTGAGAATGATCACGTGTACATATCTTGTGAATTCTAGTCAAAGACTGTATGCTCGTTTTAGAAATAACTATGCTGACGTGTGAACATGAGCGATACTTGCAACATAGTACAGCAAGTGTTTCAAAAGGAAAACTTGTTTAAAACGTTGTGTGTTCAAAAGGGAACTGTCTTTTATTGAGTTTCAGCTAACTTGTTTGAGTTGTTTCAGTATTTTAAGCGGCTCTTGCCGGAAAACAATAACTTACGTCACCTTGCAGTCTGTAGAAGCTTGCAGACAGATTGCCATCATTCAGCTGCGACCAAACGTTCAGCCAGGTTTTGAACACCTAGTTATTATGATGACGTGCGAATAGGTTCTAGCCCAATCACAAAGCTAGGCTCTCGCAACCAACATAAGGCGCGACATAAGTTAGATGATTTTAAATGTGGTTGCTCGCATCGCGTCATTCGCTCGCCGAGATGCGACGATGTCACGGCCAATCTCCGTACTTCGTGCGGGAGTTCAAACCAAAAAACTTTGATCACCCATAGAAACCACGGATTTGATGTTTATATGTAATTATGTTATACAAATACATGTTATTCAAAGTATTCACGAGGCTTTTGTACCACCTCTGGCCGATAATTTGAAAGTCGAAGAAACATGTCTGAAAAGTTAGCTAAAAGAAAGAACGCCTTTAAAATAACAGAAAAAAATTGTGAAATTTTGGGGCGGGACATAACCTTACTTTTGGAAATTAGATTAAGATTTTTGGACAAAAGTGCAATATACAAATCTAGTTCAAAATTAAATTTTGAGAATCGGTTTTCTGGACATAGTTTCTAAACACCTTTAGCTATAACTTAACTATAGCTAAAATAGTTTTCTGAAAATAACAGTTTGTGTACGAATTTTTTTGTCAAACGGTACAAAACTCGTATTTGTACCGTTTGACAAAACAATTCGTACATCAACGCCCCTGTTATTTTCAGAAAACTATTTTAGCTATAGTCAATTGTCATAGCTAAAGGTGTTTAGAAACTATGTCCAGAAAACCGATTCTCAAAATTTAATTTTGAACTAGATTTGTATATTACACTTTTGTCCAAAAATCTAAATATAATTTCCAAAAGTGAGGTTATGTCCCGCCCAAAAAAATTCACATTTTTTTCTGTTATTTTAAAGGCCTTCTTTCATTCAGCAAACTTTTCAGACATGTTTTTTCGACTTTCAAATTATCGGCCAGAGGTGGTACAATAGCCTTAAAGGGACTCGGGCGTCTAGGGCGTGTTCTTTAGATTTTTCCCTGTTCCCATGTGGATTAGGAAAAATTGGTCTATTTTGTAACCCAAATTGATCGAAGTTGTAATTAATATTTTTTTAAACCGTTAAAATGAAATCTAAAATAAAATAAGGTTTTCCAAAACCAATAAATAGGAATTTCCAGGGTATTAGTTTCTGGCGAATGTTTTGTTAAGCTATTTTAGTTCACACCTGAGACAGTTGAAAAAATCACCAACATTTAAACTTTGATTGATCTTTGCTACAAATTTAATACATTTATCAATGTTATGTGAAAATAATGGAGGCATCCAAATAAAACGCGCCGCGGACTTGAGTCACGCTGTCTCGTGAAAAGTTAAATGTATATTTCAAAACAAAGGATGGTTCCCAATTCACGTCTCATTCAAATAATGCAATTTGGTTTTCTAGACGTTTTTTTAAACGAGCATGAGTTAACAGTGAGAGAAGCTTCTTAATTAACAGATTTTCGAAAAAGAGACAAACAATTCGCTCTTCGCTTTTCGACTTTGGTGGAGGTGCCGGGTCCAATAATATACTATTGCCCTATGACTATAATGAGGCTAGCCTCATCCCCTTGACCCCAAGAGTCACCAAAACACTAGGTGTCATCATTGTTGAAGGGAAATGTCAACAAAAAACAGAATGCCAGTAATTTTTAGGTTTTGTTCAGTTTTAATCTTGGGACGTGACACAGGCTTTAACAAATGTGTATGTCTATTTTAACAATCGAGTGGCAGTGCAGAGGTGTACAAAATATGCTACATGCAAATTTAGAGAGGTTAGATTTTCACGCCAACATTGAGATTTAGATTTTCTCCCCCAACCATTCTACTCGCCCCTCAGCCGGCCCCCCTACCCCCTTATGTAAGATTCTAGCGTCGCCCCTGCACAGCGACAGAACAGCCCGATCATAAATAAGTCATCAACGGGTCGCAAGACACTTAAAAGTGTTATTCTGTAATAATGTTTTAACGATATCGTCTGCAGCCCTTTTCTGACACAAGTGTTCTACTAGCTTACAGCGATACTATATCAAATAATCTGACAGTTGACGAGGGGAAAAATTTTGAAATATTACTACTTTAAATCAAATACAAAATACTTGGTTTAGCCCAAAACACTTATAAGAGCAATAAGATAAACAGTTCAGTTTTTCGCAACTCATTGACAAAATGTACGCTGCAACGCTTCTAGGTGGGGAGCGAAGGTACTTAATAAACAGATTGTCGAAGAAAAACCCGCAAATAAAATCTCACGAAGCATTGAAATCTCTTGGTGAATGTGCTGAGTACACAAAAATTTCCCTTTTAAAAAAGGCTAGCCCTACCCTCCCGACCTCGAAGGTCACGAAACACATTCTGAATCATCCATGTTGAAGGTCAATGTCAACAAACTCGCCTTTCAATCGGAGGTCGTCAACAAACACACGGAGGGGTGGACGGAGAGTAAAGTTATGCTCATAGGAGAGCTTCACTCCATGTTGTAACATTAATGTTGTCCTAAAATAAAAACACGACAAATTGTAGTATCATAATTTATTTTAGTAGACAATGTTAACACATCGATATATAAAATTCTAGTGTCACGACAAAGCTAAAGCAAATAATGATGTAGGGCAGTCCGGGTAAAGTTGAGTACAGTTCTCGTCGGTCTGGTAGGCCTCGTCGTAGTGTAGGGGCAGGCCCGACTCTGTTTCTTCTGCTTGGGGCAATCTGCAACACATACATGTATTCATAAGGCTGTCTGCGGTAGGCCTACACATCAGTTTTACTATAGGTGAGATCTTCTATGTAGGCTATAATTAGGTTATAAGGGTTGAAAGTAGTGTGAAGTAAATGTCTAGGGGTGGTTTTTAGAGGACTTCATCCCAGCGTTCACCTCCACGATTGGATTGGAGTAGTGATGAATTAATTTTAATCAAATTATTAAACATGGCCAACATTTTTATATAACTTCTTTGAGAGGCTGAAAGTTTTTTTTTTTAGTACTTGGCTGTAAGTTTTATAACTTTTTGGTGTTTTGTGGAGAACAAACAATATTTTACATTTTGTGCAAATGTTGAAGCTAGGTTTCCAGGGGAAATGGACTGCAAACATAGCATGTATTATATACTAGGAAAACGTTAAGTCCCGCCGCGTTGTTGGATGAGCGTATGGTGCATTGAGCTGCAATGTGTTACGCGGATTTTCTGTTGTTCAGTGAAAAAACATTACTCAGTCGAAGATTTATTTTAATTAAATAAAATTTAAAAAAAATAACTTAATTTTTTAATTAAATTAAATTTTATAAAAAATTAACTTAATTTTTTAATTAATCGTAATTTTTAAAAAAGAAAAAAATCGTAAAATTGCAATTTTTATAAGAAATAATTATTCGATTGCGCTCAAATTTAATTAAAATATATTAGTTCATGAAATTAAGGTTCTGTAAAAAAAATCATTACAATCATTATCGGATAAAGCATATAGGTGTTATAAGTCAAAGAATTGTTTTAAAAAAGAAAAACCCCGTAAAATTACGATTTTCATGAGAAATATTTTTTCTATTCCGCTCAAATTTCACACGAATATCTTAATTCATAAAATCAAGGTTCTGTGAAAAAATCATTACAATCGGATAAAGCATGTAGGTGTTATAAGTCGAAGAATTTTTATAAAAATCGAAAAAAATCGTAAAATTGCGTTTTTATGAGAAAAAAATTCCCGATTGCGCTCAAAAACGTGGCAGTTCGGTGGTTATCGGTTTAGCCGGAATCGTGTGGACAAACACACAAAAATACAAAAAAAAAAAAAAAAAAAAAAAAAAACATTCCGGATTTTTTTCTCCAGTGTAGTGAAATGGAATCTTCGCTTCGCTCGCTACGCTCGCTACGCTCATCCAACTATGTGCATTCTAAAAAAATATGGTTTTACGATTATGCAATCGAATTTAACAAATAAATGATACCTAAAACCGCATAAAATTGATAAGTTGCACGAGTAATGCATTTACAAAAATATATGTATACTTTCTTCGATACAATTTTGGGATCAAATTTGGCATCGTCCAAAACCTAATGTGTTGTTTAAAATTATTTTAATATGGATCTAGACAAAACTAAACCTGCAAAAATATAATTTATGCCTAGTAAAACAAACAAGAATTTTTTTTAATTGAAAATATTAAAATATTTATCCTAAGACGTGTACTTTTATGTTAATAGTATTATTAGTATCACTCAAAATTATTAAAATTCTTGTTTTAACTGTGGTAAATAAAAGTATTATAGTAATTATTTAATATAAATTGTGTGTATTGATGGCTGGTAGTGTTTCTATATTATCGACATGACATACATACAACGTTTAGCCTGTTGGACAACACTGAACACAAAATGACAACTAATAAAAAATCAGCATGGACTTACGAGAAAATAGCGTGCAGCAACTCCTCCAAAAACTCCCCCTTTTCATTTGACCTTTGAGCTGATTCACACAGACCTTTTAGGACACATGCTCTCCCATTTAAACCATGACTGAAACATAGTTTAAAATCAGTTTTATTTAAAGGAGATTGACGAAGAAATTAAGTGTATAAAAAATGTATCGTTTGAACTGACCATCTGACATTTGCAAGAATTACGTGTGTCATTCTGACGGAAATGATGAACAACAGTTAATAATATGTGAATGAAAATGTGTCAATGATAAGTCGGTGTATCGTATTTTAGTTTTATTAAATCATTATTTAATTAATTTCCTACTACTTCTTACTAACGAACGATATTACGATATAGTGTTAATTTGAATAACAAAGATGCGTTTTGTAAGATTTAATTTATTCGGGACTCACGCCTGCAGGAACGTTTCTATGGTCGAGTAGATATCCCGGCGATCTCTTCGGTGGATGACTTCGTTAAACGGTCGAGGGAACTTATCCAGAAACAACCTGGTATCAGTCGGAAGTTGCCAGGCCAGGCTGACCGTGTAGCCGTAGGCGTAGTCGATCTCGGCGAGGACAGGGATAGTCAGGCAGTAGATCAACTGCTCAGAACATTGGCACGAGTTAGAAGTTAGGACATGACACACTAACTTAACACTAACTTAACTGCAGTTGAACTTATCTAGACAAGACTATAAAGTCCATTTTATGATCAACTGAGAGTAGCTGTTTTGGCGTTGCTTCCAAATGCAGAACAGTTTGGCTAGCCCCAACTTTCTTTGTGTCGTCTTAATAGGGGTTGCAGCTAGTTCGAGTCCTTGTGTTATTGTTGTCTGTTCGCCGATCCCTTCCTTCCTTCAATGGCCATGTTGTAAACTACCTTTTCTATCATAAAGTTTATTGAGGTCTGACAACGATTTTACCCTTCCCAACTCAGAGCCACATCCACAACTAATAAAATATTAAAATTAAAATTAAAAAGAATTAAATTCATATTCATATCATACCATATTCTACAACAAGTGGAACACATTTACGTATATTTGACACCAACGCACGTGCGTTCGAATCCCTCGTAAAAGACCTTTTTATTTCGTCATTGACTCAATAATGACATATTTTATTATTTATAACTAATGTTTAACAGTAAAAGGCGGAATTCACAAACAGATACCAATAATCTTATGGTTATATTATCAAAAAACTTTTGCCACGGTAACATTGGTTATAATTTGCATTGAATGTGTGAGTGTGTGTGGGGAGGGGGGGGGGGAGGATCTTGGAAGAAACGTGGTCAAAACATGATAGATTGCGAACAAATGTTTTGTCACCATCTTATCATAATTTGGACGGTTCCTTTTCTATTGTGGAAAATAGTAACCAGCAACATATTATTGTTTTTATACCAAATCGAAAGAAGTAAAAAGAAAACACAGCCTGTACCGGGACTCAAACCCGGAACCATCGGCATAGGAAACATGAATAAACCAACTTAACAAACCCGTCACAATACTGAGATGACCCGTATTCATGACCGCCCTTTATCCGTCGATGCGCCTATATTTGCTTCGTTATTGTCTTCCTCTTGTGCATGTTATATTTTTATTATCAAGCAAGTTACTATAAACTGGAAGCATAGACGATAAAAGTTCTTTATTTAATTCACGGAGCTAAAAAGCCTATTATACAACCGAAAGTTGTGAACATCATGACCACCCTGACAGTGGCTTGCTTTCATATGAATTTATGTTTAATTTCTCTGCTTCCGATGCAAAATATCGTGGGTTGGTGTCGGTGGTGCCGACAGGGCTTAACATTAAAAACGCTTTGACATGTATTTATGTATCAATATGTATACAGGATCGGTATATCTGTAGCTGTGTTTTTTTTATGTACATGTTGTGTTGTTACTGTATACTTTTATCTTTATTTTTATATTATTGTTAGACGACACAATCTACAATGATTTGTATTTTGTATAACTTATGTATTAACAATGGTGACTGTCCAGAAACAAATTAAAATTCATTCGTTCCTCTTTAAATTAAAAGACCTGACCCCACTGAAAATCAGTTGCGAGAATAGCACCGAGAAATACTCATAGAGCAGACTCTAAATTCGAATTTATTTATTTAAGTTAATTTAATATTCGATATCGATAGGTCATTTGCCACTACTCCGCGAGCCATATGCAGACTTGCGCTAAAGCGTACATGCCACTATAAAACAACTATAAAAGTTATACACGGACTGCTACAACATGCATTTTCAGAAATATATATAAAACGATAGTTTTACGAAATGATATGGTAATTTAGGAATATCATTAATGCAGGTCAAGAACGCACCACATTTTAAATTATATATTTTATTGCCTCCCCTTTTCCCACTGAACACCACATCTCAGAACCTTACCACCCCCCATTCAACATTTACGAGCTACTCTAGGGGATGTCCAACATCGGCTGGGGAAAGGAACCGGCTTTCGTAGCCTGAGGCACTCTCAGTTCGCTGTGGAATGCACTTAGAATAAATAACACCACACTGCGATACTCTACACTACACATCACACAGCACTGAACTAAACTTCATTACACTTCACTAAACTAAACTTCTATACACTGCACTACACATCACTAGACTACACATCACACTACACTACACTTCCCTACACTACACATCACATCACAATACACTACATTTCACTACACTACACATCACATCACACTACACTACACGAAACTACACTAGACTACAATTATTCCACTATACTACACTAAACTTCACTACACTCACTTACTTCATAACACTACATTTCACTTCACTACCCTACACTAAATTACACTTCCCTACACTATATTACACTACACGACATTACACCATACATTGCATTGCTTTACATAACACTAGACTAGACTACAGTTTACTACTTTACACTTTACTGCACTACATTACACTATACTTCACTACACTATACTTCCTTAAACTATATAACACTGCACTACATTACACTATACTGCACTGCACTACACTCTCCTTCACTATATAACACACACTGCATTACACTACTCATTGTCTTACATTACACTACACCAGACTACAGTACACTAGACTTTACTGCATTGCACTGCACTACACTTTTCTTCACTATACTACGAACACTACAATAAACTTCACTTCTCTAAACTACACTGCATTGTTACAAACAATACACACTGCATTACACTGCATATTACTACCACACAATTCATGATGTTTTTTTTTCTTGATCATGCATTTTTAATATATTTTTTAAAATTTAAAATTACAATTAACATTGTGTTGTTTAAGTGAAACTTACTTGCAGTGAACTACCTTCAGGAAATGTCAGGTACCGTTTTTTCCGAGACAAAATCTTTTCGCTTCCCACTTTAACAGCTGTGTCTTCATCTTGCGTCACAGTATTGTTCTTTTCATACGTACACTGATCGTCGCCTGTTGCTAGCACGAGACACATGGAAGCCACCACACATGTACCGAGGAGCCACCTCATCGTAACAACGTGGTTGTTTTACGTGCACAATGTATTACACAGATGTCGTGGAGAGTCGCACACTTTCAGAAGTGTTTGTTTGTCTTTGAGTATGAAGCGTGGGGTTGATGCACCGGAGAAACGCGATCACATGGTTCGCACGTGAGGTGTTTACTCTTTGCATTGAGGGAGCGACATTACGTGACTGACACTTGCGCTAACTAATATCTTCAACATGATTAGCTGAGGGTAATGCTCTGCGACGAGAAAGAGTTTAAATCACTAAGATCAACGACTCTATGTTGTTGTTATACAGATAGCATATGTACAGTTCTCATTGAGCTCACATTGGATGAGTTTAGACTGTTGGATTGGTCGAGTAAGGTATTATTCACCAATTATATATGAACATGATACATAGGTTTCGTTAAGTTTTGATATTCTAAACTAGGACAGGCTATAATAATTATAAAGTGATGAAGATTAATAAAAGTTATGAAAATATAAATAATAGTACACAAAACTTTTAACTTGTAGGGTGGTGTGTGTATTATACTTTTATTATACATAAACTTATATGCACCAATAAGATAAAAGTGAAATGGTATTATTTTGGACATACCAGGTATTATAATTCAGAATGAAGCGGTATATCTGGATCACTTTAAAGCTCTAGCATTTTGTCCAATGGGATTGTGGTCTGCACTAACAAAGTGTGTTTATCGCGATCAGAGCATCATTATATTGTTAACTTAGTTAACTTGAATGGTCATTTATGCTAACATTGTAAGAAAAGTCAGCCAGAACTTTCCTACGATTAGTCAATATAAGACGAAATCCATATTTGGTATAATATCCCATAATCCATCATGATAGTTGGTTACAATAAGAGCAGGATGATAGGAATTACTTTCGTTTTCGTGATTGTACAAAATATTTTAAAATGTGTAAATTGTTTATACAATAAACATATTTCGGCCACAAACCAAACGGGCATTGTAGATGGACAAAATTTGTATTCGCGATTCGAGTCAGGACTGGAAGGAGGCACTTCATCGGATGATATACAAAGAAAGATGGCAGCAAGCTTGCGGTATTTTAATGTCCAGTTAAAGTGGCAAGTAAATAATTATTTAACTGCCACATAACTTTTTATCGCTATGGCAATATACCAATCGAAAGCCTTTACTAAAGCCTATTTACTTGCACATAAATTTTAACTAGACATTGAAATTCAGGAAGATACTCTCTACCTATTCATTAACAAATGTTCTAAATGTGAAATACCGGTCAATAAAAAAATAATAATGTCTATGTGTTTTCAAGTACGAGAATTAACCAACTTAAAAAATATAATCTAAGAAATAATTTAAGAAAATGTAAATAATTGATTCAACATTTATTCAGATTAAGATTCTCGTTTTATATGAACAAATCGCATCAATCAATCATCATTCAATTTTCCTTCGTACTGAACTTTGTATTGTATCATTTAGAGTAGTAGATAATGGCATTCTTTCTGACCCAAAACTTAAATATCTACTCATTAATAATTGATTTATTCAATAAAGAAGTCAAGGCAATTACAAGTCCAACAAAGTCGTATACAGTAGTTGGTATTTCTTTCTGTTTATAGCGCACAGCACTGTGGGTCGGAGCTAATGAGATAAGTTGCGCGAGCGAGGTACGCCAACCTTATAAAACTTGCTCAGTGTTCTGGCGAGGGTTCCAGGTGTGCCACACTGAGCGGGCAGTAATTGTTTGTAGCCTCGCAGTAGTTGGTCACGTTGTAAGGGTGGTAGGAATGCTCATCCCCTCTAGGAATCCTAGAACAATACGGAAATGATCTATTTGTCTCTCATTATTAATTTTGGGCCCATGAAATTATACACTTTTTCTGTAGAAATAATGGGCTCAAATATGAATATATTGATTTTCAGTAACCATAAAAATACATAAAAAACAAATGGTGAAAAATCATTAATTCTTATGTTAATGACTATAATAAACACTTAGTTTTACTCAAAATATTGTTTGAATTGTACCTCAAGTTGACGAAATTTTAAATTTGTTGACATTTTTGTGTAGATAAGGTTAATTAGAGTACTTATAGCTCAAATTAGCCCAAAAAGCACGTGTTTACCGTAAATTAGCAAACACACAATATAGGTTTAGCACTTGTGAGTTGGTGTAACCTGTTGTAAGACTAGAGCCCAATTAAAATAAAAAATATCAGAATAAAGCGAACATTAATACATATAACATACATAAGTTATAATATAGAGGTTCTTTACTCAATACTAATAATAAAAACATATAAAAAGTCCCGCAAATTAATTCTAAATCCAATTTGGTAATATTTAGAAGTGAATGTTAAAACTAGTCTCACAGCACTTTATTATTCAGGTGGCATACGGGCAGCTTTGGAAAATTACTTCTATCAGAGTAATTTGAAATTTGAAACCTCAATTATTATTAGTTTTCATCTAGCAAAATATTCAACACAATATCATATTGAAACTAATAAGTAATGCCAATTCATTGAGTTCACATATGAAAGTTATGCCAGCATGAGCGAAAAAATATTGTTTCTATTTGATTATCATACATAGTTAAATTTTCATTGGATGAGCGAAGCAAAGATTCCATTTCACTACACTGGAGAAAAAAATCCTTTTTTTTTTTAATTCTTTTTTTTCTTTTTGTATTTTTGTCTGGCTGTTAACACGATTCCGGCTAAACCGATACTCCGATTGCAATGAAATTTTATGGAGGCCTTCGAAATCTCTGAACTTACAACTGCCACGTTTTTGAGCGCAATCGGAAAATTATTTCTCATGAAAATCGCAGTTTTACTATTTTTTTCGTTTACTTTTTAAATATCTTCGAATTATAACACCAACATGCTTTGTCCGATTGAAATGGTTTTTTCACAAAATCTTAATTTGATGAATTGATATATTCTTGTGAAATTTGATTGCAATCAAAAAATTATTTCTCATAATAATCGCAATTTAATGATTTTTTTCCTATTTTTTAAATTTCTTCGACTTACTCACCTACATGTTTTATTCGATTGTCATGATTTTTCACAGAACAATAATTTATAAATTTATATATTCGTGTGAAATTTGAGCGCAATCGAAAAATTATTTCTCGTGATAATAGCAATTTTACGATTTTATTTGGATTTTTTCAATTTCTTCGACTTATAATACCTACATGCTTTATTCGATTGTAATGATTTTTTCACAGAACCTTAATTTTATGAATTAATATATTCGTGTGAAATTTGAGTGTAATCAAAAAATTATTTCTCATGGATAATCTCTATTTTACGCTTTTTTTGTTTTAAAAAAAATACGCTCATCCAACAACGCGCCTGAAAAAGCGTTTGCAAAGCTTCCTAGTATGAAATCACACCATTGCTAAAAATTTTGGAAGAGCGTAGCGAGGAGCGAAGATTCCATTTCACTACACTGGAGAAAAAAATCCGTAATGTTTTTTTTCTTCCTTTTTCTGTATTATTGTGTCTGTTAACACGATTTCGGATAAACCAATACTCCAATTGCAATGACATTTTCCGGAGACCTTCGAAATCTCTGAACTTAGAACTGCCACGTTTTTGAGCGCAATCAAAAAATTATTTCTCATGTAAGTCACAATTTTACGATTTTTCCCGATTTTTAAAAATTCCTTCGACTTATAGCACCTACATGCTTTATCCGATTGTAATGATTTTTTTTAGAGAATCTTTATTTTCCGAATGATTATATTCATGTGAAATTTGAGCGTTATCAAAAAAAATTTTCTCGTGATAATCGCAATTGTACGATCTTTTTCGATTTTTTAAATTTCTTCGACTTATAACATTCGATTGTAATAATATTTTCACAGAACCTTAATTTTATAAATTAATATAGTCGCGTGAAATTTTGAGCGATATTTAAAAAATATTTCTTATCTAAATTGCAATTTTACGCATTTTCGTGTTTAAAAAATTACGCTCATCCAACAACGCGCCTGAAAAAGCGTTTGCGAAGTTTCCTAGTATTTTTATATATTTAGAAAAGCACTTAGATTTACAGAGTTTTTTTCCTTCCTGTATTTCAATAAAGATCGAACTGGGTGACTCTCCCTCATGGATCCTTCGCTGATAGCTTGCCGGATTATGACATTCAACATTTGCCATTTTTTAAAAATGTTATTATTTGCGCTATATTACTTACTATTGCTGACCAAATCACACTATTTTTTACAATTTGTGTATCTGTGGACTTATTACCATGAATGATAATTCTGAAGTTAAATGATAAACTGTAAATATGTAAAAGACAAAAAAGCATACATAGCATCAGTGGGTAACGTTAACTCTACTAAGTATTTAAATGATGGCTACATTAAAACACAAGTATAGTAATCCACCTACGTGAATATGACTCGCAGAGCTTTTTGAAAGAGCGTTGTATTGGGAAATGCTGCCTTAGAAGCCTCACACAGGTAGTGAAATATACAATCACGTCCATCCAAGCCGTTTCTGAAACAAACAAACACAAATATTAATTTATCACGTTTTAATGGTAAACCAAAGAAATGTGTAGAACGATTGAAGCATGAAGTACTGGGTTAACAGAATTCCTACAAAGCAAAATTATATAGTTTTCAACTTCTGTTTAAAATCCTTAGCCTTTTGTTACTACTCTTGACGTTTACGTCCACCCTCGCTTTCTACCTTAGCCCTCTTGTAACGAACTCCTTGTAACTAACAGAGCTTTTGAAATCCTTTAATTAGTAATTATATGAGTGTTGTGAAGGGTACGAGATAGGGCATTGCAAAAACAATGACGAGGAAAGGTCAAGAGCATAATATTATTGATTGAAGGAGCCACTTTCCCATTTTCCATACTTATGTTATGTTTAAAGTAGGGTGTGGTGTGATTTTTTCACGTGATTTTCATTTGATTTTTATATTGCTGCATCATTTTTTATACATAACTTTGTAGTAAGATCAAAGTTTAGGCACTTATCTTTGGTAAGACACAAGATTTGCATACGCGGTAAACGTAAACTTATGGAGCCACATATTGATGACTCAATCAATGTGCTCTACACATGTTTGAACCAAACCGAAAAAATTAATAATTTTATTTATGTTATGAGAGTGTTTTTAAGCTTAGGCATGGGCCCTATAAATCATAAAGTTTTTTTATAGCAATTATCATGAAAATTTATCTCGACTAAGGCTCGAACCCAGATCTTCCGACTCTACAAAAATTTTATTACGTATTCAGGTGCTGTTCATTTTATTTCCGTCAAGCGGTATTATAAACTGTTCCATGTTTCGTTCAAGATTCCTTGACAACACAATCGAAATGTGCAATGATTATAAAATACAACAATACGTACTTGAACAAATTGACTATATTTTGTCCTTGATTTCAATGAATCTCGAACGAAACAGAGTTGACTTAGTTTGTGTATTAGGTACTCGCGTAGATAATGATGCTTGCTGAACTTACCGGTCGATTATATGTTCTATGTCTTGGTATATAGATCGCCGACGAATAGGCAAGTGATGAACAGAAGTAGGTAAGTCCCACAAGACTTTAAACCCAAGGACGTAGACAAACGTTGGATTGTTTATAAAGATATCTTCTTTTAATACTAGACGTACCTGGGATAAAGAGCGGATAAGCAATAATTATGTAGACACAATCCAGATTATTGTAAACTTACTCAGTACTTTCGTTATTTGAATAAATAAATGTACTCAACAAAAAATATAGGCCGAAATCATGATAGCTTACAAATATTAACATCAAACAAAATTACAAAAAATTATAATACCAAGTTTTTTTTGTATTTGTGATGTCGTACGCAAATGCTGTAATCGACGATCATCAAAATGTTACCGATTGGAGTAATAATATGACAGCCAAAAGTGGAGTGACATACTAAATTGTAAGTATTGTTTCGTATCAAGTCAATGCCTAAATGACAAATTAATAAAAATTAACTACAAGTATATGAATAAATACAAAAGAATACTTACAAAGAACCGACTTTTAGTCGGAAAAACAATTTTCCGTCTTGTTCGTGATGATCTCTCTGCTGATATTAGTGTCTTTGAAATCATTAACGTCAGTGAGATGAATAATATCACTTTGGAGTAGTGAATTATCATGGTTGTTGTAATCACTTAAACCACAGACACATTTATATCTTTGAATATCACTCGAGTTCATATCAAATGTGCGAATCCCATACTAAGCCACGAGGATTGCAGTATACCAGCTCTTTAACTCGCATCTTCTTCACAGATCTAGTGCAAGAGTGGCATATGGAAATTAGTGTTTCAAGACGTAACGGCAATGCAAATGAGCAAATAACAGTTTAGGTATAATGTGATGTGATCTATACAACCGCTGTTCAAATAAATTCCAGTTACACGTTATGTTAACGATGTATTCAAATAAATGCAATACAATATTACATGACGTGAGACAGAAATCTGGGTTATCTTAAAGGGCATTCTTCCTGTAAGTTAGCAACATAACTAGGTTTTTACATTAACCTACACTCATATCATGATTCCATCACAATATTATATTAAGATAATGAAATTAGATAACCTGTATCCAAACAAATGTAATGTAAACTAAAATGTTGTATGACTCGTTGGTCTTGTGGTTAGCGAATCTGCTTCCGAAGCAGAAGGTCCAGGGTTCGATTCCCGCCAAAGTCAGAAGTCAGAAGGACTTAGGCTGCACAGAAGTAGCTATAATATCGGTGCGATGCAGTGTCCCCGCATATCAGTTAGAACTCGGCCCACAATTGTCATATCAGCATAATTTTTTAAAATCTATTCACGATAAAATTTACTTAGACTTGTGTTTTGTCGATTTTCGAAATTGTATCTTATATGGTATTATAAAAAATTGCGAACTTGGACAATATTTTGAAAATTTACCTTCACTTTAGAGCTTTATAAAAAAAATTACAAACATTTTAATGGAAAAAGTACACAACACAAGTTCTTATTTTAACATTAATCTTCAAAATAAAATACAAATTATCAAAATCGTGAATATAGTTACCGCAAACTACTGATATTCGAATGCGTGTTTTGCAGGGTCCATTAACTTGGCTCAACCACCAATGAAATTTTGACTTTTGATATGCTGTGAATTTTGCACACTTTTTGTACAATTTTGCACAACCAATGGCGATTTTTGCACAAGCAACACAAAAAAGTTACGGCAACTTCATTTTGGCTGAACCAAGTTAATGCTAGAACAACCAAAATGGATTTTCATGTCAAAACCTATGCCATATTTTTGCACACTTTTTGCACTTTTGCACAATTTTGCACAACCAATTACGATATTTGCACAAGCAACACACAAAAGTTACAACAACTTCATTTTGGCTGAGCCAAGTTTCCACATAACACTCAATATTGTAGGTATATTCATTTTAAGTGCTCGTGATAATGTCAGGATATTGATGTTGTATACACGTTTGTACAATATTCGTCGGGAGGTTCAGTAACTTAAATTTTATTTGTTTTCATCAAATATCTCTACAATGTCGATAGAATATTGTTGTTTTAACATTTGAAATCCCAACGGTTTTATTACCTGGCTTTTTCATACAATATGCCTGCAATATCGATAGGAATTCTTATAAAAAATTTGAAATTTTAACGGTTTTTGTGGCGTGGGGTAGCTTGTCCTGTCCTGTCTGTTGTCATTCGACGATCAGTCGTCGGGAGAGAAGACGTGTACTTGTGGCCGTTGTGTTTAACATTACCTAGCTTGATAATAAAACTCAGCAGAAGGGATTTTATACCGCTGAGATGAGTGAGTGAATTGTGTAACTCAAATCTTGGACTACAAAATTGCTTTTTTAAACAGTGAAAAGATCTAGCAACACACGTCGAGATAAACTAAGACTCACCTTAACCTCACATCGTTTTTTCGCAGTTACAATGTGTGACAAGCAAAATTGTATTGTTATATACCGCATGTATTCTTGCTTAAAACTAAGCTACAAACACACATTATGTGATATGTGCCAGTTCAGCTTTGTGTCGGTAAACACATTTTGGCTGAGCCAAGTTAAAGCTAGAACCACCAAAATGGTTTTCATGTCAAAACCTTTGCCATATTTTTGCACACATTTTGCACAATTTTGCACAACCAATTACGATTTTTGCACAAGCAACACAAAAAAGTTATGGCAACTTCATTTCGGCTGAGCCAAGTTAATGCTAGAACAACCAAAATGGATTTACATGTTAAACCCCAATGGGGAGACAATAAACCAAAGCGTCCAAGCCAACCTTTTAGGGCCTAAAGCAATGGACGACTGAGCGATAACCAACCAAAGATCGATATTTGCTAAGTAAATATATAGCAATCAATGGTATGGGCAGAGCGAACATACGTTGATCAACGCCACAATCAACAAGGCTGATTTAGAACAAGTTAAAATTGAATACTTGTTTTCTTCAGCCAAGTTTGGCCAACGATAAAAATGTTTCATACAGTGATTGTATGTAATTTAAAAATCGCGATTCTTCTCTTTCTTCTTTTTTCAGCCTAGATAGGCCTATGTAATTAGTTTTTCATACCGTGAGTTATATGTGATTTTATATAACAATCGGTAAAATACCCGTCTCCTTCAGTAAATTAGGCATACAATTAAAGCGTCTTATATAGTGATTGTATGCAATTTGTTATCGCGATTCTTGTCTTCTTCTTTTTTCAGCCTAGTCAGGCCTACGATAAATCAATAAAAAATCCGCATTTGAAGTCTACCCAGTCAGTCACATAACTTTTTTTTGGTAGAGGACAATAAACCAAAGCGTCTAAGCCAACCTTTTAGGGCCTGACGCAATGGACGAGTGAGCGATATTCAACCAGATCGATATTATTTTGAAAATATAGCAATCAATGGTATGGACAGAGCGAACATCCGTTGATCAACGCCAGAATCAACGAGGCTGATTCAGAACAAGTTCAAATTTAATACCCGTTTTCTTCAGCCAAGTTTGGCCAACGATAAAAATGTTTCATACAGTGATTGTATGTGATTCGTTGTCATGATTCTTCTCTTTCTTCTTTCTTCAGCCTAGAAAGGCCTATACCCTTATTAGTTTTGTATACCGTGAGTTATATGTGATTTGATATAGCAATCGTGAAAATACCCGTTTCCATCAGTCAAGTTAGGCATACGATTTAAGTGTCTCATAGAATGAGTGAATGCAATTTGTTATCGCGATTCTTGTCTTCTTCTTTTTTCAGCCTAGTCAGGCCTACGATAAATCAATAAAAAAATCTGCAATTAGAGTCTTCCCAGTCAGTTACATAACTTGTTTTTGGTAGGGGACAATAAACCAAAGCGTCCAAGCCAACCTTTAAGGGCCTAAAGCAATGGACGAGTGAGCGATAACCAACCAAAGAACAATATTTTTTTTAGTAAATATATAGCAATCAATGGTATGGGCAGAGCGAACATACGTTGATCAACGCCACAATCAACAAGGCTGATTTAGAACAAGTTAAAATTTAATACTTGTTTTCTTCAGCCAAGTTTGGCCAACGATAAAAATGTTTCATACAATGATTGTATGTGATTTGTTATCGCGATACTTCTCTTCTTCTTTTTTCAGCCTAGAGAGGCCTATGTAATTAGTTTTTTATACCGTGAGTTATATGTGATTTTATATAACAATCGGTAAAATACCGGTCTCCTTCAGTAAGTAAGGCATACGATTAAAGCGTCTCATATAGTGATTGTATGCAATTTGTTATCGCGAGTCTTGTCTTCTTCTTTTTTCAGCCTAGTCAGGCCTACGATAAATCAATAAAAATCCGCATTTGAAGTCTTCCCAGTCAGTCACATAAGTTATTTTTGGTAGGGGACAATAAACCAAAGCGTCCAAGCCAACCCTGTAGGGCCTGACGCAATGGACAAGTGAGCGATAACCAACCAAACATCGATATTTTTTTAGGAAATATAGCAATCGATGGTACGGACAGAGCGAACATCCTTTGATCAACGCCAGACTCAACAAGGCTTATTCAGAACAAGTTCAAATTTAATACCCGTTTTTTTCAGCCAAGTTTGGCCAACAATAAAAATGTTTCATACGGTGATTTTATGTGCTTTGTTATCGCGATTCTTTTCTTTCTTCTTTCTTCAGCCTAGATAGGCCTAGGCCTATGTTATTAGTTTTTTATACCGTGAGTTATATGTGATTTGATAGAGCATTCGGAAAAATATACGTTTTCTTCAGTCAAGTTAGGCATACGATTAAAGCGTCTCATATAGTGATTGTATGCAATTTGTTAACGCGATTCTTCTGTTCTCCTTTTTTCAGCCAAGTAAGGCCTTTGATAAATCAATAAAAAGTTAGCATTAAGATTCTACCCACTCAGTCACATTACTGATTTTTGTTAGGGGTCAATAAACCAAAGCGTCCAAGGCAACCCTGAAAGAGCCTGACGCAATGGACGAGTGAGCGATAACCAACCAAAGATCGATATTTTTTTTAGGAAATATAGCAATCAATGGTATGGACAGAGCGAACATACGTTGATCAACGCCAGAATAAACAAAGCAGATTAAAATCAATTTCAAATTTAATAACCGTTTGCTTCAGCCAAGTTTAGCCAACGATAAAAATGTTTCATACAGTGATTGTATATGATTTGTTTCACGATTCTTCTCTATCTTCTTTTTCAGCCTAGATAGGCCTATGTTATTAGTTTTTTATACCGTGAGTTATATGTGATTTGTTATAGCAATCGGGAAAAATCCCGTTTTCTTTAGTCAAGTTAGGCATACGATTAAAGCGTCTCATAGTGATTGTATGCAATTTGTTATCGCGATTCTTGTCTTCTCCTTTTTTCAGCCTAGTCAGGCCTACGATAAATCAATAAAAAATCCGCATTTTAAGTCTACCCAGTCAGTCACATAACCTGTTTCTGTTAGGGGACAATAAACCAAAGCGTCCAAGCCAACCCTGTTGGGCCTGACGCAATGGACGAGTGAGCGATAAACAACCAAAGATCGATAATTTTTTTAGGGAATATAGCAATCAATGGTATGGACAGAGCGATTATCCGTTGATCAACGCCAGAATTAACAAGGCTGATTCAGAATTAGTTCAAATTTAATACCCGTTTTCTTCAGCCAAGTTTGGCCAACGATAAAAATGTTTCATACAATGATCGTATGTGATTTGTTATCGCGATTCATCTCTTCTTCTTTCTTCATCCTTGTTAGTCTTTCGATAAAAGCGTTTTATACAGTGATTTGTTATTGCGATCGGGGAAATATTGCTCTTCCATATTTGTCATGAGAAATTGTCATGGACAGCTTCATGTCGAATCTTTGGTCTGCTTCTTTTTGGTCCTCTGTGCCTCTTCTAGACCAGCAAAATGTCACAGATGTATTTCTTGCACATCTCTAATATTTAAATTTTCCTATTACTAGATAAGCCCTAAATGTTAATTTATTGAGATTGTGACAAGTTTTGGCATCAATTAACTCTGATCCTGGTCCTTTGAAAGGTTCCTCTTTGCTCGGATTTTGAAAGGATTAGCCGACATTTTTGTCGTTTTCAGGGGACGCCCGATTGCATCGTTTTCCTAATCTAACAATCTTCATGGAGGCTCCTTTCATGTCCCCCCCCCCCCGATTTAAGTGTTTTATACAGTGAGCTGTATGTGATTATTTATTGCGACCGGGAAAAGTACCCGTTTTCTTAAGGCGAGTTAAGTTTACGATAAAATTGAATTATTTAGTGAGTTGTAAATGATTTGTAATCGCGATCAAATAAAATACCCGTTTTCTTCAGTCAAGTAAGGCATACGATTTAAGTGTCTCGTATAGTGATTGAATGTAATTTGTTATCGCGATTCTTCTGTTCTCCTTTTTTCAGCCAAAAAAGGCCTTCGATAAATCAATATAAATTTAGCATTTAGAGTCTACCCACTCAGTCTCATTACTGATTTTTGGTAGAGGTCAATAAACCAAAGCGTCCAAGCCTTCCCTGTAGGGCCTGACGCAATGGACGAGTGAGCGATAACCAACCAAAGATCGATATTTTTTTAGGAAATATAGCAATCAATGGTATAGACAGAGCGAACATCCGTTGATCAACGCCAGAATCAACAAGGCTGATTCAGAACAAGTTCAAATTTAATACCCGTTTTTTTCAGCCAAGTTTGGCCAACAAAAAAATGTTTCATACAGTGATTTTATGTGCTTTGTTATCGCGATTCTTTTCTTTCTTCTTTCTTCAGCCTAGATAGGCCTATGTTATTAGTTTTTTATACCGTGAGTTATATGTGATTTGATAGAGCATTCGGGAAAATATCCGTTTTCTTCAGTCAAGTTAGGCATACGATTAAAGCGTCTCATATAGTGATTGTATGCAATTTGTTAACGCGATTCTTCTGTTCTCCTTTTTTCAGCCAAGTAAGGCCTTTGATAAATCAATAAAAAGTTAGCATTAAGATTCTACCCACTCAGTCACATAACTGATTTTTGGTAGATGTCAATAAACCAAAGCGTCCAAGCCAACCCTGAAAGAGCCTGACGCAATGGACGAGTGAGCGATAACCAACCAAAGATCGATATATTTTTTTAGGAAATATAGCAATCAATGGTATGGACAGAGCGAACATACGTTGATCAACGCCAAAATAAACAAAGCTGATTGAAATCAATTTCAAATTTAATAACCGTTTTCTTCAGCCAAGTTTAGCCAACGATAAAAATGTTTCATACAGTGATTGTATGTAATTTGTTTGACGATTCTTCTCTTTCTTCTTTTTCAGCCTAGATAGGCCTATGTTATTAATTTTTTATACCGTAAGTTATATGTGATTTGTTATAGCAATCAGGAAAATACCCGTTTTCTTTAGTCAAGTTAGGCATACGATTAAAGCGTCTCATAGTGATTGCATGCAATTTGTTATCGCGATTCTTGTCTTCTCCTTTTTTCAGCCTAGTCAGGCCTACGATAAATCAATAAAAAATCCGCATTTGAAGTCTACCCAGTCAGTCACATAACCTGTTTTTGTTAGGGGACCATAAACCAAAGCGTCCAAGCCAACCCTGTTGGGCCTGACGCAATGGACGAGTGAGCGATAACCAACCAAAGAAAGATAATTTTTTTAGGAAATATATCAATCAATGGTATGGACAGAGCGAACATCCGTTGATCAACGCCACAATCAACAAGGCTGATTCAGAACGAGTTCAAATTTAATACCCGTTTTTTTCAGTCTTACGATAAAAGTGTTTTATACAGTGATTTGTTATTGCGATCGGGGAAATATTGCTCTTCCATATTTGTCATGAGAAATTGTCACGGACAACTTCATGTCGAATCTATGGTCTGCTTCTTGTTGGTCCTCTGTGCGTCTTCTAGACCAGCAAAATATAACAGTTGTATTTCTTGCACATCTCTAATATTTTAATTTCCCTATTACTTGATAAGCCCTAAATGTTAATAAATTGAGATTGTGACAAGTTTTGGCAATAACAAACTCCAATCCTGTGCCTTTGAAGGGTTCCTCTTTGCTCGGATTTTGAAAGGATTGGCCGACATTTTTGTCGTTTACAGGACACGCCCGATTTTATCGTTTTCATAATTTAACAATCTTCGTGGAAGCTCCTTTCATGTCCCCCCCCCCCCCGATTTAAGTGTTTTATGCAGTGAGCTGTATGTGATTATTTATTGCGACCGGGAAAAGTACCCGTTTTCTTAAGGCGAGTTAAGTTTACGATAAAATTGATTTATTTAGTGAGTTGTAAATGATTTGTAATCGCGATCAAGTTAAATACCCGTTTTCTTCAGTCAAGTAAGGCATACGATGTAAGTGTCTCGTATAGTGATTGAATGAAATTTGTCATCGCGATTCTTCTGTTCTCCTTTTTTCAGCCAAGTAAGGCCTTCAATAAATCAAAAAAAAATTAGCATTAAGAGTCTACCCACTCAGTCACATTACTGATTTTTGGTAGAGGTCAATAAACCAAAGCTTCCAAGCCAACCCTGAAAGAGCCTGACGCAATGGACGAGTGAGCAATAACCAACCAAAGATCGATATTTTTTGGATGAGCGTAGCGAGCGTAGCGAGTGGAGCGAAGACTTCAATTTCACTGACCCCCCAAAATATTTAGCTCTGGTGTTTTTTTTTGTTTTTTTTTTTGTTTTTTTTTTGTTTTTCCGTCTGTTTGTTCGCTCGATTCCGGGCAAACGGCATATGCGATCTTGATGAAAATTGTAAGGGACCTTCGTTTTCTCTGAACTTAGAGGTGTATTGTTTTTGGGTACAATCGAAAAAATATTTCTCATGAATATCGTACTTTTACGATTTTTTTTCGATTTTTAGTGCGATATTTTCGTGACATTTGGTCCGTTTCTGACCAAACGGGTGGGGCTACAACGTTCATATTTCACATGGACATTAAGGTTATGGTGATGTAGTACCTTTTGAAAGAAAAAGTTGAAAAAGTTAGCCAGAATTCATAGAAATAAAGGTTTTAATATAAGTTTTTCAATTTTAGAGCGATATTTTCGTCCCATTCGGGCCGATTCTGACCAAACGGGTGGAGCCTAGATAGGCCTATGATATTAGTTTTTTATACGTACCATGAGTAATATTTGATTTGTTATAGCAATCGGGAAAATACCCGTTTCCTTCAGTAAAGTTAGGCATACAATTAAAGCGTCTCATATAGTGATTGTATGAAATTTGGTCCTCGCGATTCTTGTCTTCTTCTTTTTTCAGCCTAGTCAGGCCTACGATAAATCAATAAAAAACCTGCATTTGGAGTATACCCAATCAGTCACATAACTTGTTTTTGGTAGGGGACAATAAACCAAAGCGTCCAAGCCAACCCTGTAGGGCCTGACGCAATGGACGAGTGAGCGATAACCAACCGAAGATCGATATGTTTTTTAGGAAATATAGCAAGCAATGGTATGGACATAGCGAACATCCGTTGATCAACGCCAGAATCAACAATGCTGATTCAGAACAAGTTCAAATTTAATGCCCGTTTTCTTTAGCCAAAATTGGCCAACGATAAAAATGTTTCATACAATGATTGTATGTGATTTGTTATTGCGATTCTTCTCTTCTTCTTTCTTCTTCCTTGTTAGTCTTACGATAAAATTGTTTTATACAGTGATTTGTTATTGCGATCGGGGAAATATTGCTCTTCCATACTTGTCATGAGAAATGTCATGGATAACTTCATGTCGATTCTTTGGTCTGCTTCTTGTTGGTCCTCTTTGCGTCTTCTAGACCAGCAAAATATCACAGTTGTATTTCTTGCATATCTCTAATATTTAAATTTCCCTATTACTAGATAAGCCCTAAATGTTTATTATTTGAGATTGTGACATGTTTTGGCATTAATAAACTCCGATCCTGTGTCTTTGAAGGGTTCCTCTCTCCTCGGATTTTGAAAGGATTAGCCGACATTTTTGTCGTTTCTAGGGGACGCCCGATTGTATCGTTTTCATATTCTAACAATCTTCGTGGAGGCTCCTTTCATGTCACCCCCCCGATTAAAGTGTTTTATACAGTGAGTTGTTTGTGATTTTTCATTGCGACCGGGAAAAGTACCCGTTTTCCTAAGGCGAGATAAGCTTACGATAAAATTGATTTATTTAAGCTATTGCACCGCCTCTGGCCGATAATTTGAAAGTCGTAGAAACATGTCTGAAAAGTTTGAAATAACAGAAAAAAAAAATTGTGATTTTTTTTGGGGCGGGACATAACCTCACTTTTGGAAATTATATTGAGATTTTTGGACAAAAGTGTGAACTACAAGACTTGTTTAAAATTAAATTTTGAGAATCGATTTCTGGGCTTAGTTTCTAAACATCTTTAGCTACAACTTGACTATAGATAAAAAAGTTTTCTGAAAATAACAGTTGGTGTACGAATTTTTTTGTCAAACGGTACAAAACTCATATTTGTACCGTTTGACAAAAAAATTCGTACATCAACTGTTATTTTCAGAAAACAATTTTAGCTATAGTCAAGATGTAGCTAAAGGTGTTAAGTAACTATGTCCAGAATACCGATTCTCAAAATTTAATTTTGAACAAGTCTTGTAATTCACACTTTTGTCCAAAAATCTAAATATAATTTCCAAAAGTGAGGTTATGTCAAGCCCAAAAAAATTCACTTTTTTTCTGTTATTTTAAAGGCCTTCTTCCATTCAGCAAACTTTTCAGACATGTTTCTTCGACTTTCAAATTATCGGCCAGAGGCAGTACAATAGCCTTAAGTGAGTTGTAAGTGAATTGTAATCGCGATTAAGTTAAATAACCGTTTTCTTCAGTCAAGTAAGGACGACGACGTGAGAAACTAGGGCGCTTCAACCGGTTAGGTCATATTGCAGTCAAGTAAGGCATACGATTAAAGCGTATGGTATAGGCCTAGTGATTAAATGTAATTTGTTATCGCGAATCTTCTGTTCTTTTTTTTTCAGCCTAGTCAGGCCTACGATAAATCAATAAAAAAACTGCATTTAGAGTCTACCCAATCAGTCAAGTTACTTTTTTTGGTAGGGGACAATAAACCAAAGCGTCCAAGCCAACCCTATAGGGCCTGACGTAATGGACGAGTGAGCGATAACCAACCAAAAATCGATATGTTTTTTAGGAAATATAGCAACCAATGGTATGGACAGAGCGAACATCCGTTGATCAACGCCAGAATCAACAAGGCTGATTCAAAACGAGTTCAAATTTAATACCTGTTTTTTTCAGCCATGTTTTGGAAAAACTAAAAAAATGTTTCATACAGTGATTGTATGTGATTTGTTATTGCGATTCTTCTCTTTCTTCTTTCTTCAGCTTAGATAGGCCTATGATATTAGTTTTTTATACGTACCATGAGTAATATTTGATTTGTTATAGCAATCGGGAAAATACCCGTTTCCTTCAGTAAAGTTAGGCATACAATTAAAGCGTCTCATATAGTGATTGTTTGCAATTTGGTCCTCGCGATTCTTGTCTTCTTCTTTTTTCAGCCTAGTCAGGCCTACGATAAATCAATAAAAAAAACTGCATTTAGAGTCTACCCAGTCAGTCACATAACTGATATTTGGTAGGAGACAATAAACCAAAGCGTCCAAACCAACCTTTTAGGGCCTGACGCAATAGACGAGTGAGCGATAACCAACCAAAGATAGATATTTTTTTTTAAGTAAATATGTAGCAATCAATGGTATGGACAGAGCGAACACCAGAATCAACAAGGCTGATTTAGAACAAGTTTAAATTTAATACTTGTTTTCTTCAGCCAAGTTTGGCCAACGATAAAAATGTTTCATACAGTGATTGAATGTGATTTGTTATCGCGATTCTTCTCTTTCTTCTTTTTTCAGCCTAGATAGGCCTATGTTATTAGTTTTTTATACAGTGAGTTATATGTTATTTGTTATAGCAATCGGGAAAATACCCGTTTTCTTCAGTCAAGTTAGGCATACGATTAAAGCGTCTCATATAGTGATTGTATGCAATTTGGTCCTCGCGATTCTTGTCTTCTTCTTTTTTCAGCCTAGTCAGGCCTACGATAAATCAATAAAAAATCCGCATTTAGAGTCTACCCATTTAGTCACATAACCTATTTTTGGTAGGGGACAATAAACCAAAGCGTCCAAGCCAACCCTGTAGGGCCTGACGCAATGGACGAGTGAGCGATAACCAACCAAAGATCAATATTTTTTTAGGAAATATAGCAATCAATGGTATGGACAGAGCGAACATCCGTTGATCAACGCCAGAATCAACGAGGCTTATTCAGAACAAGTTCAAATTTAATACCCGATTTCTTCAGCCAAGTTTGGCCAACGATAAAAATGTTTCATTCAGTGATTGTATGTGATTTGTTATCGCGATTCTTCTTCTGTTTCTTCTTTTTTCAGCCTAGATAGGCCTATGTTATTAGTTTTTTATTCCATTAGTTATATGTGATTTGTTATAGCAATCGGGAAAATACCCGTTTCCTTCAGTCAAGTTAGGCATACGATTAAAGCGTCTCATATAGTGATTGTATGCAATTTGTTATTGCGATTCTTGTCTTCTTCTTTTTTCAGCCTAGTCAGGCCTACGATAAATCAATAAAAAATCCGCATTTGAAGTCTACCCAGTCAGTCACATAACATGTTTTTGTTAGGGGACAATAAACCAAAGCGTCCAAGCCAACCTTTTAGGGCCTGACGCAATAGACGAGTGAGCGATAACCAACCAAAGATAGATATTTTTTTTAAGTAAATATGTAGCAATCAATGGTATGGACAGAGCGAACATACGTTGATCAACGCCAGAATCAACAAGGCTGATTTAGAACAAGTTTAAATTTAATACTTGTTTTCTTCAGCCAAGTTTGGCCAACGATAAAAATGTTTCATACAGTGATTGAATGTGATTTGTTATCGCGATTCTTCTCTTTCTTCTTTTTTCAGCCTAGATAGGCCTATGTTATTAGTTTTTTATACAGTGAGTTATATGTTATTTGTTATAGCAATCGGGAAAATACCCGTTTTCTTCAGTCAAGTTAGGCATACGATTAAAGCGTCTCATATAGTGATTGTATGCAATTTGGTCCTCGCGATTCTTGTCTTCTTCTTTTTTCAGCCTAGTCAGGCCTACGATAAATCAATAAAAAATCCGCATTTGAAGTCTACCCAGTCAGTCACATAACATGTTTTTGTTAGGGGACAATAAACCTTAGCGTCCAAGCCAACCCTGTGGGGCCTGACGCAATGGACGAGTGAGTGATAACCAACCAAAGATCGATATTTTTTTAGGAAATATAGCAATCAATGGTTTGGACAGAGCAAACATCCGTTGATCAACGCCAGGATCAACAAGGCTGATTCAGAACAAGTTCAAATTTAACACCCGTTTTTTTCAGCCAAGTTTGGCCAACGATAAAAATGTTTCATACAGTGATTGTATGTGATTTGTTATCGCGATTCTTCTCTTTCTTCTTTCTTCAGCCTAGATAGGCCTATATTATTAGTTTTTTAAACCGTGAGTTATATGTGATTTGATATAGCAATCGGGAAAATACCCGTTTCCTTCAGTCAAGTTAGGCATACGATTAAAGCGTCTCATATAGTGATTGTTTGCAATTTGGTCCTCGCGATTCTTGTCTTCTTCTATTTTCAGCCTAGTCAGGCCTACGATAAATCAATAAAAAAACCTGCATTTAGAGTCTACCCAATCAGTCACATAACTTGTTTTTGGTAGGGGACAATAAACCAAAGCGTCCAAGCCAACCCTGTAGGGCCTGACGCAATGGACGAGTGAGCGATAACCAACCGAAGATCGATATGTTTTTTAGGAAATATAGCAACCAATGGTATGGACAGAGCGAACATCCGTTGATCAACGCCAGAATCAACAAGGCTTATTCAGAACAAGTTCAAATTTAATACCCGTTTTCTTCAGCCAAGTTTGGCCAACGATTAAAATGTTTCATACAATGATTGTATGTGATTTGTTATCGCGATTTTTCTCTTCTTCTTTCTTCATCCTTGTTAGTCTTACGATAAAAGTGTTTTATACAGTGATTTGTTATTGCGATCGGGGAAATATTGCTCTTCCATATTTGTCATGAGAAATTGTCATGGACAACTTCATGTCGAATCTTTGGTCTGCTTCTTGTTGGTCCTCTGTGCGTCTTCTAGACCAGCAAAATATCACAGTTGTATTTCTTGCACATCTCTAATATTTAAATTTCCCTATTACTACATAAGCCCTCAATGTAAATTAATTGAGATTGTGACAAGTTTTGGCATTAATAAACTCCGATCCTGTGCCTTTGAAGGGTTCCTCTTTGCGCTCGGATTTTGAAAGGATTAGCCGACATTTTTGTCGTTTCCAGGGGACGCCCGATTGTTTCGTTTTCATAATCTAACAATCTTCGTGGAGGCTCCTTTCATGTCCCCCCCGATTTAAGTGTTTTATACAGTGAGTTGTTAGTGATTTTTTATTTCGACCGGGAAAAGTACCCGTTTTCCTAAGGCGAGATAAGCTTACGATAAAATTGATTTATTAAGGCTATTGTACCGCCTCTGGCAGATAATTTGAAAGTCGTAGAAACATGTCTGAAAAGTTTGAAATAACAGAAAAAAAATGTGAATTTTTTTGGGCGGGACATAACCTCACTTTTGGAAATTATATTGAGATTTTTGGACAAAAGTGTGAACTACAAGACTTGTTTAAAATTAAATTTTGAGAATCGATTTTCTGGATATAGTTTCTAAACACCTTTAGCTACAACTTGACTATAGATAAAAAAGTTTTCTGAAAATAACAGTTGGTGTACGAATTTTTTTGTCAAACGGTACAAAACTCATATTTGTACCGTTTGACAAAAAAATTCGTACATCAACTGTTATTTTCAGAAAACAATTTTAGCTATAGTCAAGTTGTAGCTAAAGGTGTTAAGTAACTATGTCCAGAAAACCGATTCTCAAAATTTAATTTTGAACAAGTCTTGTAGTTCACACTTTTGTTCAAAAATCTAAATATAATTTCCAAAAGTGAGGTTATGTCCCGCCCAAAAAAATTCACTTTTTTTCTGTTATTTTAAAGGCCTTCTTCCATTCAGCAAACTTTTCAGACATGTTTCTTCGACTTTCAAATTATCGGCCAGAGGCAGTACAATAGCCTTAAGTGAGTTGTAAGTGATTTGTAATCGCGATTAAGTTAAATAACCGTTTTCTTCAGTCAAGTAAGGACGACGACGTGAGAAACTAGGGCGCTTCAACCGGTTAGGTCATATTGCAGTCAAGTAAGGCATACGATTAAAGCGTATGGTATAGGCCTAGTGATTGAATGTAATTTGTTATCGCGAATCTTCTGTTCTTCTTTTTTCAGCCTAGTCAGGCCTATGATGATTCAATAAAAAATCCGCATTTAGAGTCTACCCAGTCAGTCACATAGCTGATTTTTGGTAGGGGACAATAAACCAAAGCGTCCAAGCCAACCCTGTAGGGCCTGACGCAATGGACGAGTGAGCGATAACCAACCAAAGATCGATATTTTTTTAGGAAATATAGCAACCAATGGTATGGACAGAGCGAACATCCGTTGACAAACGCCAGAATCAACAAGGCTTATTCAGAATAAGTTCAAATTTAATACCCGTTTTCTTCAGTCAAGTTTGGCCAACGATTAAAATGTTTCATACAATGATTGTATGTGATTTGTTATCGCGATTTTTCTCTTCTTCTTTCTTCATCCTTGTATGTCTTACGATAAAAGTGTTTTATACAGTGATTTGTTATTGCGATCGGGGAAATATTGCTCTTCCATATTTGTCATGAGAAATTGTCATGGACAACTTCATGTCGAATCTTTGGTCTGCTTCTTGTTGGTCCTCTGTGCGTCTTCTAGACCAGCAAAATATCACAGTTGTATTTCTTGCACATCTCTAATATTTAAATTTCCCTATTACTACATAAGCCCTCAATGTAAATTAATTGAGATTGTGACAAGTTTTGGCATTAATAAACTCCGATCCTGTGCCTTTGAAGGGTTCCTCTTTGCGCTCGGATTTTGAAAGGATTAGCCGACATTTTAGTCGTTTCCAGGGGACGCCCGATTGTTTCGTTTTCATAATCTAACAATCTTCGTGGAGGCTCCTTTCATGTCCCCCCCGATTTAAGTGTTTTATACAGTGAGTTGTTAGTGATTTTTTATTTCGACCGGGAAAAGTACCCGTTTTCCTAAGGCGAGATAAGCTTACGATAAAATTGATTTATTAAGGCTATTGTACCGCCTCTGGCAGATAATTTGAAAGTCGTAGAAACATGTCTGAAAAGTTTGAAATAACAGAAAAAAAAATTGTGAATTTTTTTGGGCGGGACATAACCTCACTTTTGGAAATTATATTGAGATTTTTGGACAAAAGTGTGAACTACAAGACTTGTTTAAAATTAAATTTTGAGAATCGATTTCTGGGCTTAGTTTCTAAACATCTTTAGCTACAACTTGACTATAGATAAAAAAGTTTTCTGAAAATAACAGTTGGTGTACGAATTTTCAGAAAACAATTTTAGCTATAGTCAAGTTGTAGCTAAAGGTGTTAAGTAACTATGTCCAGAAAACCGATTCTCAAAATTTAATTTTGAACAAGTCTTGTAGTTCACACTTTTGTTCAAAAATCTAAATATAATTTCCAAAAGTGAGGTTATGTCCCGCCCAAAAAAATTCACTTTTTTTCTGTTATTTTAAAGGCCTTCTTCCATTCAGCAAACTTTTCAGACATGTTTCTTCGACTTTCAAATTATCGGCCAGAGGCAGTACAATAGCCTTAAGTGAGTTGTAAGTGATTTGTAATCGCGATTAAGTTAAATAACCGTTTTCTCCAGTCAAGTAAGGACGACGACGTGAGAAACTAGGGCGCTTCAACCGGTTAGGTCATATTGCAGTCAAGTAAGGCATACGATTAAAGCGTCTGGTATAGGCCTAGTGATTGAATGTAATTTGTTATCGCGAATCTTCTGTTCTACTTTTTTCAGCCTAGTCAGGCCTACGATAAATCAATAAAAAAACCTGCATTTAGAGTCAACCCAATCAGTCAAGTTACTTGTTTTTGGTAGGGGACGATAAACCAAAGCGTCCAAGCCAACCCTGTAGGGCCTGACGTAATGGACGAGTGAGCGATAACCAACCAAAGATCGATATGTTTTTTAGGAAATGTAGCAACCAATGGTATGGACAGAGCGAACATCGGTTGATCAACGCCAGAATGAACAAGGCTGATTCAAAACGAGTTCAAATTTAATACCTGTTTTTTTCAGCCAGTTTTGGAAAACAAAAAAATGTTTCATACAGTGATTGTATGTGATTTGTTATTGCGATTCTTCTCTTTCTTCTTTCTTCAGCCTAGATAGGCCTATGTTATAAGTTTTTTATACGTACCATGAGTTATATGTGATTTGTTATAGCAATCGGGAAAATACCCGTTTGCTTCAGTCAAGTAGGCATAGGATTAAAGCGTCTCATATAGTGATTGTTTGCAATTTGTTATCGCTTTTCTTGTATTCTCCTTTTTTCAGCCTAGTCAGGCCTACGATGATTCAATAAAAAATCCGCATTTAGAGTCTACCCAGTCAGTCACATAGCTGATTTTTGGTAGGGGACAATAAACCAAAGCGTCCAAACCAACCTTTTAGGGCCTGACGCAATAGACGAGTGAGCGATAACCAACCAAAGATAGATATTTTTTTTAAAGTAAATATGTAGCAATCAATGGTATGGACAGAGCGAACATACGTTGATCAACGCCAGAATCAACAAGGCTGATTTAGAACAAGTTTAAATTTAATACTTGTTTTCTTCAGCCAAGTTTGGCCAACGATAAAAATGTTTCATACAGTGATTGAATGTGATTTGTTATCGCGATTCTTCTCTTTCTTCTTTTTTCAGCCTAGATAGGCCTATGTTATTAGTTTTTTATACAGTGAGTTATATGTTATTTGTTATAGCAATCGGGAAAATACCCGTTTTCTTCAGTCAAGTTAGGCATACGATTAAAGCGTCTCATATAGTGATTGTATGCAATTTGGTCTCGCGATTCTTGTCTTCTTCTTTTTTCAGCCTAGTCAGGCCTACGATAAATCAATAAAAAATCCGCATTTAGAGTCTACCCATTTAGTCACATAACCTATTTTTGGTATTGGACAATAAATTAAAGCGTCCAAGCCAACCCTGTAGGGCCTGACGCAATGGACGAGTGAGCGATAACCAACCAAAGATCAATATTTTTTTAGGAAATATAGCAATCAATGGTATGGACAGAGCGAACATCCGTTGATCAACGCCAGAATCAACAAGGCTGATTCAGAACAAGTTCAAATTTAATACCCGATTTCTTCAGCCAAGTTTGGCCAACGATAAAAATGTTTCATTCAGTGATTGTATGTGATTTGTTATCGCGATTCTTCTCTTTCTTCTTTCTTCAGCCTAAATAGGCCTATATTATTAGTTGTTTTATTCCATTTTATGATGTGATTGTGTTTATAGCAATCGGAAAATACCCGTTTCCTTCAGTCAAGTTAGGCCAATACGATTAAAGCGTCTGCATATAGTGATTGTATGCAAATTTGTTTTGAGATTCTTGTCATCTTCTTTTTTCAGCCAGTCAGGCCTACGATAAATCAATAAAATCCGCATTTTGAGTCTACCCAGTCATTCGCATAACATGTTTATTTTAGATGACATAAACCAAGACGTCCAAGAGCCCCCCCCCCCCCCCCCCCAAAAAAACCAACCCCCCCCTTGGGGGGGGGTAGGCCTGACTCAATGGACGAGTGATCGATTAACCAACCGAAGATACGATATGGTTTTTAGGAAATATATCAACCAATGGTATGGAACATGAGCGACATCCGTTGATCACCGCCAGAATCACAAGCTTATTTCAGAACAAGTTCAAATTTATATACCCGTTTTCTTCAGCCAAGTTTGGCCAACGATTAAGAATGTTTTCTAACAATAGATTGTATGTGATTTGTTATCTGCGATTTTTATCTCTTCTTCTTTCTTCATGCCTGTTAGTCTTACCGATAAAGTTTGTTTTATAACAAGTGATTTGTTATTGCGATCGGGGACATATTGCTCTTCCATATTTGTTCATGAGAATTGTCATGGACAAACTTCATGTCGAAGCATCTTGGGGGTTTTTTCTGCTTCTGTTGGTCCTCTGTGCGTCCTTCTAGAACCAGCTAAAATATCACAGTTGTATTTGCTTTGCACATCTCTAATATTTAAATTTCCCTTTCCTACTAGCCCTCAATGTAAATTAATTGAGATTGTGACAAGTTTTTGGCATAATAAAACTCCGATCCTGGTGCCTTTGAAGGGTTCCTCTTGCGCTCGGATTTTTGAAAGGATTAGCCGACATTTTAGTCGTTTCCGGGACGCCCACGATTGTTTCGTTTCATTAATCTAACAATCCTCGTGGAGGCTCCTTTCATGTCCCCCCCCCCCCCGATTGAAGTGTTTTTATACAGTGAGCTTGATGGGATTTTTTATTGCGACCGAAAACGTACCCGTTTTCCCAAGGCGAGTTAAGTTTACTATAAAATTGAATTTATAAGTGAGTAGTAAATGATTTGTAATCGCGATCAAGTTAAATACTCGTTTTCTTCTCAGTAAGGCATACTATTACAGTGTATGGTATAGGCCTAGTGATTGGAATGGAATTTGTTATCGCGATTCTCTTTTCTTCTTTTTCGCCAAGTAGGCCTTCATAAATCAATAAAAAATTCGGCACTAAGAGTCCTACCCCAGTCAGTCACATTACTTGATTTTTGGTAGGGGAACAATAAACATAAGCGTCCAAGCCAACCTGTGGCCCTGACGCAAATGGACGAGTGAGTGATAACCAACAAAGATCGGACTTTTTTTTAGAACATATAGCAATCATGGTTTGGACAGAGCCAAACATCCGTTGATCAACGCAGGATCACGAAGGCTGATTCAGAAACAGTTTTCAATTTAACACCGTTTTTTTTCACCAAGTTTGGCCAACGATAAATTTCATACAGTGGATTGTAATTGATTTGTTTATTCGCGATTCTTCTCTTTCTTCTTTCTTTACCCTAGATAGGCCTATATTATTAGTTGTTTATACCGTGAGTTATTGTTTTTGTTATAGCAATCGGGAAAATACCAGTTTTCTTCAGTCAGTTAGGCTGACGATTAAGCGTCTCATCTGTGATTGTATGCAATTTGGTCCTCGTGATTCTTTAGTCTTGTCTCTTCTTTGTTCAGCCTAGTCAGGCCCTACGATAATCAATAAAAAATCCGCATTTAGAGTCTACCCATTTAGTCACATAAACCTATTTTTGGTATGGGACAATAAACCAAAGCGTCCAAGCCAACCCTGTTGGCCTGTCGCAATGACCGAGTAGCGATAACCAACCAAGATCAATTATTTTTTTTAGGAAATTAGCATCATGGTATGGACAGAGCGAACATCCGTTGATCAACGCAGAACAACGAGGCTTATTCAGAACCAGTTCCAAATTCAATTACCCGATTTCTTCACCAAAAGGTATGGCCACGATAAAAATGTTTCATTTCAGGTGATTTATTTGATTTGTTTATCGCGATTCTTCTTCTGTTGCTTCTTTTTCAGCCTAGTAGCCTATGTTATTAGTTTTTTATTCCATTAGTTATATGGTGATTTGTTATACAATCGGAAAATACCCGATTATCCCTTCGTCAAGTAAGCTACAATAAAGCGTCTCATATAGGTGTTGAATGGCAATTTGTTTTTTTTTGGCGATTCTTTTCCCTCTTCTTTTTTCAGCCAATCAGGCCTCCGAATAACTCAATTAAGAAAATCCGCATTTTAAGTCTACCCCATTCAGTCACACTAACATGTTTTTGTTAGGGACAATAAACCTACAGCGTCAAGCCAACCCTTGGAGCCCCTGACGCAATGGACGAGTGAGGATAACCACCAAAGATCGATATTTTTTTAGAAATATAGCATCAATGGTATGGACAGAGCAACATCGTTGATCAAACGCCAGGATCACAACTCTCGATTCCGAACAAGTTCAAATTATACACCCGTTTTTTTCACCAAGTTATGGATAAACGATAAAAATGTTTCATACAGTGATTGTATGTGATTTGTTATTGCGATTCCTTCTCTTTCTCTTTCTTCAGCCTAGATAGGCCTATGTTTATCAGTTTTTTTCTGTACCATGAGTGTATATGTGACTTTGTTTAGCAATCGGTAAAATACCCGTTGCTTCAGTCAGAGGAAATAGGATTAAGCGTCTCATATCGTGATTGTTTGCATTTGTTATCGAAAAAACTATTCTTGTATTACTTCTTTTTTCAGCCTGGTCAGGCTACGATATTCAATAAAGAAATCCGCCTTTAAGGAGTCTACACAGTCATTCACTAGCTGGGATTTTTGGTAGGGACAATAAACCAAACGTCCAAGCCTCCTTTTAGGGCCTGACGCAATAGACGAGTGAACGATTACACCAAAGTATAATATTTTTTTTAAAGTTAATATTAGCAATCAATGGTATGGACAGAGCAAACATCAAGCTTGATCAACGCCAGAATCAACAGACTGATTTAGAACAGTTTAAATTTAATACTTGTTTTCTTCAGCCAAGTTTTGGCCCACGATAAAAATGTTTCATACAGTGATTTGATATGTGAGTTTGTTATCGCGATTCTTCTCTTTCTTTCTTTCAGCCTAGATAGGCTAGGTTATTAGTTTTTTATAGCAGTGACATTATATGTTATTTGTTATACCAATCGGGAAAAATTACCCGTTTTCTCGTCAAGTTAGGCATACGATTAAAGCGTCTCATATGTGATTGTAGCAATTTGGTCTTCGCGCTTCTTTGTCTTCTTCTTTTTCAGCCCAGTCAGGCCTGACGATAAATCAAATAAAAAATCCGCATTTTATAGTCTCCATTTGTCACATACCTATTTTTGGTAGTGGACAATACATTACGCGTCCAAGCCAACCCTTTGGCCTGACTCAATGGACGGTGAGCGATAACAACCAAGATCGATTTTTTTTTTAGGAAATATAGCAACATGGTATGGAACAAGCAACATCCGTGATCACCAAGAATCAACAATTGCTGAGTCAGGTACAATGATTCAATTTAATACCCGATTTCTTCATCCAATTGGCCAACATAAAATGTCATTCAGTGATTGTGTGTGATTTGGTTTATCGCGATTCTTCTCTTTCTTCGTTTCTCAAGCCTAGATAGGCATATATTAATTTATTTGTTTATTATATCGTGGTTATATGTTGTATTTGTTTATAGCAATCGGGAAAATACCCGTTTTCCCTTCAGTCAAACTCTATCAAACGTGCACACCAAATTAAAAGCGTCTCAATAGAGTGGAATTGTATGCAATTTGTCACTCGCGATTCTTGTCTTCTTCTTTTTCAAGCCTAGTCAGGCTACGATAAATCATAAAAATCCGCATTTAGCAGTCTACCCATTAAGTCACATAACCTATTTGGTAGGGGACACATAAACCAAAGCGTCCAAGCAACCCTGTAGGTCCTGGCGCAATGCGAGTGAGCGATACCACAAATTCAATATTTTTTTTTAGGAAATATAGCAATCAATGGTATGGACAGAGCGAAACATTCCGTATGAATCAACGCCAAATCAACGAGGCTTATTTGAACAAGTTCAATTTAATACCCTATGTCTTCAGCAAGTTTGGCCACGATTAAAATGTTTCCATTCAGTGTTGTATTGATTTGTTTTATCGCGATTCTTCTTCTGTTTCTTCTTTTTTTCAGCCTAGTTGGCTATGTTATTAGTTTTTTTATTCCATTATTTATATTGTAGAGTTGTTATAGCAATCGGGAAATACCCGTTTTCGCTCAGTCAATTTTAGGCATACGATTAAAGCGTCCTCATATAGTTATTGTATGCTAATTTGTTCATTCGATTCTTGTCATCTTCTATTTTTCAAGCTAGTCAGGCTAACGATAAATCAATAAAAAATCAGCCCCATTTGAAGTCACCCAGTCAGTCGCATAACATGTTTTATGTGAGAGGACATATAACCAAAGCGTCCCAGGCCAACCCTTGTAGGGCCTGACGCAATGGACCGAGTGAGCAGATAAAACAACCGAAGTCAGATATGGTTTTTTAGGAAATATAGCACAATGGTATGACATAGCGAACATCCGTTGATCAACGCCAGAATCAACAAGGCTTATTCAGAACAAGTTCAAATTTATTACCCGTTTTTCCTTCAGCCAAGTTTTGGCCAAGTTAAAATGTTTCATACAATGATTGATTTGTGATTTGTTATCGCGATTTTCTCGTTCTTCTTTCTTTCATCCTTGATTAGTACTTACGGATAAAGTGTTTTATACAGTGATTTGTTATTGCGATCGGGGAAATCTTGCTCTTCCTATTTGTCCATGAGAAATTGTCATGTGGACAACTTCAATGTCGAATCTGTCTGCTTCTTTGTTCCTCTTGCGTCATTCTAGACCCACAAAAGTATCGACAGTTTCTTTCTTGCACTCTCTAATATTTAAATTTTCCATATTACTACATAAGCCTTTATGTAAATTATTGAGATTGTGACAAGTTTTTTGGCAATTAATAAACTCCGATCTGTGGCCTTTGAAGGTTCCTCTTTGCGCTCGATTTTTCGAAAGGATCCTGAACTTTTTTAGTCGTTTCGCAGGGGACGCGCCAAAAACAGATTGTTTCGTTTCATATCTAACATCTTCGTGGGCTCCTTTCATGTTCCCCCCCCCCCGATTTAAGTGTTTTATACAGTGAGTTGTATGTGATTTTTTATTGCGACCGGAAAACGTACCCGTTTTCCCAAGGCGAGTTAAAGTTTACTGATAAAATTGATTTATTAAGTGAGTTGTAAAATATTTGTAATCGCGATCAAGTTAAATACTCGTTTTCTTCAGTCAAGTAAGGCATACGATTAAAGTGTCCTTGTATTAAGCCTATGATTCGAATGTAATTTGTTATCGCGATTCTCTGTTTCTTCTTTTTTCATCCAAGTAAGCCTTCAATAATCATAAAAAATTCGGCATAAGATTCTCCCCAGTCAGTCACATTAACTGATTTTTTGGGGTGGTGACAATAAACCTAGCGTCCCAAGCCAGACCCTGGTAGGCCTTCGCAATGGACGAGTGAGCGCAACCAACCAAATCAATATTTTTTTTAGGAAATTAGCAATCATGCTATGGACGAGGCGAACAATCCGTTGATCAACGCCGAACAACAATGCTTATTCAGACCAAGTTCAAATTTAATACCCGATTTCTTCAGCAGTTGGCCAACAATAAAAATTTATCATTCAGTGATTGTATGTGATTTGTTATCGCGATTCTTCTTCTGTTTCTTCCTTCTTTTTTTTTCAGCCTAGATAGGCCTATGTATTAGTTTTTTATTCCTTTAGTTATATGTGATTTGTATAGCTATCGGGAAAATTCCCGTTTCCTTCAGTCAAGTAAGGCTGACAATAAAGCGTCTCATATAGTGATTGAATGCAATTATTGTTATTGCGATTCTTGTGTCTTCTTCGGTTTTTTTCAGCCAAGATCAGCTCTCTATAAATCATAAACCTCCGCATTTGAAGTCTACCATTCAGTCACATAACATGTTTTTTGTTGGGAACAATAAACCTAAGCGTCCAAGGCAAACCCTGTGGGGCCCTGACGCAATGACGAGTGAGTGATAACCAACCAAAGATCGAATATTTTTTTTTAGGAAATAATAGCAATCATGTGATGGACAGAGCAAAACATCCGTTGATCAACGCCAGGGATCAACAAGGCTGATTCAGAGCCCCCCCCGCACAAGTTCAAATTATAACACCCGTTTTTTTCCAGCCAAGTTTGGCCAACCGATATAAAATGTTTCATACAGTGAATTGTATGTGATTTTGTTATCGCGATTCTTCTCTTTTCTTCGTTCTCAGCCTAATATGCTATATTTTAGACTTGTTTATACCGTGAGTTATATGTTTCTTTGTTTAGCAATCGGGTAAATAACCCGTTTTCCCATTCAGTCAAGTTAGGCATACGATTAGCGTCTCATAAGTGATGTATGCAATTTGTCCTCGCGATTCTTGTCTTCTTCTTTTCAGCTAGTCAGGCCTACGTAAATCAATAAAAATTCCGCATTTTAGAAGTCTAACCCATTTAGTCACATAACGTATTTTTGGTAGGTGACAATAAACCAAAGCGTCCAAGCCAACCCTGTAGGGCCTGACGCAATGGACGAGTGGCGCATAAACCACAAGATCAATATTTGTTTTTAGGAAATCTAGATCTCAATGGTAGGACAGAGCGAACATCCGTTGATCAACTCCAAATCACCGAGGCTTAATTCAGAACAAGTTCAAATTTAATACCCGATTTTCTTCAGCCAAGTTGTGCCACGATAAAAAATGTGTCATTCAGTAGATTTGTATGTGATTTGGTTATCGAACGATTCTTCTTCTGTTTCTTCTTTTTCACCCTAGATACCTATGTTATTAGTTTTTTTTTCCATTAGTTTATATGTGGATTTGTTTATAGCAATCGGAAATACCCGTTTCCTTCATCAAGTTTAGCATACGATAAAGCGTAATCATATAGTGTATTGTCAATGCAATTTTGTTATTGCGATCTTGTCTTCTTCTTTTTTCCAGCCTAGTCCCATGCCTACGATAATCAATAAAAATCCGCATTTTGAAGTCTAACCCAGTCGTCGCATAACGAGTTTTTGTTAGGGGACAATAAACCTTAGCGTCCAAGCCAACCCTGTGGGGCCTGACGCAATGGACGAGTGAGTGATAACCAACCAAAGATCGATATTTTTTTGGAAATATAGCAATCAATGGTATGGACAGAGCAAACATCCGTTGATCAACGCCAGGATCAACAAGGCTGATTCAGAACAAGTTCAAATTTAACACCCGTTTTTTTCAGCCAAGTTTGGCCAACGATAAAAATGTTTCATACAGTGATTGTATGTGATTTGTTATCGCGATTCTTCTCTTTCTTCTTTCTTCAGCCTAGATAGGCCTATATTATTAGTTGTTGATACCGTGAGTTATATGTGATTTGATATAGCAATCGGGAAAATACCCGTTTCCTTCAGTCAAGTTAGGTATACGATCAAAGCGTCTCATATAGTGATTGTTTGCAATTTGGTCCTCGCGATTCTTGTCTTCTTCTATTTTCAGCCTAGTCAGGCCTACGATAAATCAATAAAAAAACCTGCATTTAGAGTCTACCCAATCAGTCACATAACTTGTTTTTGGTAGGGGACAATAAACCAAAGCGTCCAAGCCAACCCTGTAGGGCCTGACGCAATGGACGAGTGAGCGATAACCAACCGAAGATCGATATGTTTTTTAGGAAATATAGCAACCAATGGTATGGACAGAGCGAACATCCGTTGATCAACGCCAGAATCAACAAGGCTTATTCAGAACAAGTTCAAATTTAATACCCGTTTTCTTCAGCCAAGTTTGGCCAACGATTAAAATGTTTCATACAATGATTGTATGTGATTTGTTATCGCGATTTTTCTCTTCTTCTTTCTTCATCCTTGTTAGTCTTACGATAAAAGTGTTTTATACAGTGATTTGTTATTGCGATCGGGGAAATATTGCTCTTCCATATTTGTCATGAGAAATTGTCATGGACAACTTCATGTCGAATCTTTGGTCTGCTTCTTGTTGGTCCTCTGTGCGTCTTCTAGACCAGCAAAATATCACAGTTGTATTTCTTGCACATCTCTAATATTTAAATTTCCCTATTACTACATAAGCCCTCAATGTAAATTAATTGAGATTGTGACAAGTTTTGGCATTAATAAACTCCGATCCTGTGCCTTTGAAGGGTTCCTCTTTGCGCTCGGATTTTGAAAGGATTAGCCGACATTTTAGTCGTTTCCAGGGGACGCCCGATTGTTTCGTTTTCATAATCTAACAATCTTCGTGGAGGCTCCTTTCATGTCCCCCCCCGATTTAAGTGTTTTATACAGTGAGTTGTATGTGATTTTTTATTGCGACCGGAAAACGTACCCGTTTTCCCAAGGCGAGTTAAGTTTACGATAAAATTGATTTATTAAGTGAGTTGTAAATGATTTGTAATCGCGATCAAGTTAAATACTCGTTTTCTTCAGTCAAGTAAGGCATACGATTAAAGTGTCTGGTATAGGCCTAGTGATTGAATGTAATTTGTTATCGCGATTCTTCTGTTCTTCTTTTTTCAGCCAAGTAAGGCCTTCAATAAATCAATAAAAATTCAGCATTAAGAGTCTACCCAGTCAGTCACATTACTGATTTTTGGTAGGGGACAATAAACCTAAGCGTCCAAGCCAACCCTGTAGGGCCGACGCAATGGCGAGTGAGCGATAACCAACCAAAGATCGATATGTTTTTTAGGAAATATAGCAACCAATGGTATGGACAGAGCGAACATCCGTTGATCAACGCCAGAATCAACAAGGCTTATTCAGAACAAGTTCAAATTTAATACCCGTTTTCTTCAGCCAAGTTTGGCCAACGATTAAAATGTTTCATACAATGATTGTATGTGATTTGTTATCGCGATTTTTCTCTTCTTCTTTCTTCATCCTTGTTAGTCTTACGATAAAAGTGTTTTATACAGTGATTTGTTATTGCGATCGGGGAAATATTGCTCTTCCATATTTGTCATGAGAAATTGAGCGAGGCATCCAGCAGAGAAGGGGGTAACTGCCAAAAAGTGGTTCTGAGATAAATGGAGGTAAAGTGAATATCTAAAATCATTCTTCAGAAGGAGAAATGTTGCTTTTCATGGTAACCCTCATGTGGGTGATACGCCCCCACATAAAAGCTTTTTTCAACCCTTTATTGTGTGGGGGATAAATGCCCCCCAACAAAATCCGGTCACTAAATAAATTATCAAAAATTGTTTTAAAACAATGAACTTAAATGATAAAAAATTTAACTTTATTACATAGTACATTAGTAGTCCAAGTCATATGTATCTGAACTGATTTCATTGCTTCATTTGGACAGTTTTTCAGCAATGGATTACTCATCATACTCAAGAGCATAGCCATAGAAAGAGGTTCATGAAAAGCTAAAAACTATGTAGAAAGGGAAAAAAACAGCTGGTCTTAGACCAGGCCCTAGCCTAGTCTAGCATAGGGCCTAGGGCCTACCCACTTACGGAAAATTATAACAACTCTGTGTCATGATTTATTTTTCCTGTTTCGTTTCCAGGACTGTGGATTACTTTTTCCTTTTCTCCTTTTCCCTTTGATCGTATATCGACATTGTCTTATCATCGCAAAATGATTCGTCATAATGGCAATGCTAGTATAATGTGTAAACACTAGGCTTCAGTAAAAACCGATGGCCTATTTGGGTGCTTTTCATACAATCAAATAGAACAACCAAAACATCTCTTGAGTAGCAAGTTTTTAGGCTACTAACTCTGGACCTCGGCTCTGATCGCCAGCGCTCTACAGGAGCGGCTCAAAAATGGCATACCACTGCCATCTTGCGGTAGCTGCATCAACTAGATGTTGGCGGTGTAGGGTTCCTTTACTATAACGACGACATGCTAGAAACTTTAACCGGCAAGAAGGGGGTAACTCTGGGATACCCCTTCTGCGGACGCCCACCAATTGTTCATGGACAACTTCATGTCGCATCTGGGTACTGCTTCTGTTGTCATCTGTGCGTCTTCTAGACCAGCAAAATATCACAGTTGTATTTTCTTGTCACATCTCTAATATTAAATTTTCCTATTACTACATAAGCCCTCAATGTAAATTAATGAGATTGTGACAAGTTTGGCATTCTCCAATAAACTCGATCGTGCCTTTGAAGGGTTCCTCTTTGCGCTCGGATTCGAAAGGATTACCTGAACATTTTAGTCGTTTTCCAGGGGACGCCCGATTGTTTCATATTCGTATTCTAACAATCTTCGTGGAGGCTCAGTAATGTCCTCCCCCCCCCTGATTTAAGTGTTTTATACAGTGAGTTGTATGTGATTTTTATTGCGACCGGAAAACGTACCCGTTTTCCAGGCGAGTAAGTTCGATTAAAATGATTTATTAAGTGAGCTGTAAATGATTTGTAACTCCGATCAAGTTAAAAGTAATGTTTTCTTCAGTCAAGTAAGGCATACGATTAAGTGTCTGGAATAGGCCTAGTGATTGGAATGTAAATTTGTTATCGCGATTCTTCTGTTCTAGATTTTCAGCCAATTAAGGCCTTCAATAAATCAATAAAAATTCGGCATTAAGAGTTACCCAGAGTCACATTAATTATTTTTGGTACTATGGGGACAATAAACCTAAGCGTCCAAGCCAACCCTGTAGGGGCATGACGCAATAAAAAAAAAACGGGACGAAGTGAGTGATAACCAACCAAAGATCGATATTATTAGGAAACTATAGCAATCAAGGTTGGACAGAGCAAACATTCCGTGATCAACGTCAGGATCAACAGGCTGATTCAGAACAAGTTAAAAATTAAAACCCGTTTTTTTTTTGCAGCCACGTTTGGGCCAACGATAAAAAATGTTTCACACAGTGATTGTATGTGATGTGTTATCGCGATTCTTTCTTCTTCTTCTTTAGCCTAGATAGGCCTATATATTAGGTGTTTATACCGTGAGGTTATTATGTATTTGTTATAGCAATCGGGGAAAATACCCGTTTCTCAGTCAATTTAGGCAACGATTTAAAGCGTCTCATAATGTGATTGTATGCAATTTGTCTCTCGTGTTCTTGTCTTCTTCTTTTTTCAGCCTAGTCAGGCCTACGATAAATGTATTTCACACATAAAAAATCCGCATCGTAGAGTCTACCCATTTTAGTCACATAACCTATTTTTGGAGGGGAACAATAAACCCAAAGCGTCAAAGCCAACCCTGGTAGGGCCGGTCGCAAATGGGACGAGAGTGAGCGATAACCAACCAAAGATATATTTTTTTAGGACATTATAGCAATCAATGGTATGGACAGAGCGAACATCCGTGATCAACGCCAGCAAATCACGAGGCTTATTCAGAAACAACTTCACATTTAATACCCGAATTTCTTCAGCCAGTTTGACGCGCCCAACGATAAAAATGTTTCATTCAGTGATTGTATGTGATTGTTATCGCGATCTTCTTCTGTTTCTTCTTTTTTCAGCCTAGATAGGCCTATGTATTAGTTTTTTTTTCCATTAGTTATATGTGATTTGTCTGATAGCAATCTGGAAAAATATACCCGTTCCTTCAGTCAAGTTAGGCATACGATTAAAGCGTATCATATAGTGATTGTATGCCAATTTGTTATGCGATTCGTGTCTTATCTTCTTTTTCAGCTAGTCAGGCCTAACGATAAATCACCAATAAAACAAATCCGCATTGAGTCTACCAGTCAGTCGCATAACATGTTTTTGTTAGGGGACAATAAAACCAAGCGTCCAAGCCAACCCGTGGGGCCTGGACGCACAATGGACGATTGAGTGATAAACCAACCAAAAAGATCTAATTTTCTTTGGAAAATATAGCAATCAATGGTATGGACGAGCAAAAGGACTATCCGTTGATTCCAACGGCCAGGTCAAAAAAAGGTGATCTTAGAACAAGTCAAATTTAACACCCCGTTTTTTCAGCCAAGTTTGGCCAACGATAAAAAGTTTTCATACGAGTGATTGAATTGTTGATTTGTTATCGCGATTCTTCTCTTTCTTCTTTCTCTTCAGCCTAGATAGGCCTATATTATTAGTTGTCTGATACAGTGAGTTATATGTGATTTGATATAGCAATCGGGGAAAATACCCGTTTCCTATTCAGTCAAGTTAGGTTATAGATCAAAGCGTCTCAATAGTGATGTTTGCATTTGGTCATACGCGATTCTGTCTCTTCTATTTTCAGCCTAAGTCAGGCCTACGATAAATCAATAAAAAAACCTGCATTTAGAGTCTACCCAATCATTCACATAAACTTGTTTTTTGGTAGGGGACAATATAAACCAAAGCGGTCCAAGCCAACCTGTGGGCTGACGCAATGGACGAGTGGAGCCCCCCCGGATAACCAACCGAAGCTCGATATGTTTTTAGGAAAATATAGCAACCCAATGGTATGGACAGAGCGAAACATCCAGTAGATCAACGCCAGAATCAAACAAGGCTTATTCAGAAACAAGTTCAATTTAATACCCGTTTTCTCTCACCACAAGTTTGGCCAACGATTAAAATGTTTCAAACAATTGATCTGCATGTGATTTGTTTATCGCGATTTTTCTCTTCTTCTTTCTTCATCCTTGTTAGTCTTAAAATTAAAAGTGTTTATACAGTGATTGTTATTGCGATCGAGGGAAATATTGCTCTTCCATTATTTGTCAATGAGAAATTGTCAGGACAACTTCATGTCGAATTTTGGGTCTGCTTATTGTTTGGTCCTCTGTGCGTCTTCTGAGACCAAGCAAAATATCCAGTTTGTATTTGTTGCAATCTCTAATATTTAAATTTCCCTATTACTACATAAGCCCTCAATGTAAAATTATTGAGATCTGTGACAAGTTTTGGCATAATAAACTTCCGATCCTGTGCCTTTGAAGTGTTCTCTTTACGCTCGAGTTTGAAAGGAATTAGCGACATTTTAGTCGTTTCCAGGGACGCCCGATTGTTTCGTTTTTATAATCTAACAATCTCGTGAAGGCCTCCTTCATGTCCCCCGATTTAAGTGTTTTATACAGTGAGTTGTATGTGATTTTTATTGCGACCGGAAAAACGTACCAGTTTTCCAAGGCGAGTTAAGTTTACGATATAAAATTGATTTATTAAGTGAGTTGTTAATGATTTGAAATCGCGATCAAGTTAAAATACTCGTTTTTCTTCAGTTTCAAGTAAGGCCTAAGATTAAAGTGTCTGTATAGGCCTAGTGATTGAATGTAATTGTTATCGCGATTCTTCTGTTCTTCTTTTTTCAGCCAAGTAAGCCTTCAATAATCACTAAAATTCAGCCATAAAGTCTACCCAGTCAGTCACATTACTTGATTTTTGGCACGGGGACAAATAAACCAAAGGTCCAAGCCAACCTGTAGGCCGACGCAATGGACGATCGTGAGCAGCAATAACCAACCGAAGAATCGATATGTTTTTTAGGAAATATAGCAACAATGGTATGGACAGAGCGAACATCCGTGATCAACGCCAGAATCAACAAAGGCTTATCAGAACAAGTTCAAATTTAATACCCGTTTTTCTTCAGCCAAGTTTGGCCAACGATTACAATGTTTTCATACAATGATTTGTATGTGATTGTTTATCGCGATTTTCTATCTTCTTCTTCATCCTTGTTATTGGAGTCTTACGATAAAAGGGTTTTATACAGTGATTTGTTATTGCGATCGGGGAAAATATTGCTCTTCCATATTTGTCATTGAGAAATTGTCTGGACAACTTCATGTCGAACTTTGGTCTGCTTCTTGTTGGTCTCTGTGCGTTACTCGAGCACCAGCAAAATATCACAGTTGTATTTCTTGCACATCATCTAATATTTAATTTTTCTATTACTACATAAGCCCTCAATGTAAATTATTGAGATTTGTGACAAGTTTTGGCATTAATAAACTCCGGATCCTGTGCTTTGAAAGGGTTCCTCGTTGCGCTCGGATTTCGAAAGGATTACCTGACATTTTAGTCGTTTCCAGGGGACGCCCGATTGTTTCGTTTCATATCTAGAAACAATCTTGTGAGGCTCCTTTCATGTTCCCCCACCCCCCCCGAATTTAAGTGTTTTATACAGTGAGGTGTATGGGATTTTTTATTTGCGACGGAAAACGTACCCGTTTTCCCAAGGCGAGTTAAGTTTACGATAAAAGTGATTTATTAAGTGAGTTGTAAAGATTTGTTAATCGCGATTCAAGTTAAAATACTCGTTTCTTCAGTAAGTAAGGCTAGCATACGATTAAAGTGTCTGTATAGGCCTAGTGATTGAATCGTAATTTGTTATCGCCGATTCTTCTGTTCTTCTTTTTCAGCCAAGTAAGCCTTCCAATAAATCAATAAAAAATCGCATTAAGAGTTACCCAGTCAGTCAATTACTGATTTTTGGTAGGGACACTAAAAAACCTAAGCGTCCAAGCCACCCTGTGGGGCCTGACGCAATGGACGATAGTGAGTGATAACCCCCCCAAAGAATCGATAATTTAATTTAGAAATATAGCAATCAAGGTTTTGGACAGAGCAAACATCCGTTGCTCAACGTCAGGATCAACAAGGCTGATCAGAACAAGTTAAAATTTAACCACCCGGTTTTTTTCAGCGAAGTTTGGCCCACCGATAAAAAGTTTCACACAGTGATGTATGTGCGATTTGTTATCGCGATTCTTCTCGTTCTTATTTCTTTAGGCTAGATAGGCTATATTATTAGTTGTTATACCGTGAGTTATATGTTTATTTGATTAATAGCAATCGGGAAAATACCCGTTTTCTTTCAGTCCAAGTTAGGCATACGATTATTAAAGCGTCTCATATAGTGATTGTATGCAAATTTGGTCCTCGGATTCTTTTTCCTTCGTTTTTTTCAGGCTAGTCAGGGCCTACGATAAAGCAATAAAAAATCCGCATTTTAGAGTCTACCCATTTAGTACATAACTATTTGGTAGGGGACAATAAACCAAGCGTCCAAGCCAACCCTGTAGGGCCGTCGCAATGGACGAGGAGCGATTAAAACCAAACCAAAGATCAATTTTTTTAGGAAATTAGCACTCAATGGTCCTCTCCCCTCCCTTCAGAACAGAGCGAACATCCGTTGATCAAGCCAGAATCAACGCAGGCTTATTCAGAACAAGTTCAAATTTAATACCGATTTCTCAGCCAAGTTTGGCCAACGATAAAAAATTTTCATTCAATATTGTATGTGATTTGTTATCGCGATTATCTTACTGGGTTTCGTCTTTTTTCAGCGTAGATAGGCCTATGTTATTAGTTTTTTTTTCCATTAGTTATATGTGATTTGTTATAGCAAGCGGGAAAAAATACCCGTTTCCTTCAGTCAAGTTAGGCATACGATTAAAGCTATCATATAGTGATTGTATGCAATTGTTATTGCGATTCTTGTCTTCTTCTTTTCAGGCCTAGTCAGGCATACCGATAAATCAATAAAAAATTCCGCATTTGAAGTCTACCAGTCAGTGCATAACATGTGTTTGTTAGGGACAATAAACCAAAGCGTCCAAGCCAAAACCAGGTGGGGCCTGACGAATGGACGAAGTGAGTGATAACAACAAAGATCGATATTTTTGGAAATATAGAAATCAATGGTATGGACAGAGCAAACATCGTTGATCAACGCCAGGATCAACAAGGTGATCAGAACAAGTTCAAATTGAACACCGTTTTTTTCAGCCAAGTTTGGCCCCAACGATAAAAATGTTTCATACAGGATGTATGTGATTTGTTATCGCGATTCTTCTCTTTCTTCTTTCTTCAGCCTATATAGGCTATATATTAGTGTTGATACGTGATTATATGTGATTTGAATAGCAATCGGGGAAATAACCGTTCCGTCAGTCAAGTTAGGTATACATCAAAGCGTCTCATATAGTGATTGTATGCAATTTGGTCCTCGCGATTCTTGTCTTCTTCTATTTCAGCCTAGTCAGAGCATATCGATAAATCAATAAAAAAACCTTGCATTTGAGTCTACCCAATCGTCACATAACTTGTTTGGTAGGGGACAAAATAAACCAAAGCGTCCATAGCCAAACCCTGTAGGGCCTGACGCAATGGAGAGTGAGCGATAAACACCGAAGATCGATATGTTTTTAGGACAATATAGCAACAAATGGTATGGGACAGAAGCGAACATCCGTAGATCCCCCCCACCGTCCCCGAATCAACAAGGCTTATCAGAACAAGTCAAATTAATCCCGTTTTCTTCAGCCAAGTTTGGCCAAGATTAAAATGTTTCATACAATGATTGTAGTGATTGTTAGCGCGATTTTTCTATTCTTCTTTTCTTCATCCTGTTAGTCTTTTTTTAAATAAAGTGTTGAATACAGTTGATTTGTTAATTGCGATCGCGGAAATATTGTTCTTCCATATTTGTCATGTGAGAAATTGTCATGGACAAACGTCATGTCGAATCTTTGGGTCTGCTTCTGGGGTCCTCTGTGCGTCTCTGACCAGCAAAATATCACAGTTGGATTTCTTGCACATCTTAATATTCTAATTTCCCTATTACTACATACGCCCTCAATGTAAATTAATTGAGATTGTGAACAAGTTGGCATTATAAACTCCGACCTAGTGCCTTTGAAGGTTCCCTTTACGATCGGATTTTGAAAAGGATGTAGCCGACATTTTAGTCGTTTCCGGGACGCCCGATTGTTCGTTTGTATAATATAACAAATTCTCGTGGGAGGCTCCTTTCATGTCCCCCCGATTTAAGTGTTTTATACAGTGAGTTGTATGTGATTTTTATGCGACCGGAACTTACCCCGTTTTTCCAAGGCGAGTTAAAGTTAACGATAAAATTGATTTATTAAGTGAGTTGTTAATGATGAAATCGCGATCAGTAAATACTCGTTCTTCTTCAGTCAAGTTAAGGCATACGATAAAGTGTCTGGTATAGGCCTAGTGATTGAATTAATGTGTTACGCGATTCTTTCTGTTCTCTCTTTTTCAGCCAAGTAAGGCCTTCAATAAAATCAATAAAAATTCAGCATTAGAGGTCTTCCCAGTCAGTCACATTACTGATTTTGGTTTAGGGGACAATAACCTAAGTGTCCAAGCCAACCCTGTAGAAGCCCGACGCAATGTCGATGTGTATCGCAAACCAACCAAAGATCGATAATTTTTTCGGGAAATATAGCAAACAATGGTTATGGACAGAGCGAACATCCGTTGATCAACGCCAGAATCAACAAGGCTGATCAGAACAGTTCCAAATTTAATACCGTTTGCTTTCAGTCAAAGTAGGCATAGATTAAAGCGTTCATATTAGTGATTGTTTGCCAATTTGTTATCGCTGTTTCTTGTATTCTCCTTTTTTCAGCCTAGTCAGGCCTACGATGATTCAATAAAAAATCCGCATTTAGAATCTACCCAGTCAGTCACATAGCTGATTTTTGGTAGGGAACAATAAACCAAAGCGTCCAAACCAACCTTTTAGGGCCTGACGCACACCAACGACAGCACCACATGAGCTATAACCAACCAAAGATTTAGATTTTTTTTAAAAGTAACATATGTAGACAATCAAATGGACCACACTGGACAGAGCGAACATACGTTGATCAACGCCAGAATCAACAAGGCTGATTTAGAACAATTTTAAATTTAATACATGTTTTCTTCAGCCACAGTTTGGCAACGACAAAAATGTTTCATTACCAGTGATTTGAAGGTGATTGGTTGTGATCGCGATCTTCTATCTCTGCTTTTTTAGCCTAGATAGGCCTATGTTATAGTTTGTTATTCCATAGTTATAGTGATTTGTTATAGCAATCGGGAAAATACGTTTCCTTCAGTCAAGTTAGGCAATACGATTAAAGCGTCTCATATAGTGATTGTATGCATTTGTTATGCGATCTTGTCTTCTTCTTTTTTCAGGCCTAGTCAGGCCTACGATAAATCAATAAAAAAATCCGCATTAAAGTCTACCCAAGTCGTCACATAACCATGTTTATGTTAGAGGACAATAAACTTACAGCGATCCCAAGCAACCCCTGTGGGGCCTGAGCAATGGGACGCGTGAGTGATAACCAACCATAAGATCTGATATTTTTTAGGAAAATATAGCAATTCAATGGTTTGGACAGAGCAAACATTCCGTTGATCAACGCCAGAATCAACAAGGCCGATTCAGAACAACTGTTAAAAAAATTTAAACACCCGTTTTTTTCAGCCAAGTTTGGCCAACGATAAAAATGTTTCATACAGTGATTGTATGTGATGTGTTATCGCGATCTTCTTTTCTTCTTTCTTCAGCCTAGATAGGCCCCATAATTATAGTTGTTATAACTGTGAGTTATATTTTATTTTGTTATAGCAACGGGAAAATACCCGTTTTTCTTCAGTCAAGTTAGGCATACGATGAAAAGCGTCTCATATAGAGATGATATGCAATTTGGTCCTCGTGATTCTGTTTCTTCTTTTTCAGCATAGTCAGGATACACGATAGGAAAAAAGATGCAACTGAAAAACATCCGAAGTTGAAAGTCTACCCATTTAGGGTAACATAAACCATTTTGGTAGGGGACAAAAACCAAAGCGTCCATGCCAACCCCTGTAGGGCCTTGACGGCAATGGACGAGTGAGAGAGAACCACCAAAGATCAATTATTTTTTTTAGGAAATATAGCAATCAATGGTATGGACAGAGCGAACATCCGTTGATCAACGCCAGAATCAACGAGGCTTATTCAGAACAAGTTCAAATTTAATACCCGATTTCTTCAGCCAAGTTTGGCCAACGATAAAAATGTTTCATTCAGTGATTGTATGTGATTTGTTATCGCGATTCTTCTTCTGTTTCTTCTTTTTTCAGCCTAGATAGGCCTATGTTATTAGTTTTTTATTCCATTAGTTATATGTGATTTGTTATAGCAATCGGGAAAATACCCGTTTCCTTCAGTCAAGTTAGGCATACGATTAAAGCGTCTCATATAGTGATTGTATGCAATTTGTTATTGCGATTCTTGTCTTCTTCTTTTTTCAGCCTAGTCAGGCCTACGATAAATCAATAAAAAATCCGCATTTGAAGTCTACCCAGTCAGTCGCATAACATGTTTTTGTTAGGGGACAATAAACCAAAGCGTCCAAGCCAACCCTGTGGGGCCTGACGCAATGGACGAGTGAGTGATAACCAACCAAAGATCGATATTTTTTTGGAAATATAGCAATCAATGGTATGGACAGAGCAAACATCCGTTGATCAACGCCAGGATCAACAAGGCTGATTCAGAACAAGTTCAAATTTAACACCCGTTTTTTTCAGCCAAGTTTGGCCAACGATAAAAATGTTTCATACAGTGATTGTATGTGATTTGTTATCGCGATTCTTCTCTTTCTTCTTTCTTCAGCCTAGATAGGCCTATATTATTAGTTGTTTATACCGTGAGTTATATGTTATTTGTTATAGCAATCGGGAAAATACCCGTTTTCTTCAGTCAAGTTAGGCATACGATTAAAGCGTCTCATATAGTGATTGTATGCAATTTGGTCCTCGCGATTCTTGTCTTCTTCTTTTTTCAGCCTAGTCAGGCCTACGATAAATCAATAAAAAATCCGCATTTAGAGTCTACCCATTTAGTCACATAACCTATTTTTGGTAGGGGACAATAAACCAAAGCGTCCAAGCCAACCCTGTAGGGCCTGACGCAATGGACGAGTGAGCGATAACCAACCAAAGATCAATATTTTTTTAGGAAATATAGCAATCAATGGTATGGACAGAGCGAACATCCGTTGATCAACGCCAGAATCAACGAGGCTTATTCAGAACAAGTTCAAATTTAATACCCGATTTCTTCAGCCAAGTTTGGCCAACGATAAAAATGTTTCATTCAGTGATTGTATGTGATTTGTTATCGCGATTCTTCTTCTGTTTCTTCTTTTTTCAGCCTAGATAGGCCTATCCCTATGAACACACATACGTTATTATAACGTTATTATAACGTATGCGTCTTGGTTGTAAATACGTATTATACTTACGTTGTAATAACGTCTCTATGTCAATAGCTTTAACGTTTAAATTACGGTTGTAGATAACGTAATAAATACGTATGATAATACGTTATTATAACGTATTACATACGTATTAATACGTAATAAAATAAATTTTAAAAAATAAAATAAAAATAAATACGTATGATAATACGTTATTTTAACGTTTTCATACGTATTAAATACGTAATAAATACGTATTTGTCATACGTAATAAATACGTATTTATCATACGTAATAAAATTAACCATATTCACTAGCGCTATCTAGTAGACATGCAAAAAAGCTACCATCAAAAATTTAATTAAAACAAACATTTTTCAAGTCTACGAGATTTGTGTCACCGGTCCGAGATAAGGGGTACATTTTAATGTTAGAAGAGATCGAATGCATATGGTTAAATTTTATCGCCAACACCCGGACTCGAACCCGGGATACCTTCCTCCAGATCGGGACGCGCTATCCACTCGGCCAATGCAGTGCATTGTGCGTCAGCGCGCGAGTAGTCTTTGTGTGAGATGTCCCATTGCGGAACAAAAATGCGCTTGCGTCTCTTGCAACAAAGTAAGAATCTATTTTAGTTTGAAACATAAGATAAAACTGATGTCGTTGAAGATATTTTTACTTAGTTATGTAAACAAACTTACCGTCTTCCATTATTAATTCATAAATTAATTTCGTCAAAAAACTTCAGCGGGATGAAGTATTATTTTCAAAATAATCTTAAATGACAACAGTGCAGCAGAGGATTATCTAGATTGGTTGATTGGGTTTATTGGTTTTTAGTTGGGAAATCCAAGACAAATTAATACAAATACGGCAGAGCTTTCGTGAAACAGTGAGCAATTAATTGCTGGAGATTCACATTACACTTCCATATTTGCTTTATCTCAAATTGTATGACAACTAATTGGTAATCTCATTACGCCGCAAAAAATCAATTTGTTTTTAGAGTATCAGGGAAATACCGAGAAAACGCGCAATTATAATTGTCGTTTTGATGCAGTGTATAATAAAACGATTGTTCCGAGATAGAATCATTGAAATTAACCACACTTAGATCAAGTCGTAAGTTTTAATTAATTATTAATAAATTCATTTTATTTTTTAGTTAAAGCATTCACTCATAAAAATGTCCACGAAGGAGGAAAAAGAAATAAGAAAAAAAATATGTAATAATTGGATTAATGAATATCGGCACAGCTTTTTTTAGTTATCTCAGAACTAACTTAGACTGACTTATAACATTAAAACAATTCATTATTCAATTACCTAGTATTTTAATAACTATGAATTAATTTTAATATTTATGGCGGTATAAAAACGTTTTTGAAACGTTATTGAAATACCGTTAAATAACGTTACGGTAATAATACCATAGTTTATACGTTTGTAGTTGGTATTTCAATAACCACGAAAAAATGTAATATTAAATACCATAAATAACGTTATTAAAACGCTAATAATACACAGTTATTTGTAACGTTTAGGCAACTACAAATGTATACATATAAAATTGGTATTTTAATAATTATGAAATAAACGTAATCTTTATTACTGTATTAAAACGTTACTGAAATACCGTTATTTTAACGTTACGGCAATACCAAATTATAACCGTATGTAATTGGTATTTTAATACCCATGAACAAAACATTATATTTATTACCATTAAAAACGTTATTAAAACGTTATTTAAAAACCGTTATTTTAACGTTGCGGTGTTACCAATTTGTATGTGTTTTGTATTTGAAATTTAAAAATGTAATAATTTCAAATACCATTTGTAACCGTATAATAACGTTTTAAAAACGTAATCGAGATACGGTATTTTAAATGTTTTTTGCATACGGTTTTTCATACGTAATATTTTGGTAATTCCATAACCATAACATTAAAATACCATTCCATACCGTAATAAAAACGTTTTTATAACGTATGTGTGTTCATAGGGATGTTATTAGTTTTTTATTCCATTAGTTATATGTGATTTGTTATAGCAATCGGGAAAATACCCGTTTCCTTCAGTAAAGTTAGGCATACGATTAAAGCGTCTCATATAGTGATTGTATGCAATTTGTTATTGCGATTCTTGTCTTCTTCTTTTTTCAGCCTAGTCAGGCCTACGATAAATCAATAAAAAATCCGCATTTGAAGTCTACCCAGTCAGTCGCATAACATGTTTTTGTTAGGGGACAATAAACCAAAGCGTCCAAGCCAACCCTGTGGGGCCTGACGCAATGGACGAGTGAGTGATAACCAACCAAAGATCGATATTTTTTTAGGAAATATAGCAATCAATGGTTTGGACAGAGCAAACATCCGTTGATCAACGCCAGGATCAACAAGGCTGATTCAGAACAAGTTCAAATTTAACACCCGTTTTATTCAGCCAAGTTTGGCCAACGATAAAAATGTTTCATACAGTGATGTATGTGATTGTTATCGCGATTCTTCTCTTTCTTCTTTCTCAGCCTAGATAGGCCTATATTATAGTGTTGATACGTGAGTTATATGTGATTTGATATAGCAATCGGGAAAAATACCGTTTCCTTCAGTCAAGTTAGGTATACGATCAAAGCGTCTATATAGTGATTGTTTGCAATTTGGTCCTCGCGATTCTTGTCTTCTTCTATTTTCAGCTAGTCAGGCCTACGCATAAATCAATAAAAAAACCTGCATTTAGAGTCTACCCAATCAGTCACATAACTTGTTTTTGGTAGGGGACAATAAACCAAAGCGTCCAAGCCAAACCCTGTAGGGCCTGACGCAATGGACGAGTGAGCGATAACCAACCGAAGATCGATATTTTTTTTAGGAAATATAGCAACCAATGGTATGGACAGAGCGAACATCCGTTGATCAACGCCAGAATCAACAAGGCTTATCAGAACAAGTTCAAATTTAATACCGTTTTCTTCAGCCAAGTTTGGCAACGATAAATGTTTCATACAATGATGTATGTGATTGTTACGCGATTTCTCTTTTTCTCATCCTGTAATCCTGCAAATAGAATTTGAAGAAAAAATTGCGAGTCGCGAATTTTTGCAGAGACCTTCCTTAATGATACTTTGAACATACTAAAAACTCCCCTGCAATGGAAGGAGCTTCGGCCGCCATTTGAAAGGCCCAAAAATTTGATTTCAAAAATTCCCCCAATTGG